>JAHTLZ010000122.1:1772644-1799262 GCA_023846285.1 Phrynocephalus versicolor
TATTATTATTATTATTATTATTATTATTATTATTATTATTATTATTAAAATCCATTTTGCTCATTTTAACAACTTGCTTAGGATTTTACCACACAATTTAGTCTTGCATTGAATAGTAGACTTGACATTTATACCCAGCAACAATGGTTCAATATGCATATATGGATTTAAACAACAGCCATTGACTATATTAACAATTCAAAATGATAATTTGCAATGTCCACACTGTAATAGTTGACATAGTCAACAAACAAATGTATCTGGATTGAAACTGTAGTTACATTACAACTGATCAGGCTATTTCACATCTGGATAAACTACATAATGCAGGCATATCCAAAGTCCGGCCCGGGGGCCAAATGTGGCCTGATTTAAAATTTTGAGTGGCCCTCAGCTTCATCTCCCTGCTGGCTCAGCCTATCACTCATACCCGCCAGCCGGCCCTTCCCTGTGCTGGCTAGAGATGTCAGCTTGCAGTTTCATGGTTTGCCTGCCCTCCCTGGCTCTGTCCATCCCACTAGCCATCCACCCTGCCTACCCGCTCCTGGCTCCATTGCTGCAGCATCTTCTCCACCTCCTTGCGAGGGAGGGCAGCATATGTGAACAGTGGTGTGTCTTGGGTGCACGTGGGGTGATTCCCAGGCCATGTTGGGCCCTTAGGTACCTTGAAACCGGAGCATTTGTGGCTGTTGCAGATGCTTACGGACCACCTTCCCCCGCCCCCTTTCAGGCTCAATGTTCGGCCCCCCACACATTTTTACCTCACAAAATCTGGCCCTCCTTGCAAAAAGTTTGGAAAATCCTGATATAATGGGTCTGAATATGGAATAATTGGGTATCATCTCACCACCAGCATTTAGCCTCACTTTTGTTGTATTGAGAGATTCTTAGCAAAGTAATGGTTTCTCAAATTCTGAGAGAAAAATCAGATGCATTTCATCATGACTCCTTGGACTCCTTGGTTCCAAAGCCATAAGAAGATGGCCTTATGATATCACCTAGCAATAATAGTTCTTTTCTTCTTCAATGGTCACCAAGGATGATGACAATGGCAAGAGTAACAGAAATTCCTTCCTTTGTGTACTCTTTTCCAGACACACATAGGCAAAGCATTCTGTATCAGTAGCTCGGTCAACAATAATATGTTAAAGTAACAACTAATTAAACAAAAATAACATTAAAAATCCAGCTCTGGGGATCAGAAACCATAAAAACAGAACTGTTTCTATCAGTTGCCTGAAGAATGCTGGGGTATGGTGGGGTAGATCTAAATAAGTTTTCTGACAGAAGGAATTTCAGAATCTAAGCATAAACACAAAAATAGCCCCCATCCCATATATTTTCCAGCATATGCTAAAGGGATGGAAAGCAGTACCTCCTGAAAGATCTTCAGAGGTAGGAAGAATAATATGAGAGCTTGTCCTTTAAATACACCAATAATGGTGTCATTATTTTGGCATGCCTAACCCATGCCTCAGGGCTCACTATACAGTTCTCTGAAGTCCAAATCACATGAACCACCATGAAACTATATGTTTTGCCAGAAATGAACCACCACAAACCAGTGTTTTCCTGGTTCATGCCCATCTCTACTTAACACCAAAGGTCAGGCGGAGGGTGCATGCCCTGTTGTTTTGCTGTTTGCCACTAAAGTGATTGGTAGAGTTCCCCCCCTCCTTCTGACATTGGATCAGGCCCCCTTTCCTGTTTGTTTATGGCTATTTGTTGTTTGTTTTTTTCTTCCTTGTGCATCTTTCAAGAAGCTGTCAAAGCCAGAAACTCAATTTTTGGTCTTTTTTTTTCTAATTGTAACTGCAGCTAATAACTGAGAGTAAACTTCAGTTATTTCTACTTCAGTGATCTCTTTTTACTACAGAGGGACTACACTGCATGTCCCAAAGGAGGCTTTGGGACACTGAGCTATTTGTCTCATGCCATATATGTTTTTCTGCCTTTGTTGTTCAGTCGTTCAGTCACGTCTGACTCTTCATGACCCCATAGACCAGAGCACGCCAGGCCCTCCTGTCTTCCAGTGCCTCCCAGAGTGTGGTCAAATCCATGTTGGCTGTATTGATGACACCGTCCAACCATCTCATTCTCTGCCGTCCCTTTTTCCTTTTGCTTTAATTCTTTCCCAACATCAGGGACTTTTCCAAGGACTCCTCTCTCCTCATAAGGTGGCCAAAGTACTGGAGCCTCAGCTTCAAAATCTAGTTGATTTCTTTTATGCTCTGCTAAATACAAGAAACAACTCAATTCCTAATAGAAAAAAAAGTTACATACTCCTAAGTCCTAAATAATTTATTTCTGTTACGTAATTGTCTGACTTCCAGATATATTTTATGAATTGGCAATTATTATTTTACCTATCTAAAAGATGGTGTGCAGCTGAGTCTATTGGTTTTCCTCCTTATAGAGTTGTATTAATTTAAAGGGAGCTGAATCCGTAGTAACTAAGCATAGGATAGCATCCATCTGGAATAAAGTACCAATTTTCAATAGAAAAAAGGCTCACTTATTGACTGCATCAGTAACTAAGGTGCCACTGGGTTCAAAGGCCCTGCCATTCTCTGGAAATCTAATTGCAAAACTAATAATTTAATTGAACTATTTAACATTAACTTAAGAAAAAATGATTTGACTCTGTTTCTTCCCATTTCATCAAATGTGACAGTAAACTTTAACTACAAATTAACATAAATCTGTGCATAGCATGGTATAGCCCACATGTTTACATGCAATTTAAAAAGTCAACTTGTATTAATACCAGAAGAAGCAAAAGCAGAAATATATATTTAGAATACACAATATGCAGTATGAACCCTTATTTTGCATTTAGAAAGCTGGCATTACTTTACATTGGTTTATGTACTTTAAACCTTCCACCAGCTCTACCTGAAAAATAACTCTTTAAGTAAGACGTGGTTAAATAGTGAATTTCACTCTTATAAAATGCTTACTCTACGTCCTTCTGTTGAGTTATATTTGCCTCTTTCTTCAGTGCCTATCCCAGCCACTGGCAAATGAAGGTCAAACAACTGTGTCTGAGTTAAATAAACACCACGTTTTCTGGGTTAACATAAATTGCTCATCTCACTGAGAAGAATGTTCCAGTGTGTCAATTCTTTTGTGGGTTGCTGGGGCTGTGGGTGATCTGCCTCCATGCCAGAACAGGAAATTAGAGTAAAAGAGAAAGAAAGTAACATAATCATGTATTCACCTCCCCATAAGTTTCTTGTCTCAAAATAAATACTGACTCTTGACCTTGCACTGAGACAACATGGGAATATAAGCACATGACCATCTTTCTTATGTGTTTCCCTTGAGGCAAGGGTGACCATTTCTCACAGTGCGCTTGACTTGCCTTTCCCTCAGATAAAAAGCAAGCTATAAAAATAATAAGCGTTTCATGCCATTTCACACAGCAGTTAACCTAAAAGCCTGGCTAATTAGTGAATGTTTCTCTCTCCCTCATTCCCTTATTCTTCTTTTTGTGAGGCAAACATTACGTTTATAAGCCGGCCCTAATGTCAGGAATGTTGAGATCTAACACAGAGAGGTCCATAGGCATGCATCAACGGTAAGGGCCCCCAGCTAGCTGATCATTCACATTCTCTGTGCCAACAAGGGAACAGAATTAATATGTCAATAAAGGTTTTTTTTTTTTGTTTTGCTTTTAATACAAACACATAATTATTAAGCTCATTTTTCCTGGTTCATAACAAAGGCATGTGATATAAAATATACTGCTGTTACTGAGTTGGCATACATAATTCCCATCCCCACATGGCCAGTATCTAAAACAGAGACAGGGAACCTCCATCCTATAACATATTTGGCTCTATGTTCACATATTTAAGACAACTCTCTGATCAGACCAGAAAACTGTTAAGTTAAATTGAACACAGGCTTTCTACTTGAGATACAATCACACAGAAATTTAGTTTCCAGTTTAGGAACTAGTCTCCAGCTTAGTTTCCATCTTAGGAACTAGTTGCATGGAACTGAGGTGTGCTTTAGCAAACTGGGAGGCTATTACAGGTTTACTTTTATGTAGAGCTTAAACATAGCTATTATAGGTAAAAACTAATGAATGAATGAATGAATGAATGAACAGATAAATAAGTAAAAACATGGTGGTACCTTAAGTATACTTTTATGCAAACTTTTGTGGATAAAGCTGCTTCCTCGGATAGAATAAGAGAGAGATAATGTGGCAAATAAATACATGGCATCAAAATACAGAGATTGTGGTTGACTGGTGCCTGTAATTAGTCACCTTTTAGTAATATAATAAGTTGTTTCAAAATTAAAATAAAAGTAATCTGAGAAGTTTATTAATGGCGGCAATTTTTGATAATTGAAGATAAAATCTGGTGGCTTTTGCAGGTTTCTGAAAATATGCAGAAAAGAAATTAGAATCATTTAATTTCTGGAAAAAATTGCTACAGATTAGCTCAACAGGGTCATTTGCGTGGGAAGGGTCTTCATCTGGGAAGCCATGTAGCCATGCATACAGGATTTCACCCTAGCTGACATTTTACTAAGGGTCACAAGAAACCATAGCCTTACTCTATCCCAGAGTCATCCAGTTTCCAAAGGGGATTGCGACTGAGAGTCAAACTGAACATTACTTTTGATCCATGCCATAGAGATCCTCAAAAGTTAAGACCATGAGGCCCAAATGGGATCAGGATACTCATGTGTCATTGGTCTACAGCATTTCACCCTATGCCCCACACATTGTTCTGATCCAGGTAACATCCTCCACACCTGAAATCTGCCTAGGAAAAACTCCTGCATTCACTTTCAAAACCAGCAATTTTCACCCTATGCAACCTGCAGGCAAAGACCTCTGGGAATGTGTTCACAGAAGAAAGCAAATCAGTAAATCATTCCAGCCTCTATGTTAAAATTCTTATATAGATCCCCATGTGTTTACTTTGAGGTGAGCAGTGCTTAGAAGTAATTCATTAGCTTTAACTTGCTAAAATTTAATGTGTTACTTTTTTTGTTGAGTGCCATAAATTGCTTAAGGCCATAATGATCATAATTTAACATTTTCACCTAACAGAGTGATTTCACTATAATCTTAATATTTTCTCTGATTAAACCTTGTTAATAATGGACAGTTTCCCTTTCATCATTAAAGGTTTATTTGATATGCTAATTCCTCATTTTTCCCCTTCAGAAGATGGTGGGTGACTCATTCACATCCAGGACTGAAAAAACAAAATCAGCTGTGGGAACCAAAAAGCTCTTGTGGGGAATATATTTTGGAAGTTGGGTTTGAATTCTGCTAAATTATTATTTCATCTGGACTGTACCATGGCACATATAAATATATGTTAGATATGTGAGGTATTCCTCTTCCTGTTGCCATCTAATATTTTCACCAAAAGTCTTTGCCACATTTATAATTTAGTGCATCATATTTCCTGAAGTGATCCAATACATAATTTTATTAACATTACATGTTAAACGCATGGAAAACTTGTCCATCAATCTGCTGCAGGATAAATTCCTATCCCTTAATTAGTACTTCCAAACACAATGCCTATACAAGTGGTACCTTGCATAACGGAATTAATTCATTCCAAATGAAATTATGTTAAGCAAATTTTCCTTTATGCAAATTTCCCATAGGAATGCATTGAAAATGGAGTAATCCCTAATTGCGACCATTTTTATGTTGCACGGATTCGCCCCATAGGCGATTCTGTTAATCGATTCCCCCCATCTCCGGAAATTTGTATGTTGTACACATTTTATGTTATACAAACCGTTTGTTATATGAGGGTCCACTGTATAGTGATTTTGGAGGAGAACGCTATAACACACTCCTGACCCTATTTAGGTCTCTGGGGAAAATTTACTAGCCCGGTTTTTAAAGCCCTCAAAGACATGGGATAACAAGGAAAACATTGTTTCAGTCTATATCTGGATTGCAGCTGACTGGATACCTAAGAAACCTAGAAGCCAGAAGTTCAGAGTTTAGTTCCCCATTGTGCATCCCAAAAGAGCCAGCCTGGGTGGCCTTGGGCAAGCTGCACAATCTCAGGATGCCTCCAGAAGATGGGAATAGTAGCCACATCTGAGTACCCTCAATTCAGAAAACACTGAAAAGGATAGCTGTAGGTCGGAATTCACTTGACGGCACACAGTTATTATCATTGCAAATCATCATTACATAATGGTACTCAAAAAACAGGGACACCCTAAACACAAAGTTATAACTTTGAAACTGGACCTTGAATGGCTATTCAGATTTTGTAGAGATGGAGAAGACAGTCTGCTCTTGCGCCTTGCCAAATATGGGGATGACTGGCTAAATACTGTACAATTTGGATTCTTTAAAAGTAAAGCTATTTTACACACACACAAATACATACACACCACACAGACACTGGTAATATTTTCTGTCTGCTATTCCATTTGTCTTGTCACTATACCATTGTTTAATAATCAAAGGGTTGGTGGGGGTGGGGAGAGGACCAAAGTTGCTATATGCCATCACTTCTGATGTGTGGTGACTATATGAATTACTGACTTCCAAAATGTCCTATCATTAACTGTTCTGGTCAGATCTGGCAAACCAATAACATCTCATGTTAGGTTATCTCTCCCTTCTGCCCCCTCTTCCTAGGAGTACTATCTTTTCCAACAGGTTCTGCTCAGTGCTTGCAAACTAAAAGCTGTGGTTCTCGACTGAATCAATCCATCTCTTGTAATTTCTTTCTCTATAGCTCTCATCCAACATCATGTTTCAAATTTCAAATGAGTTGACTTTTGTTGCAGCCTTTCTTCACTGCCTTTCTTTTACATCACATGGCTCACCTTGATTTCCAGTGACAACCTTGCTAGCTCCAATGTCTTCTTTTTTTTAAATTTCAAAAGGCAGAGGGACATGTTTTGGAAACTCAGCTTGCCTAACTCGAGGAAAGGGTTTAGAAACTGGAACATCTTTTTCTAGTCTGTATTCTGTGGAGTGGGCATGGTGATATTGGATAACCCAAGAGATTAAAAGGTGTGTATGTTTCTCCATTGTATGTGTTGTCCTAAACAGCCCTTCAAAATATTTTAACTTAGAAGGTCTACAGCCAGATCCCAGTTGCTGTCTTTTCTCAGTAACAATAGTACAGGTCATATGTATATCTTCTGGAATCCTCTAGCACCAGGTTATTCTACTTAGAGTAATATTTCATTGGAATGTTTGTGCAGTACATGTATAAATCCAATCCTGTTTTAAAAATCCAAGAAATTCAGTTAAAATGAAAACAAAAGAAAACTTTGGCCATGAAGGTGGAATATTGTGCTTCTTTGTCCGTTATCAAAATGCCAGGAAATGAATTGATATTTCTGCACACAATCATGGTTGTTAGGGGTTTTTTTATCCTCTCAAAAAACCAGCCCTGACAATTTATTTGTGTTTAGATGAGAAGTAGTTAACTGATTAAAAAAAGGAGTCACCTTCTGGAATTTTCCCTTGCATAGTGTCAATTTGTGAATGATACTGAACACACAGGGGATCCTGTTGACCATCTTGACAGCTGCCATTGGTGTTGTCAACATTTAGGGTGCCCTTTGTTATATAAAGCTTGGCCTCTTTTTTCCTCCCGCCAATATAGGTTTCATATTCTGTAGCAATACTGGCCCTTTTCATGGCTTTTTACTCATGACTACAGAAGCACAGTATATCCCACATTCATATAACAAAGGGTTGTTGTTGTTGTGTGTATTTTAATTCTATTTTATTTTGAAGAACTGAATTATATCTGGAATTGAGATTTTTTTTATAACACGGTAAACTATTTTTCCATTAAGTGGTTTTAATCATTTCATAAGAAAATGCTAAAAGTGATGGTTAAATCCTCTGTTCATGAAGACAACCCAGTTTTAACTGGGAACTAAACAGAGCTTAACAAGAAGACGTCAAGAAGTGTGATAAGAAAAAAGGCATAAACCCTGTAAATATGCCACTTACACTTTGTTTCTTCAGCTATACTGTGCTTACAGTGCATAAACAGGTCAAAAGACACCTCTAAAAATATTAGAATATTGTTCCTGCTTCCAAATCAGTGTAACTAAGATATACATAATGTTTGATATCCTGTTGGTATAAATGTATGCCACAGAACTAGACTGAAATGATCAGCCTTTAAGGATAATGTTTAATTTTCCTAACCCTCCACCTCAGAGCTATCTTTTGACTTGGGGAAGCTTGAGTCTTAGCATGTGGGGAGACAAGAATACTTAATAGCCAAACATTATTGACAGACTGATGGCAGTGGTCTCACTAGATACGTTTATGGTGGAAGCAACATCAGTGCAGAGACCGATGCCATCAGAGTCCTCTTTGATCATTGAGATTATTGGTGATCTGATATGTTCCCAGTATTTTAGGATGTGGACTAAGGGTTTCTCCTGTACTGAGCTCTAAAATGGCCACAAAATGAGGGACTGGCACAGACAGACTAGTATACTGATCTTTCTTTCAGCTTTCTTTGAGGAAAATGAAGTCTGAAGGAAGAGTCTTTGGTCTGAAGTGGGAAAGTAGCAGGAAGAGAAAAACACAAAACTGGAGCCAAAGGAATCCAGAAACAGGGCTGTTGTAAACCTATTACCATGAGTGGAAACTAGACAGACACAAAATGAAAAACAAAATGCTGTTTTGTCATTTCATTAGGTAACAAATTGGTAACAAACTTAACAATATGGTAGGATGTGTTCCATTTCATTTTTGTCACAAAACACCATTTCCCCCCTCTAGAATGAAACAATTCATCCTAGAGGAAGCAATGGCAGGGCAACTCAAGCTCTTCCCTGAAAGCCAGTGAAAAAAATCGTTCTAATTGGAATTGGAAGCCAAGCTGCGGTGGCACTACGCTCACCCACAGCTTGGCTTCTGAAGTTCCAATTCCAATAGAAATATTTTTCCTCAGGGGAACCCCCTTTGGAGCTTCATGTCTCAGCTCCCTGACCCCCAAATCTTTCCAAATTTCAGGGGTTACCTAGAATCGCTTGAGGAAGGTATCCCTGGTACTTTGGTACCAAAACATGCCTGGGATCAGTATTTTTGAATGCACAAAAGGGGGAAAACACCAGGAGGAGGAGGAGGAGGAGGAGGAGGAGGAGGAGATTTAATTTAAATGTTTTAATGAAGAAGGTTGTGTACTTTGAACAGTTTGCTGGATTGATTGTTCCCTTTGAAGCTCAATAATCCTATGCATGTCTACACAGGTAAATCACATAATGCCTTGGAGATAGAGATGGGCACAAAACCAAAATGAAACACTGTTTCATTGTTTTATCATGTAACAAATTACTTCATTACATAATGAAATGGTAGGACACATTTTGTCATGAAACAAAATGAAATGCCATGTTTTCCTCTAGGAATGAAACAATTGATCCTAGATGAAATGGCAACGGAGCTTCCTCAAGCTCTTCCCTGTAAGACCCCCAAATTTGGAGATGTGTGAGGCTCAGGGGGGCTGAGTTATTAAGCTCCAAAGGGGTGCCCCTAGGGAAAAAATCTTTCTAACTGATTCAGAAAGCCACAATAACCCCCACTTGTGGGCGAGCAATTAGTGGCTTTGCTTCCAAATCCCAATTCAATTAGAATTATTTTTTCCAAGGGCACTTCCTTTGGAGCTTAATAACTCAGCCCCCTGAGACCCAAAACTCTCCAAATTTCAGGGGCTTACATGGAATTGCTTGAGGAAGCTCCCCTGACATTTTGGTGCCTCTTAGGACCCAGGGGAAGCATAGCATTTCATTTCATTTCATTTCATTTTGTTTCATAATGAAGCTACTTTAAAAATTCATTACAAATGAAACAAAATGAAACTACTAAAGAAACAAAATTAAGTGAAATGAAACACTACATTTTTTTGTTTCGTGCCCATCTCTGTTTGGAGCACACTGACCTGATCTAACTACAGATGGACACAAAATGACAAAATGGCATTTCATTTCATTTTCATTGCTCTTTCGCTCATCAGCTCCAATGACAGTTCGGAGATTAGGCACCCTAACCCCACTCTAACCCAGAGAAGCTGTTGGCAGAGGAAGCAGCAGAAGAAGCATTTGACTCACAGCTGAGAAAGGATGAGCTCAGAGGGCATGGGAGGCTGCAATGGCATAATATTAACAGCCCCCCCCCAAAAGGGAGTCAGCTTCTGTGGAAAACTATGAACTGTGAGCTGGACCAGCTCAATAATGGGAAATCAGTATTGGATAAGGGGCCTAGTTGTGTTATCTAAGCCCTATTGTGTACTATAGGGCCAGAGAACCAAGTGCCACACTTGGTTCTCTGGATCCCCCATATTTCAAGTAGCAGCAAGAGTCTGAACTTCATGGAGTCCATCGTAGAGGAGTCCCTCTTTGACACCCCTGCCCGATAGTCAATCCTACGAGCAGCTTTGAAAATCCTTGGAATCACCAAGCAAGAGAATTTTTAAAAAAGAAGTACAGTAGGTCCATTTGGCTATACCAGCAGAATCCCGCCCCCAGAACAAACAAATTTGATTAGTATTTGTTTTGTTTTTAAATCCAACAACCTATGGAACCAACATAGGAAAACCACTGGTCGCACTTCTCACCTGACATGCTGGTAACAGCAAATCATTTGCCATGTCACTGTCACTCACTCAAGGGCTCTCTTTATTTGGAAAGAGCAGATATAATAGAGGCCATGATTAGCATTAGAGATCAGGTTTAAGCAATATTTGATCACAATCAGTCCAGTGGAAACTATCGAGGCATGCAGCAAAGGCTTCTATTTAAATCCATTGGACAGAAAAGTCTGTAAAAGTGTGAGTGGGTCAGAGCATTCATTAAAAACAGAGAAGGCACAGTCGGCAAAATCTACATGACAGTAGATCAGTGGAAATTTTCATTTCTATCCACCCATGAAGAAAAGAGGGCACATCTGCTTTGCAGGAGTGGTTTATTTATTTATTTGTCTCATTCTTGTTCATGGTCAGTTAAAATCCCACCCTCTGTTCTGCTTCAGAAATACCTAATCTGGGATTTCTGCATCTGAAAGCCATATTTTCAAGCTCCATCTTCATTTTTATAGTTTATATCTGCATTTGCTGATGGAAATACTGACATTTCTCCCTAGAGATGATGTCTGAATTCTGGCAAACCCACTAGCTTTTGTCTCTGAGTACTCGCAAACTTGAACTTGGCAGTTACGAATGGCTCCATGTCAACATATGTGAGTTTTCTGGCATGTGCAGAGGTGAGGACCTGAAAAAAAAGTGTGTGTGGGGGGGGGGGAGGGAAGCCAAGTTTTGAGGTTTAGCTGCAGGAAGTCTTCAAAAATGCAGAGAAAGGATTTTAAAAGATTATTTTGTTTTTGAGCAGCTCACAGTGTTTTGGGAAAGAAGGAAATAATGCAGGCATACAATAGACTGTTGGTTATTGTGGAGCAGAGGATTGTGGTGAAAGCTGTTTCAATGTTGTATATATGAAAGCTTGGCACCCAAACATCCACTTTGACCCCTCTGAGAACTTTCTTTTTACTCATTTCCTGGCAAGTACTCCGGACAACATAACTACACAAAAGTTCAGCCAAGCTACTACCATCCTTCCATGGATCCTTTATATAGAATGTTTACTCTGTGGGGTTGGACAACTTTTATTCCAAAGATCCCTATTTCCTGCTAGTAGCAGACAGCCAATGGTACAAAGTTGGAGTAAGGAAGTAAGAGAGTAAGGCAGCACCACACCTGGGCAACAGTAGGCCTTGCTAGGCTAAGGGTGAAAATGTGAGTGATGGGCTGCATGCACTACTTTCTGTTGTCTGTAGCCTAACCATTATCTCCACTGGATTTCAGTAACATGATAATGACACAGGAATGCATGCCGTGGTTGCCATCTGTAGTAATTCCAGGTGGCAGCCAGAGGCCTGTGTTATCTGGAAAGCCAAGTGTACACTCTCTGCGCAGCTTGTTTTATGGGCAAATCCCAGTTTTCTTGTTCCACCACCCAAATTTGCCAGCATGGTAGCAGTGAGATGCAGAACATCAGTGGAATCAGAGGGAACAGTACATTCTTCCATTTGTAACAGTTGCCTATTCCTGTACTGCATGGTGGTGAAGAATGAGGCACGCAAATGCTGTTCCAGGGAGTGGGGAGGCGGATGGTGTCAACCATGTGCAGACAAATTGCCTGGCTTAGAACTATCTTGCTGTTTTTCTACCTCTCTGCTTGCAAGGAGTGGTTTTTAAGAGTTTCTGAAATGGAGGGATCCTCTCACTCTGCTCTAAGTTTAGGCTCACCTGCTGCTATTCATCCTGTGGCCCACTCATTCTCCCAGTACAGACACTCATATGGCCAAATTAATAAACAAATCCATGTACAGTCACCCCCCACCATTTCGCGGTTCAGGTACTGCGGTCCCACTACATTGCGGGATTGCAGTACCTGCACCTCGGAGCTGGGGGGGCTGGGGTGATCGGGTCGCTCCGTGCCACCCCCGTGCTCCTCTACGAAGCCTTGGACAGGCACGCAATCGCCCCCACCCCACCCCCAGGCCCCACCCACCTGCTTCTACATATTGTGGATTTTCATGCATCGCGGGTGGGGTGGGTCCCTAACCCCCACGATCGGTGGGGGGTGACTGTACAGGAGAAAGGTAACAGCGTGTTCAAATGAGTTTCAAGGCTTGCAAAAATACAGAAATCTTGCTGGGGGAGGTTTATGTTTAGGGTGGAAAAAGCCCCAGGTAACAGCTCAATGACAACTAAGTACACTCAGTGGACATGGCATGGGGTATGAGTAAGACTAGGCAAGGGGAAACAGACTGGGGAATCCTAGAAAAAGCATGGCTGTCTGGAAGTCTGAACAAAAGCACTCCATGATGCAACATTTTCATCACACGGCCTGCTGGTAACATCTAGTTCTGGTTCAAGCATAGATTATCACAATTTCTTCAAGACACTCATCACACAACAATAAGCTGCTATTGTAGGTTGTTGTACCCAGGTTTGCACCATTAGCCCATTTAAACTGATTGAGACACTGAATCATAATATACCTCTGTCCTGGTTAGAGAAACATCAGAAATGTTCATTCCATGCAGAACAGAAAACATGTACACATGACAAAGCTATCACATGGAATGGCCATTAGTGTGTGGCAAAAACAGGAACTGAACTGTGTCCTTGTGAACAATATCAGAAAACTAAATATTGTATCAAGACTTGGGGTGTATCTTATATCCAGTAGTTACACAGAAATCTTTAAATCTGTTGCCTCAGCTGGATGCTCTGGTCAGTTAAGAGGGAGAGGAAAACTGTTACTTTACATTTCTCCCTGGTTACTAATGGCTAGTCTCCTACTGGGTCAAGTAGAAGGATCCAAAAATTTTCAAGATCTCACATAATGGTCATGCATCATCTCTGGCCATTCCTTCTCTGCTTTGCTCCTGTGTGGGTCTTGTAGTGTATATCACTCTTGTTGTTGGGTATCACCCAGTAATATTGCCAGGTTTGATACGGGAAGGTCTGTTGATGTTGTAATACCACGAGGAACAGCCTCATGGCGCAGTGGTTAAACTGCTGTACAGCAGCTGTAACTGTGCTCACAACCTGGGGTTCAGTCTCAGGTAACTGGCTCATGGTTGATTCAGCCTTCTATCCTTCCAGTGTCTGTAAAAGGAGTAGCCAGCTCGCTGGGGGAGGACAATGTGTAGCCTGAATAATTACTTGTAAAAATCCCAGAGAGTGCTTTAAGTGCTAGGAGGCAGTATATAAGCAGAACACATTGCTTTTCTGCTTTGCTTTTTTAATATGTGTTGTTTTAAAATGAGATCATTTTGATCTTGACTTTGCTTCATGAAAAGAATAGGATCATGGATCCATGATAGTGACATTAGCAGCTGAATGAACAGCCGCATTAATTGATTGTCCTGCTGCATAATCATCTCCTCAGGAATGTTTCCAAATGGACTCGACAAATAAACTTTAGAAGTCTTCTGTGGCTCATACTTTATGTTTACTCTCTGAAAGGAAGTTGTCCAGAAGTTTCAAATTCTTTGCTTATCCATGGGATTATTCTGCCACATGGGTGACCCAACAAGCAGAAGCAGGCAACCAAAATACAGATGGAGGTGGATTATAAACACGTTTCATGCTTCCAGATTAGTCTAAAATAGGGATGGGCACCTTATGAAAAATGAAGCGCTATTTTGTCATTTTGTTAGCTTACAAATCATTTCACAATCTAACGAAACGACAGGCAGCATTTCATTTTGGATAGTAATAAAACAGTTGTTTTTTCCCCTGCTTTAAAATGAACAATTTTGTTACAATCTAAAATGGCTCCCCTGGGTCCAAGAGGCACCAAATTTGATTGGTAGCTAGTGTAACTAATTACTCTCTGCCACTTGGCTTCTGATTCCAATGAGAAAAAAAGCTTCCTAGGGGCACCCCCTTTGAAGCTTAATTACTCAGCAGCCCGCTTACCCCAAACCTTTTTAAATGGGGGGGGGGCTTACCTAAAATTGCTTGCTCCCCTGGGTCCTTTAAGACCCAGGGGAGCATAGTGGTTCATTTTCATTTTGTTTCATTAGTACCAAAACTACAAGTACTTCAAAATTTCATTAGTAATGAAATGAAACAAAACACATTTTTTCATTTTGTGCCCATCCTTAGTCTAAAACACTCATTTTGGTCCTGCTGGACACATCTCTCCTCTCCAAACCAATGTGTTTCTTTAGCTGTTCCCATTTTTTTGCAATTCTAATCTACAAAGAGGTGGAGGTTCTCCCCACATTATAATTCCATTCACTTGAATATATTCTAGGGCATAATATACACAACTATGGGGGGAACAGCCCCTACAATTTTATGTACATAACAACATGGGATTTAAAAAATCATACTCAACAGTATAGTTCTCTTTGTGGATTCTGAAATCACAGGCTATGATTTTGGAATAATAGGAATTACAATATAAGAGCCAAGACTGAAATTAGCCAAAGTAGTAGACTATAATGAATATATACGTGGGAAACAAATGTCTTCCTTTCACAGTTGTGCAGTGCTTAATTTGTAACTGACTGTACTCTTGCACAGCAGAAATTGGTACCTGTATTGAACCCAATCCTGTGGGGGCAGCCTAGCATACAGTTTCATCATGCTATATTTATTCACAAACTATGTTCCAAAGCACTGAGATTATGCAGAGGGATTGCCTCACATTCATCCATGCAACTGCCCATGTATCACTACTAGACAGAGCAATCATGGGGAGGAGAGGCAGAGAGGGGAAACATTTATCTCCTTTTGGACTGCAGCTCCCAGAAATCCACAGCCAACATGGCCACTGAGTCAACCTGGCCAAGCTCAATATGGGATACTCTTTCCATGAAGTTCCAACTCCAGTGGCTAGAGAGATTTCAAGACCTGATAAACTTGAAGCCAGTGAGGCTCAAGGGAAGAAGAAAAGTGATATTTTCATTATCCTTCCCCCTGCCATTTCACAAAATGAATTCCCTTCTGTGGAAGGGAAAAAAATTCATCAGTGCTACTTCCTGAGTTGGTGTAAATGTGTAGACCAAATAGGTTACCTGTCAGGAAAAAGAGAAAATTATTTAACGGCTGAATGTGATAGTCATAGAAGGAGCTTTTTGCATCTCCCATAATTTTCAAATTAGCTTGCTTTATATAATAATTGGTCTTCCGGGCATGACATCTTCTTTTGCAGGTCTGATTTCTGGTACACGATGAAGGACCTCAGTCCTCTTTGCAGTTTGCCAGCAGAATATCAGTTCTAATTGAATTGGGTTCAAGCAGCAACTGGTAACCAATGTAGCTTGCACAAAATCGGTGTGATGTGGTCCCTGGTGGCCCTACCACTCACTAGCCGTGCTGCACGATTCTAAACATGTAACTGTTTGGCTCTGTACTGTATCTGATTTTTCTGGGTGGATTGTGTCTGTAGGTTTGGAGCAGCCTGCGAATGTGTTACTCAGCAGCATCTCCCAGGATATTTCTTCCCCTCTTCTGATGTTAGAGTTCTAGTACCAGAGAAGGATCCATCATTATGTCCCTGAGGAAAGTGGAAGAGGGATACAGGATCACATCTCTCTCTCTCTCTCTCTCTCTCTCTCCATAAGTCAACGTCAGATTTTCTTCCCTTTCCACCTCCGGACTGTGTATCATTTAAGAAGTCCTTCAGGAACATCTTTCAGAACTCATAATGAAACAAAGAGCTATCAAGTATTCGTGACCTGTTTATAGAACCCTGTTCTCATCTTCTTTTATGTCTTCATTATGATGGCAATTCAGAAACAGAGAGGAAAGGAGAGCAACTGATGGGACCATCGTGGTCACACTAGTCATTGCTGCTGTAAACTGGTTTGAGGTTATCTGTTTCTTACTGCAGATCTACAGATTACTGATTTCTTCTACTTCAGGTTAGGGATTTCAAGGATGGGGGCTTTTTCTCCTGTTATCACTGTTGAGTCTTCACACACTTGAACCATCTTTAACACCCTTTAAGCACTCAATGCCAAGTTTCCCCCCCTCAATGCCCCTCCCAACAAATTGCTGTGCATCAGAACTGTAATTAGACCTATATGTGTCTTGCCTGTTTTTCAGTTGGATTGGGTCAAGTTTTAACTGGTTGGTTGGTGGTTGTTGTTGCTATTAATTTGAGTTAAGCCACTAGGGACAGTTCTGTGGTGGAAAACAGGTGGGCTGTATATTTTGAATAAGCCTAGGTTTGGACCAAGGAACCCTAAAGACTGTTTGACCACAAGACCCCTCTTGCCCATTAAGTCCTCTAATAAAAATCTGTGTTTGACTTTGTAACTGGAGGAGATGAAATTGCAGTGTCTCAAAACAGACTCCATCTTCATGAACCAGCAGCTCATGGGCAACTCATCACCTTTGGTTATTCTCAGTTATGGCACATTTTCATCCATAGCCCAGTTTTGGCCTGCAAGGAAAACACTTCCCTCCTGACACTGCTATTATTAAGAGCAGCTGTAGCAGAGAGGAGGAGCTAGGATTGCAACTCCTGTGCCCGTAACTGTAGCAAAGAAGCAGAAATTATAATCAGGGTCACTGGGGTGTTGGAACTATACTTTCTGCTTTCTCAGCAGCTACATACCGACAGCTATTTCCATAAAAGCCATTGGCTTCAGCAACCTCCCAGCCTAGCAATTTTCCTCAAGATACAGCAGCAGATCAAGAATGAGCTTGAGTAGAATCACTAAAATAAGTCATTATGCTCAAGATTAGAATGAGAGAATAGTTGGAAATGGGGAAAGTGTGCATGATTGCTGGTATAGGAAGGGGGAAGAGAGGGCCTTTTCACATGACCCCTAAACTCTGTGGCAAATGGCTCCCAGCTCTGGAGCTTAAAATTGTTTCCCCACCAGCTCCGGAGTTTACAGACAATTAAGTGTGACCACGCCCACCTAAGCGTGTCCCAGTGCACTTTTCTGGTACCTGCTTTCCAGGGGTGAAAATCCCTGATGCGGATTTAAAGGAGTGAGTGCCGGGCTCTCCTCGCTTCTGTTTGTTGTTGTTGTTTTCCCCCCTGCCCCTTTAAGAGACAGGAATCAGGACGATGACGACGACAGGGCTCGGGGCGGCTTCCACCGGCAGACGGAGGTGAGCCTGCATTTTTTCCTCTCTTTTTTTTCTCCCTCCCCTCAAGCAGACAGGAGCAAGGAAGTGCGGAGGGGGTGGGAACGCAGGAAGAGCAACGAACCCCCAAGATCTCTGGTCCGAATTTAAGTGGCCAGCAGATCTTAGGGGTCGTGTGGAAAGGCTCAGAGTCACAGTGACAGAACATGGTAACCCCCCAAGGGAGAAAAAAGCAGCCTAAGAGTTAATTTGGACCTTTTTTGACAGAATAGCCAGCAGGGTGGAAATGTGGCCCTACGCATGAGGCAATTTGGTAGCTAAAGATGGCTGGCTACTTTTTATCTGAGCTTCCTGAGGTAAAAAGGCCAGTTCTGGTCAACATCCCACCTACCCTCTTTCACCACCAAATAAGGCTCGCTTCACCAAACCTTTAATTTGTCACCTGTGCCTTTGAGGCACTCATACTAACAAAAGGTGCACTTTTTATAAATAAATGTAAATCGTCCTCTAAAGTGCTCTCCATCTCCTCCTCCTTTCAAAGGTGAGGGGTGAAGTGTGTTTCCATTTTCATTAATGCAGTGCTTGTTGTCAGAGTGTGATGGTTTGAAGTCTCCATTAGAAAGCCATAAGGACTCGGTCCTTGCCAGCTCTGGTCCTTGACTTTCCCTGTCCTCTTATTATTAATGTAATGGAGAGGTGAAAAGCTCTGAAACAAACACCTCTAAACTTTTTTTAAAGGGGGGCATGGGGGAGGAATAAGACATATTTTGTTGTCATGAAATTATTTTGACTAGATGCCTCTTCTTGTGCCCCTCTTTACCTTGTGTTGAAAGTTGTTAATTTCAATGCAATTGTGAAGGTTGAAATAAAATTAAAAATGAAAAAGAGTTTGGATTTTTGATCTTTACATTGAAGCCGATGGCAGCAAAGCATCCTCTGCCAACTCCCCTTTGCTTGATTTTTTGTGTATGTGTGTGTTTGGTTTTTATTTTTAAAATCTGTCTTGCAGCAGGTGACACAGCAGAAAGGAAAATTTGTTGGTATCATGCCATTTTTAGAATACCCCCCCCCAGCAATTGCTGAGGTGACAAGACTTTTTCCGTCACTTCCCTTTCTCTACTAGTATGAAACTTGCACCCTCACTTTTTCTGAGAGTATTCTGATCCGGGAATGCTTAGCTGTGCCACTTCTCCTAAAACATTAGCATCTCCCTGATAAATGGCCCATAAAGAACACTGAGATCAGAAGCAATCTGGGGTGGGGTGGGTGGGGTGGGTTTAGACTCCCAAGCATGTCTTCCTAGTTTCAATTTGCTTTTCCCTCCCCCCCCCCTTCCACCTCATGCCAACAATGCCTAATTGCTAGATGTGTTTGATTTTTATTCTTTCTTTTCAACCTGGAAAAATGTATTGTTTTTTCACTGCAAGTCACAGAATCCACAAGGTATGTCTGACTTTGTCCATGTGCAATTTGCAATTACCATTTGCAAGACACTTCACAACCACATGCATGTGTGCATACTCATAGAAATGTATGGATGCTCAGGCCATAGCCACAAAAAATGTTCTAATGAGCAGAAGTGCCTCATTAGTGCATACTTTCAAAGTTTAGTGACCAAATTCTTTAAAGAAAGGCAGATAGGCATGAACCACAGTTTGGTCTGGTTTAGCATGCGTGCTGCATGCTTCCCTCTCTTATCTCCTCTGGACCATCACCCACTCACCAACAGCAGTGTGCTGTCCTACTCTGCCTCCTCCAGGTGATTGTCCTCATAGAGGAAGTGCTGTGAGCTGAGTGGGCAAGCACCAGAGGAGGTGGAGAAGGGAAGCATGAAGCACCCACAGAACATGGACCACCTGTAGGGGCACCACACCAAACCAGGGTGAACTGCTGAAGCACATTTTGTGCTCACTTCTAATCAGAAATATGAAATAGTTTATATACTACTCCCAAGGAGAAACTGAGGCAGATATGTTCTATGTTTCTACAACCCCTAGTCAAATGTAAAGGTAAGTAAGTAGAATTAACGCCTCAGTTTACCTCTCTTTAGCATTTCCATCTTCATCTATTCAGAATGGATTTCTCTGTCTCTAAATTTAAAAAGATACTATATCGATTAGTCAGTTTTCTGATTGGGGTGATAAACCTCCCAAATTTTGGGGAAATTAAAGTGAGTGTCGAAACAGGTGGCATGGCAGGCCTGTCATCAGAGATCCTTGAACATGGTGAATTCATTATCATACTGAGCAGTTGGAGGATGAGCATGGACCTCACCAAATGTGGAAAAATAACTGTTTTGAATGACTGTCTTTAGCAGAAAAACATTTTATCCTTTATTAATGGTAAGACAGCATCTCACCTAGTTCAGTCGAGGCACTCGTCCTTGATCCGAAAAGCAGATCGTGCCTGAAGAAGTCCAAAGCAAAACAAACCCCCATATATGCAAAGTGGGTAGCAAAACATATTCACTGCCACATGCACTTCTCTTATTGGTGGATGTTTACTCAGTGTGGCTATTTCAATTTACACTTCTATGCACATTTACTGGGAACAAGTCCTATTGAACTCTCCAGGACTTACTTGGAAGATGTATATAAATGCACTCGAAATTCCTGTTAAGGCTAACAAAAGTGGATTCAGATGAAGACTAGGGAGAAGCAATGGCTGCAACTGAAACCAAAGAGGGCAGACAGAGAGGAGGAAAAAGAAAAGCTCCTTTGAATAACTTGCATCATCCTTCCATAATCGTATTTAAAGCACTGGCCTATACAACATTAACACAATGGCCTATTTCTGTTTCATAAACCAGCTGGATTAAGCCTTTGTTGAGAAAGAGAGGAAAAATCTCTGTCAGGTTTAAGTTACCTGTTCTCTTTAGGGGTGAAAAGCAGAAAATCAAATTAGAGTTCAACTGATATCTTCAGGTGTGGCAATTAAAATGTACCCAAGATTAACCTTTCTAACAACCAGAGGGCTTGCTGTGTTAACTCATAAGTATTTTAAAATGGGTTACCCACCTTTTAAAATGCCACAAATTAGGGGTAGTGTTGAAGATCTAAGAAGGGAGACATTAAATTTCAAACAAACAGTTTGGGAAATGAACTGGTGAAAACACACCTAAAATTTCAGGGCTGTAGAATAATGGCTTTGGAAAAGGCCTATAGGGCAGTGAAGGTGAACCTTTTAGAGACCGAGTGCCCAAACTGCGATTCAGAACCCATTAATTTTTCGCAAAGTGCCAATACAGCAGTTTCACCTGAATACAGGTGGCTGTGAAGGGGCGATGTTGATGCCCACCTGTGCCATAGGTTCGCCAACACTGCTATAGGGCCACTTTATCCAACCCTATACTCAATGCAGGTCTCCAAATCAAAGTATACCTGATTGAAATAAAGGGGATTGAAAATAAAAGAGCCAATGTTACAATGCAATTGTACAAAAACAATGGTAGGGCCACACCTGGGGTACTGTAGATATATCTGGAAACTAGAAAATGGAATGGGAAAAGGTGCAGAAGACAAGAACTAAAATGATTATTGGGCTAGCACACCTCCCCTGTGAGGAAAGGCTACAGTGTTTGGGGCTCTTTAGTCTGGAAAAAGGGCACATGAAGGGGAACATGACTGAGACATGCAAATTATTCAGCGGATGGATAAAGTGGATAGAGGGAAGCTCTTTTCCCTCTCATGCAGTACCAGAACCAGGGACCATCCACTCAAATTGCAGGTTGGGAGAATGAGAACAGACAAATGAAAACATGTCTTTACTCAGAGTATTATTGTTCTATGGAACCCCTTGTTGCAGGATTTGGTGATGGCATCTGGCCTAGATGACTTGAAAAGAGGATTGGAGAGATTTCTAGAAGAAAAGTCCATCACAGGTTACAAGCCATGATGGAGTCACATGTTATCTCCAGGCTTAAAAGGAGGGTACCCCAAAATGCCAAACATAGAGGAGTAGTCTCAGGGAATCAGCATCTAGTTGTCTCAGGTGCTCCAAGAGGAATCTAGTGGGGCTACTGTAAGATACAGGAAATAAGACTAGATGAACCCTTGACCTGATCAAGCAGAGCTCTTCTTATGTTCTCATAAGAGATGGTTGTCTCATTTTCTCATGAATACCTCTAGCACTGGAGCATTCACTACCTACAGAGGTAAATGGTTCCATCGCTGTACAACTATAAGAGCTAAGATTATTTTCCTGATACATGTCCTGCATTCTGGTATGACTGAGAACAGATCCTGCCCCTCTTCTTATGACAAGTTTTTGAACAGAACTCTCATACTAGTTCTCAGTCATCTTTTATCAAGGCTAAATATACCCAGTTCTTCCAGGTTTTCCTCATACAGATTGGTTTCTAGTCCCCAAAGCATCATAGTTGCCATTCTCTGAACTTGTTCAAGTTTTTTTGGCATCCTTCGTTAAGCGTGGTCACCAGAACTGGACATCTGTCGGGATTTCTGAACCAACCTGATTCTGCAAGTATCTTAAAATGGAAATACCTGTGTGGCATAATAGAGCAGCGTATAGGACTAGGGAGAATGAGGCCCTAGTTGTCACCAGTCCTTGAAACACAGCCAGTCTACCTCAACTTGTTCTGCTTCACAAGGATGTTGAGAAGATAATGGAAAGAAGGGCGAGAACTATGTAATGTATATCTCCTTTAGCATCCTGGAGAAAGGATGGGATATACATTTGACCAATAAAATAGGAATATCTATACAAGGAAAATTTCTAGTGCTAAATAAGTTAATAAAGGCAGCAGTGATATTTTTGTAAAGATGCAAACAACAGTTGCATCATTATCATTAGCAACTCAAAGTTGTCTTGATAGTATATATGTTAATATGGGTTGAGACAAAATTCAGGTTAGGAAGTAGGTTATGTTTTAGCAAAAGCAAGGCACATGTAAATCTTGTTAATTTGACCCAGTACAAACCTTTCCAGCAGGAAAGATACAGCACAGTTCTGTGTACCTCTTCTTAGCAGTAAGCACAAGTACAGAAACCACCTATTTGGTTTCATTCTTTTCACAGCATAAGGGGCGGCCTCTCTGCCTAATGTCCAGGTGTGTCTTTTTTTTTAACCAGTTAGCCTGGGATGCCTGTAATTCTCTCAACTTCCAATGTCTGTTCTGTCTGTTGGGTCGGGAAGCTCATTGTTGAACTACTCAATTTATTCATGTTTTCTTTTCATAAAAATGATAATAAATAGAGAGATAGAGATAGATAATAAAGATAATAAAATGCTTATTATGGGTTTGCACTGCGGCATAGTTTTTGACAGAAAGCAAAATGTGCTTAAAACACTCTCTTGGCTGGTTTGCAACATAATTTAGAGAAAGACTTTGCTGCCCCTGCATCCTCACAAGCTGGCTATTCAATCTAACAACTTCAGAAGTATGGAGGACAAGCTGGAGGTGGCTTCCTGAACCCCTTGGGATTGAACATAGGTTGTGAGCAGAGTCTCGGCTCCAGTGCTGCCGTTGAACTTCTGTGCCCTAGGGCTCCTGCTAACAATTGTCTCCACTGTAAACCTTTGAGCAGTGGATGTGAAAGTGTGTATGTGTGCATGTGCACTCTAACAATGGTACAAGGAGCTACTTTGTGTATTGTTATGTACAGAGAGGATTTGGTCAGGTACCTCTACTACCATTTCTAAGCCATTGTGTACATTGAGCCCCTGGAATGCTTGCTGACAATACCTGGCATTGAATTGTTTCAAATTTCCTATCGAGAACTTATTTTCCACTTTCATTCTGTGAAGTGATTAAGTTCACAGAAAAGTGCCACTTTCATTTCTGCACTGACGAAATTACGGGATTTTCCTTTCCATTCTGCTCTTCTCCATTTCCTTTCAACTCTAATTCCACTGCAAGTTTTTGTTCCTCTCTGAACGTACTTATGGATTTAAAAGGGGTTGTTTTTTAGCAGTCAAAACAAAACAAAAAAGGCCTGCAACACTAGTATATTTCCTGGAATAAAAGGAATATACTACCATTGAAGAGGAGGGGAACAATTCATGTTATTGTTCACCAGTTTGAATTGAAATATTTTGTAGGAATTCTGTGAACATGCAATACATTGTATCAGGGGTGAGTTTTAATATACATTTTCCATTTGTCTGGCACTTTAATAATTATAGCAGTGTATTAGAGTCAGTGGAGGTATAACCATAGTGAAAGTCAATTGCAGTTGTTTTGCAACACTGCATCAGGGTCCAGCAGTGGATTATCATTTTTTGCATGGTGCGCATCTGAGTCCCACTATTTTAGGCACAGAATACTGTACTCTTGAATGGTTAACCAGTCCCTTCTTCCAGAATTGAACACTGTCCCTGCCCCCCAGCAGCCATGTACTCCAACCCTGCAATCCATCCAGTCAATGAGCTGTCAGGATACCAGGTGTTCATTGTTCATGGCTGCTGAATTCTAATACAATCCTTGCCAGTTTTGGCAAGAGACCTTCCGATCAGGATCACCAGAGAAATACAAGGGTGCGGGATCAGGATTACCTCCTAGGTGGTATGTGCATGTGGGGGTGCGATCACAGGAAAGCAAAGGACTTGCAGGACTAGAATAGCTGCCTGAGCAATAAGAAATCCAATAAGGAATACCACACCCCCACCTCCACCCAAGGGCTATGCATCTGACCAAGAAGAACAATATTTTTCATCTCTGGGATGCAAGCAAAGTTAAACAACCCTGGAGGCAGGTAGGGTAGTGTTGGTGTTAGGCATGATGCCTTTTCTGTTGGCCTGGAACCTGCACTTATTTATTTATTTATTTATTTATTTATTTATGTATTTATTTATTTATTTATGTATTTATTTATTTATTTATTTATTTATTTATTTATTATTTTTGCATTTATATACCGCTCCCATTTCCCAAGGGGGAACTCTGAGTGGTTCACACAAAAGGTTAAAAACAAGACATCAATTTAAAAAAAATGTAAAAGTTGCTAGGTAAGAGGTGGAAGACTAAGGAATGGTAATTTAAAAAAAAAAACCTTGGTACAGCCCTAGCAATTGCCAAAGGCATCCCTGAATAGCCAGGTCTTAGCTGCTCTTCTGAAGGATGCCACTGAAGGAGCCAGGTGTATCTCGCTCAGCAATGAGTTCCGAAATGCTGGGCCGGCCACCAAGAAGGCCCGTTTGCGAGTGGACACCATACGGGCCTCCTTAGGGGTGGCAACCCGGAGCGAGAGAGCCATAGAGGATCAGGTGGATCTGGCCAGCTCTGATCGTAGGAAAAGGTTCACTGTCATCTGTCTTTGCAGCTTCCCTGAATTTTCCTTGAGACCTCTGGCCTGCCATCATTATGAGGTCCAACTGAGGTTATGTCAGGATGGGTTCAAAGGAGTAGGTATCCCCAGTGCTTACCCCCCCCCCCCATTGTTTTATTACCAGAATGAGTTTGATCCTCCCTGATGGCCATGTGGCCAGGATATCATGCCACCAAAGGAATCAGTTGGGCAAAATGTAATTCCTGAGTGCCAAGCACCCCAGTGCCCAACACTGGCTCATGGTCCTGTTGGTTGAACAGGGCTGCCCATGTTGCTCCACATTGCCATGCTATGAAAATGTTCAGCTGGAAGCATCCACCCAGTTTTCCACCAGCCTGTCTCTTGGAACTATATACTTCACATCAGAGAGTCTAACACAGAAACTAGATCCAGTGGCAGACCTTGGTGCCACCTCTGTACCCATACCTTCACCAGGAGGATCAAAAAATCTAAAAAAGTAGCTTACAATGTCAGGTATCCATACACCAGCTCATCCTCCAGTGGTATATATGTTACTTGTCAGCAGCCCTCACAGCATTTTATGTAGATCAGTTACCTCTGTACACAAAAGTAAAAAAGGACACAAATCTTACAGAAACATAAAGGATGAGGAGGAGGGAGGAGGAGGAGGAGGAGGCGGCATCACTACAGTCTTTCTCTGACTGGCTGGTTACCCTCCTTGAATGAAAGAACTTCAGGTTCCAAAACAAAGCAGCTGAACAAGAGCATATAAACAGTTCTGTCTCTCTGGTTTGAACAGGCACAAGGTGTTTTACCTTACATCATATGTTTCATCAGGCAATTTATAGGCTGTCAATAGGGCCATCAATACTTTTCTGTGTCTTCCAATTGCTATCTGATCTGTTTTCTGCTTGTAATTTTTACAAGCCCTATTCAAGCAGATTACTGCATATCTCAAGACTTCTGAAGTCTTCCCTTAGAGGTGACCTGAATAAAGACTTCACAACTCATATGTAAATCTGCTTGGGTGTACTTATTACCTACCAGTGACTATTGAATGACTCTTATTGGCCACTGTCTCCATGCTTGCCCCTCTTTAAATTTCTACTTGATTTCACATTCCCTATTCTCTTCTCTATGTATAGAGGCCTGCCTCTTCAGGTAGCATTTTATAAATGTGTTGAAGTCGCTCACCATACAGGAAAAATTAAACTGAATACAGTACAATTAATTATTCTGTAAGATGTCACCACAACATATGTTCTTTTCCTGCACAGGCTAACATTGTTACTCTTTCATGAAAATGTCTCGTTAAGGGGGGATCTGGGGATTCCATGCATCACAGGATCAGATCAATGATCAGTCAAGACAAATGCAAACCCTTTCTCTTCAGAACAAATTTTGCCAGAGAGGTTTTGTTGATGACTCCTCCAGATTTTAATTTTATGCTGAGAATTCTCAGAGAGAAATATCATTTTTCATGCTACCCTTGGGAGGAGGGAGTTATATGTAATAGATTTATCACCACTATGGTCACCCCATTGTTTAATTATTAAACAAATTAAGCTTAAATTCTTTAGCAGACGTTCGGTTTGCATTTTAAAATATGTTTGGGATCAGATTTCTTGGACTCAGCAGTGTTCTTTCTAAAACAGCTGGCTGGCTCTTCATCAAATCTACTCCCAATTATGAGGAAATGCCTGCCCATTCATTCTATCTATCTATCTATCTATCTATCTATCTATCTATCTATCTATCT
>JAHTLZ010000122.1:1799272-1812022 GCA_023846285.1 Phrynocephalus versicolor
TCTATCTATCTATCTATCTATCTATCTATCTATCTATCTATCTATCTATCTATCTATCTATCTATCTATCTATCTATCTATCTATCTATCTATCTATCTATCTATCTATCTATCTATCTATTTATTTTATATACCACAACCATCTAGCAAAAAAGCTACTCTGGGTGGTTCTACATGTCATCTGAACAATGTTTAGCATTTCATGGGTTAACTTCATGACAACTCTCAATCAGCACCCATTCAAATGCCCGTGAGGACCCAAGATCACATGTGTACTTAAATGATATTGGGAAACACAGCCATGCCTCAACATATGTGATAAGCAATGACTACAGCTGAAAACAGTCCATTCATTATGTTCATCATGTTCATGTTTTTATTCTGTTTTCCTTCACAGATCACATTCTAAGTTTGCTTTCTGCCTGGAGCGGAATCCTTGTATTCTGACACACACAATAAGGGAGTCTACGGATAATGAAACCCCAACAGAGAAAGCCAGTGTCCTGGATGCGATAGTTTGCCCTCCCGGTCACTTCTGACACTGAGCTCATCTCGTGGAATCTGGCAAGAAAAGCTCGGCTACCTGATAATGCTTCAGGGAGATGAGCAGGCATGAACCTCCTTTCTGACGGCTCCCCACCCCTCAAAGTCATTATGTGCTCCGGGAGTGAAAGGTCACTGGAATAATAATCCTGCACCTGCAGCTTGAGCAGGCCGGGCACACAGTTCCCAGTGAGCTCTGTCGTAATTGATGCTAATTGCTCCTAAGCCAATGCATCCTTCCACATAAGAGCAGGAGGGAAGATTTTTTTTCTTTTTTTACTGCTGTCAATATCATTAGCTTAAGAACAAAGTTAAGATTCTCCACGCAGACCCGTAGGCAAAGCTACAGCTTTGCCCCCACCCACCACCATTGGACTCTTTCAAGCTCTCGGTGTGTTTTGGACTTTCTTATATAGTTTCATTGGAATATCTTTTCTTCTTGAATCCAAAGCCTGAAGGAGAAGAAAATCACATTATAAGCCACACTACCTGTTGTCCATTAAATTTCAAAAGAAGGCCCAGGGAATTTGAATTAAGTAATCAGATATCTTGCCTCCAGCCCAACAGCATCCCTTGCCATCTGTGCTCGGAGTCAGGTTTAAGTAGTCACTTTAGGGACCTCGAGACCTCGTGACGGTTTCCTTTTTCTGCCTTTCTAGAGATGCCCCATCTGTTTGCAGGTTTCATCATGGGAAAAAGAGGCTTGAGAAGAAATGAAAGAGGACTGGACGGAAATGAAGCTGAAGCAGCTTGGCTCTGACCTGATCAAAGATGAGCTCAGATATGCTTAAAACCAATTCATTTTAAGCTTGCAAAAATTTCTCCCTAAATCGTTACTTCTTTCGGTACTCCTCGAAGAGTGGACCCCTGTGATAATAGAAAAGCACTCCTGCTTTGTGAACCCTGTCAGTCACAGGAGAGGAAGTCTGAGCTTCAGAAAGCTGCTTTTTAGATGAAAGCATTTCCAGTCTCTTCGTGCATAACCAGAGGCTAGAAAAGTCTGGGGATTCAAATGGAAAAAATAAAAACTTTCCCAGACCCTGATCTAGCTGCAAAGAAGAGGGGTCCAAAGAGCTTGTGCTGAAGGATGGAAGAAAATTTGCTAAATATCTTATACAGTGGAACCTTGACTTATGTCATTAATCCATTCCAGACTCTAGACTTAAGTCAAACATGACTTAAGTCAAATGAACATTTCCCATAGAAAGTAATGGGAAAGCGGATTAATCCGTTCCATATGAGAAAAAGACCCCCGAAAACAGCAATTTAACACAAATTTGACTGGGATAGGAGGTTCCTTCTGGGGATGTAAATGAAATGTCTCTTCAAAGAGAGGAGGAGGCAGTGGAATTATAGTCCACAAGTTATATGCCTCCACTTTTTAATGTTCATAGCAACAATGTCTAACATTTAAGTTTTACTGATTTTTAACCTGACATTCCAAGTTCTGAACAACTCTAGGCTTACCATTAGAGTCCCACAACTTTACAGCTCCTCAACTAAAATGCTTCTATTGTGGACCAGACTTCTGCAGCCAGATTTTTTACAAGACTGAGCTGACTGTCTAACCAGCGAGGCCAGCCCCGAGCTCCCGGCCCTTCTTCTCCTCCGGCAGCAGCAGCGGCTTCGGTGAGGCCGAGGAGCAGCTCCAGGTGCTCTGAGCTGGCCTTGCCAAAGCCGCTGCTGCCGGAGGAGGGGAAGAAGGCAGGAGCAGTTTGGAGGTGGTAGCCGCGATGGTGGGTTGTGGCTGCCGCCCAATCCCAGTGCCTTGCGCCGGGGCTCTGAGATGTAAGTCAAAGCCTGCGACTCAAGTCAAACAGGCCCCTTCTTGCTGCAAGTCAAATATGATGCAAGTCAAGCAGTATATAAGTCAAGGTTCCACTGTATGTGTATTCTGTGCCGTCAAGTCACAACTAACTCATAGCGACCCTAATAGGGTTTTCAAGGCAAATTAGATATTTAACGGATGGCTTTACCAGTTCCAATTTCCTAGCTAGTTTTCGTGGCTCAGCAGAGATTTGAACCCTGTTCTCCAGAGTCCTAGTCTGTAACTGTATCCAGTACACCACATGGGAATCCCCACCAGATTTCTTAATTCCTCAAAGAGAAAATCCTCACTCTTGTTAGCATCAAAAAAGGGGAGATGGCCTACTCTTCTTTTTCTCAATTAGTCCTGATTTTCTGCACAAGAAACTCACGTATTGCTGCACAAGGTGCCAGGTTTCCTGTGCAAATTTTCTGTCTTACATATAACTGCAAGCAATGTTAGATGTAGATTGCATAGGTACCATCATCTAATGAAGAGCCATACAAATATGTTCCTTGCTTTATGAGAGGGAAGCTATATATATAATTGGACTTTTTAAAAGGCAAGTCACATATCCTATCCAAATTGCATATTATGTGTAATTTGCATAAATCAATGCCGGGTACAATCAATCAAAAATCCTGCTTGGATTTTTCAGGAGGGTTGGATGGATTGTTTGTATCTTTTAAAACAGTCAGCCAGTTTTACTGTGCCTGCTATGTGTGCTTGTGTGTTGCTTCTTAGCAGCAAAGAATGCTAAGCACAGCTATTCCCAGCACGAGGAAGATTAATGACTGTTTGCCACATAGGAGTTTAAAATATGTGTTTCTCGGGGGGGAAAAGAGAGGAATGGCTACCAAAACCTTCTCTGCAAACTGAAGCATAGCTGAATGCACATGATGGAATATACATTCAACCCCAAATGATTTAAAACTAATTTATGTCTAAAACTTGAAGAAACTGGGTTACATTCTAGGAATAAATTACTTTGGCTTTTAATTTTTTTGTCTTACAAATCATACCTCACTTGCTTCAAGCTGATGTGTCATCCATCCAATTCAATATGTGATATCTCAGAGTATTTTGTATGCATTTATATGTTGCCAAAAGAGTCCAGTGACCTTTGCAGACAGTCTGTTGGATTCAGCTGGACGTGGACTCTGATATCGGGGCAAGTCATCTTTGTGTAACTTCTGCAGCTGGTTGTCTTTCTAAGTGGGATTCTTTTCCATTTGTAAATCTCAAGGGTGTCGACAGGGTGCCTGTATTCATTAGTGTTACCACCTCTTCACTTTATATTCGTGCTTAATCAAAAGTACAAATGTTGAGTCTGATACCATGATTAAGGGAGACAATAAATACTTCATCACAGGATGGGTCAGTCTCTTCCAAAAGAACCTTTAAAACAAAACCCTCATGACCTAAACGTTGTGACATAAAAGTTCTCAAAGACGGTTACTTCACGTCCATCCTCGTGCTGAGGTGAACTTGCTTCTGAGTTGAAATCGGTTTTAGTCACGTGACCTAATGCCGGTTCTGCTCCTGTTTCTTTGTACTCAAGGGCATGTACTTTAACCGGCAGTACTTTAACCGCACGTCCTCGATGCGTGCTGTGCTGGTACTTTTCAAGTGGTTTTCCATGTAGTCCTCAGCGTTATACTTTCCCATTTTTCGGTTTTTCGATTAATCGGTAGCTCTCCATCATGGATTTGTGGCGCGCAAGCGTCTGGAATGTTTTTTTCCTTCGGAATTCATTTCATTGCATTGCTCGTAGACAAAGCCCCGTCGACTGCTTTTTCCTCCTTCTGAAACTAGATGGCTTCTGGTGCCATGGTTTTCGCGTCCGCCTTCTGGGTGCTCCAAGACATCGAAATGCCTCAGAGATTGTCCTCTCCTCACCCAAAAAAAGATGTAATTGCATTAAATATTCTCTTGATGTGGGTTAAGATGAACCGCACATCCCCTGGAGGGGGGAACGGAGTGAGAAGCAGATTGAAAAGATTCCCGAGCTGCAGGATGGGAATCTCTAACCCTGGTTCCGGCTCTGTTCAAGGGGGGAGTAGTCAGGGCAAACTCACATCAACCCCACAAGGACGTGAGGTTCCGTTCCTTCGTACTGGTCACCAGCAGGGCCGTGAACAGCAGCGAGAGGGACGTGAAGTATCAGCCAAAAAATTTACCATGTTTGGCTAAGGTAGTTAAGATGGTTAAGAAGGTGTTGGTCCTACAACATTTAAGTATCCCTTAATGACATTATTTTGACTGTTGCAATACATTCTTCATGGGATTACACTGGAGAGGGTTCAGTAGGAGAGATATGCAGCAACTTGCTTGCTCATGGCTGCATGATAATTCAGTTAAATGACCCCTAAACTAAAAGACCTCGCTAGTTGTCATTTGCTTAGCCATTCTAATTCAAAGCCATGGTTCTTTATCTGCTCACATCCTCCTTCAGCCATGCCATAAATCCCTGCTGTCTTCACAATCCAGCACCCCAACACCAGAAGCTACTTCTGACTTAGCGCTATTTGGCATGAGCTGGGAATGTTTAGCCTTACAAAAAGAAGGCTGAGAGGGGAATATGATACCCATGTTTAAATGTTTGAAAGGATGTCGTATTGAAGAGGGGTCAGGTTTGTTTTCCATGGTTTTAGAGACTAAGACTCAGAGCAGTGGTTTCAAACTGCAGGAGAAGAAATTCCATCTGAACATTAGGAAGAACTTCCTGATGGTTAGAGCTGTCCAGCAGTGGAATTTGTTGCCACAGAGGGTGGTGGAGTCTCCTTCTTTGGAAGTTTTAAACAGAGTCTGGATGGCCATCTGTCAGGAGTACTTTGACGGGGGTTCCTTCATGGCAGCGGGGGTTGGACTGGATGGCTCTTGAGGTTTCTTCCAACTCTATGATTCTATGATTGGGCATAAGGCCCAATGCAGGTGCCTAACTGTTATCAGATGCCCAGTGATACCGAATGCTGATTCTGGAACTCCTACTTTTGGGAAAAAATAAGGAGGTGTGAGGGAGCTACAACATGGTTTTCTAACAAAAAAGTTTGGAATACTTTTTTGTTGCTTCCCAAATCTCTGAGCTGGCAGGTCTGAATATAACTCCTTTCAGATGCCAGACTTGAGATAACTGCTGGGGATTGATGACATATCCCACTTTGAGTTAATTTAAAAATGTATTTGTTGTCCACAGGATTATAGAAGCCTAGATGCATAGATAATCACCAGAGTAATGTATGTGCAATTTAAGATAGATGGCCATGTTGGCTGAAAAGAGCATGATGTCACATGATGGCATCAAATACTCATTTCTCCATCTTTTGTAAAAGTTGAAGGCTACCCAGTGGCCAAGATAGTCATCAAGAATTTTTACAGGGAGAGGTGATTGGGCGAAGCCACAAAATAATAAATTAGCATAATTCATGTCCAGTTCACATAACAAATCAACACTCGGTATGCAAACACAGGAAGACTCTAAATAATACATGTATTTAGAGTGTTGCCTGCTTTGTGCATATAAACATTCATGCCAACTTGCAGATGATAGATTCCTATCAGCAATTATGCATGGCATGCTCTGTGATGGCTCCAACAATCTTCAGCATGCTCTTGCAGCAACTGAAGATCACCCTGTTCAAAAGAGCAGAATTACAATAGTGAATATTATCTTATGTAATTGGTAATATTTGGTAATAAATATTATGCAGAAATGGACTAGTTCTTGTGGAGAACTGGGAGTAAGCACAACACTTTTTCTTGTTCCCATTTATTTAAGTAGTTTTCTGCTCAAAACATTGATAATGAATACGATAATAGGACTTTGATCTTAACACTTAAAATAATAAGTCCATTTTAGAAGGCCAAGATTAAAGCATAATGGATGTTTCTGGTAGAAGTTCAGATGAGAATTGGCAAGGTCATTTGGCACTGGGTGTGCTTTAAAACAGACTGATGTTTCATGGTCTGTGAGTAAAGTATAGTTAAGCTCCTAATTCAATCATGGGCATCTTAGCTTTATGGGATCTAGAAAAGCTGACATCCTGATCTATTACAAAGCCAGTTAGATCTCTAAACAAGAATTCTAGGAGACATTAGCTTAAAAGGAGTCATGGAGAAATTCATTCTGAATTGTGAAGCCATCATATCTCAAGTGGAAAGGTCTGCTTGGTCAAGGGTCAAAGGTTAGAGTAACACCTGATCCTCTAAAAGTACCTAGGAATATTGGTATGTACACATTTGCACATATTAGAGGCTTGCATAAGATTTGGGGAGGGGGAATTAGAACGATTTAGAATAACAGAAGGTATATAAGCAATAAGGTTACTCATAAGGCACTACTCAGTTGAGTAACAAGGACACAACACAACATTCCTTTCAGAAATAGTGTAATGAGTTCTGATATAATTATTTCTGATCGTTTCTTTATTATTTGTCTTTATTTCCTCTTCTGTACAAAATGCCTTTAATTTTCTGGGTGCTCCTCCCCCAATTTTCTTATTTAGATGCATTAATTTCAGAAAAAGAATACAGAAAGTAACAAATAATAGAAATGATTTAAAATTTGTAATGGCAATGAATTTCACACAATGAAATAAACAGATATAATAATGGTGTGTCTTTAAGAAATAAAACCAATTCATGGGAAACTGAGTATAAACTAATTGCAAACCTCTATGTATGTTCCTTGGAGTAAAATTTGAATAAGGATGAATATTGAACTGTGAAATATTAACATAACATTATTTAAACTGTTCCTATAGAGGCACAGGAACATGTCTCCTAAAATTCTGGTTTAAACTTCTGTATTTGGGAAATTTTCACAATCCCTGCACTGGTTCTCAGTTTGTTTGCTTGTGTGTTTGTGTTGTATACCATTTCTTAGGGCAAAGCACAATTCTGGGTGTTGATACACAATCCATTCCTGGATAACTTTCCTAAAGCAACATATTCTGTAAAGAAGCGTTATTGGCATAAATATCTCATTTTCTGGTTTTATAACCTGTCTTAAGCGGATTCATAAAAACCCAGAGGCTAATTCATGTTCTTGTTTCTATGGCTTGAATGGCTTTTTATGAAAAACATTCTTGATAATTTACAAACATGCCAAAGTGAAAACTGTATGTGTAATTTTAATATTGGCAATTTAGGTTTGATGTTATTGTCTTCATTTATTTTTTTTCTAATATTAGATTGGTTTTATTATGGGCTATCTGTTTATTATTCTGTTTGTATTTACTTGATTGATGTAAATCACCCAGAGTTGTCTTGTTCAGAGATGGGCACGAAATGCCAAAATGGTGTTTCCTTTTGTTTGTTTTTTGTTTTTGTTTTTTTGTTTTTTTATTTTGTTTGAAATTGATTTTTTTAAAAAAATACAATTCATTTTTGTGTGTTTTTGTTTATGTTTGGTTTAAAAGCCCTGCACCACTCTCCCCTATGCACCCGATTTGGGGGGGGCACGGGATTTTTAAAATTTTTATTTAGCCACTGAAGCAATCAGTGGCCGGGGACATCACCGCTTGCTTTGGTGGCTAAAAAAAAAAAAAGGTTTAAAACTATACTCCATTCTCCCACAACATGACTCGGTGGGGGGGGGAAGGTGTGGATCATTAAAAATGTATTTGACAAGGAATGAACAGAAAATTTCCAGTTCATTTCATTTTGCTTTTCTTTAAAAATCATTTCGTTTTTGTTTCATTCAGAAATGAAACAAAAAACCAAAAATATGAAACAAAAACATTTGTTTTGTGCCCATCTCTAGTCTTGTCAAAAATGGGTGGTCTAGAAATCAATCAATCAACCAGCCATCCAGCCAGCCATCCAGCCAAGCAACCAAGCAATCAATTTGCTTAAAATGAATCAATGCCTTTTCGAAGAAAAAAAACTAGGGATAATCAGTTAGCTAAATGATGATACAGGTATTTACTCCATTAATCAGAGTGAAATAATCAGGTCTTTTTAAAAGAGAGCTGGAAAGAGTAAGTTACACTACTGAAGGGCACATAAGTGTAAGGACCTCTGGAAGTAGTAACCTTGCGAAGAATGACCATTGATTCTAAGCAAATAAGTATGCGAGTCAGATTGTGAAAAATTGCTTTCTAATCTGAGGATTAAAGCACTTTCTAAACTCTCTAAAACAAACTCTTTCTAACACCGAAGTTATATTCTTGGGCCTCATAGAACAGTGCTTGGATGCCTCCATAACCTGTGCTGCTACTCTGATGGCAGTTGCAGGAAATATGAGCATTTTTACATTCAAAATGCCTTGTCACAGTAGCAGCCCAAGGTTATGATCTATTAATACATGGTCAAGCTGGAACAGACCTTAATCGTTCAGACCAATGCTGCTGGATTAGAGATGGGCACGACTCAGCGAAATTTTCGTTTTCGTTTTTCGTTTTCGTTACGGCAGACACATCAGAATGAAAAGAATGCTAACGAAAACGAAATTTTTTCGTTTTCGTTTTGTTTTTTCATTTCGTTTCATAACGAAAACAAAAACAAAAAATGCAGAAAAAAACCCGAAAAATGAAAACGAACCGAAACGGACCCCTTAACGGAAAACGAAAAATGAAAAATTATTTTTTTGAGTCGTGCCCATCTCTATGCTGGATAGCTAAATGAAGATGCAATGGTTGAGGAATGTTAAAGTCTTTGCCACCAACACTACCACAAGATAGACCCAATGAAGGATATATGTGATGCTGCATTTATGGTGATCCCTTCTGGAACGATGTGCTGAGCAAATGATACTGTGCTATGCTGTGTCAGAAGATCTCTATATATGCAGTGATCCTAGGAAATTCCACCTCCAAAGCCAGTTGGATTTTTAAAAAGAAGGAATGGAGACCTGGGTCTTTTGAACTCCACCCATCAGAAAGAAGAGACTTTAGTATGAAAATCTGCAGTCTTTTTTAGAGCAAAACTTAGTAGTGCTATCATTTTCTAGAGTCAAGGTCATTTTTTAGCATGACAAGCATTTTGATATGAATTTTTAGAAGATACTTCAATTGAAACTGATGTGGAAATGTCACTTTCCAGCATTCCCCAGTCATTTTTAGCTGCCTTAAGATGTTACCAGATATCCTGTCTCAGTTGAAAACTCTCTGCTAGTGTCAGGGGAAGACAACAGTATCAGTGAGCCTATTAACTGCCTTCTGGAGGACACTCTTTTGTCAGATTACCTTTTCTTACTCTAATATTTAATTCCCTGTTTTTCATTAGAAAGATTTGGAATTTAGCTTTTCCCTGTTCAATACAGAGAAAATACTGAGAGATCTGCTGAGTCTCCCTCCCTCCCTTGGGAAAGGAAATACGTTTTTTTTTAAAAAAATCTTACAGTGTATTCTTTTGTTCTATACACTGTGGAACTACATATCTACCTATCTGTTCTTGAAGATCAAAAATGGTAGAGGGGGGGAAGCAGCAGCAAGAAGGAAGGGGTGGTCCTAGGGGTTGTAAACTATGAAAAAAGAAGGTAGAGAGCATGTTCCCTGCTGGCACAAAGTATTAAAGGAGAAGCATGCAAGGTTGTATTTTTCCAATATGTTCCTCTTGAAACACGGGTGACCATACAATGATTGCCTTCCTTTTTCATTTTGGCCTTGACTATTAGGATGCTTCATTAACTTTTGGGATGCTGTAGAAGGTGTGGTGAATGTTTTTGAAAATGCTTTTTGAGCTGTGATGCTGGAGGAGAGTCTTGAGAGTCCCCTGGACTGCAAGGAGATCAAACCTATCCATCCTGAAAGAAATCAACCCCGAATGTTCACTGATTTTGAAGCTGGAAGGACAGATTTTGAAGCTCCAGTACTTTGGCCACCTGATGAGGAGAGAGGGTTCCTTGGAAAAGTCCCTGATGTTGGGAAAGATTGGAGGCAAAAGGAAAAGAGGACAGCAGAGAATGAGATGGTTGGACAGTGTCATCAATGCAACCAACATGGATTTGACCAAACTCCGGGAGGCAGTGGAAGATAGGAAGGCCTGGCGAGCTCTGGCCCATGGGGTCACAAAGAGTTGGACATGACTAAACGACTGAACAACAACAAAAGAATGTGTGATGAAGAGGTTGAGCCTATGACCACCTATCTGCAGCACATGGGATGTGAAATTATGTTATTGAACCCAGAGGAAAAGAAATTTCCTCATAATATTCTCAATGTGTGCAAAATGAGATCTGAAGGAAGGTCCCAGTATTTATCCATTTCTGTCCTCAGACCATAAATTACAGAAAGAACTATGATGATTTCACACATATGAAACTGCCTTTACACCATACACCAAATATTGTGCACCAAAAAATAGATTCACACTTTTGCTTTCTGCAGAAATAGTTGTGGTGCGTTTGCTTAGCTCCTGCTGCAGTAGGACTGCAATCTTTATAGGATGTGCATCTCACTAAAAGCTTCTATTCAATTTGCAGTGATGGAAGACCATGTTTTTTTTTTTTTAAAAAAATGGGGGAAACACTGTTGTGATGGATTCGTGTGTTGGTTTCCCCAGAGAATAGACAGAAATGAAAGATAGCCAAAGTTCAAGGGGTGGAGAGGGTTTGATTTCATTGAAACAGCAAAGTGTTTTATGAAGAAGGTCATATGCAGTCTTTGGAAAATTTGCCCGTTCTCCCACTTTGACATAGAATGGCCACGACAGACCCAATCAGAGGAATGGAAGAAATTACACCAAGCTCAGGATAGAGGCCAAATCAATTTCATTGGCTTTCACTTTCCCCAGATGGGGTTCCCTGGGCCATGAAGAGAAGCAACTAGAGAAAAGGATAGAACAGGAAAAGTCAAGGGAGGGGAAGAGTTAAGCATACATCTGCCTTTTTCTTCTCCCCTGCAAATGCAACCTCATTCAGTCTTCCCGCAGCTGTGGAGTGCAGAGGTAAATATGTAATCCAAGCAGAAGTACTGCTAGTAATGTTTACTGCAATTAGAGCACTCACATAGGTAATGCTGGCCTCGTGGTGTAGTTTTACAGGCTGTTAATTTTTCAAATTGCTGAATGCCAAGTGGTGGGGTTTTTTTTAAATGAAATGTCACACACTTTAGTCGGTGGTTACAACTTCCTTCCATTGCTGATGGCCGCAGTAATTTTATCGTAATGTGCTTGGTTGCGAAATGAGAACTGCTAAAGACAGGAAAGATCCTTCACTACATCCAGTTATTACTTGCTGAGCTACATTTAAAAAACACATCTGGACTCAGGATAGAGCTTTTAGCATTTTAATGAGCTGCAGACAAACCCGACACAGAGCAAAGAGGAGAATCTGAACGAAGGCATTTATTATGCTAGGAGGCTGCAGCTGACTGGCCGGACTGCCAAGAATCAAGGAAGTTTACACAAACTGCCTACACCCCCCCCAAAAAAACCATTAAGTTACATTTGAATGTATACGTATGTCTATGCATCTAGTTTATGTGCAGGACAGAGTCCCATTGGTCTGTGATCCATATGTACTCTAAATCAGGCCCTTAGATGTTGCTACAATGTGGCTCATCAAGGGATGATCAGCTGTAAATGTGAGCAAACTGCCAGGATGTTAGGGGCCACAGAACAATCTGATGCATTTCTACCCAACGGTAAGCCCCATTAATTTCTATGGGACATGCACCCAGATAAGCAGATCTAGGAATGCAGCCTAAACAGATCTCAGAATGCTGCCTGAAATATGGTATAACATGTAAATTGTACAGTATATTATAGAAAGCAAGTAAATAGAAGGGGTGATGCCTTAAGTGCTAAAAACACTGGCTTATCACAGCAAGAGCCATTCGTGCCTCCTGTAGCTTTCAAAGTATTTTGCTTTGTCTCATGATTAGAGATGGGCACGACTTAGCGGTATTTTCATTTTCGTTTTTCGTTTCCGTTACGTAACGAAACGAAAAATGAAAAACAGCTCAGAACTGGAACGAAAATGGAATCGAAACGACTAATTTTGAGCCAATTTTCGTTTTTCGTTACTGGAAAAGCACCTAATGGAGCTAAATGGGAAGAAACGAAAAAATTTTCGTTTTCATTTTCGTTTTTTCATTTTTGTTACATAACGAAACGAAAACGAAAAATTTTGAAAATAGCTCACGAAAACGGAAATGAGCCGAAACGGACCCCTAGCCGAAAACGAAAATGAAAACGAACAATTTTTCTGAGTCGTGCCCATCTCTACTCATGATTGGTCATTAGCAGTATAAGTGCAGGTTTCGGTTCCAAGTATAATAGTAGGATCTTCATGATTTACTAGAATTTGACCTTTGAAACCCCAAAGGATTTAAATTCTAGGGATGAATTCTTGGCAATGTACTGTTTGGCTTTAGATAAGTAAGTAAGTGAGTAAGTAAGTAAGTAAGAAAGAAAGAAAGAAAGAAAGAAAGAAAGAAAGAAAGAAAGAAAGAAAG
>JAHTLZ010000122.1:1812032-1833478 GCA_023846285.1 Phrynocephalus versicolor
AGGAAGGAAGGAAGGAAGGAAGGAAGGAAGGAAGGAAGGAAGGAAGGGTCATAGTATCTTTGCCATACAAATGGCCCTATATGGTTTGGGACCTAAATTTAGTACAGGGATTTGTGGGGCAGTGGAGGTCATAAACTGGGTGGTGGCACACTCAGTTAAAGAAAATCTAATTTGGGTGCTACAACTCTCAGAATATTGCAGCCTGCATTTCCAGGCCTTTTTTTGTTTTTGTTTTGGTCAATCTTTTGTCTGCCATGTATTAATTTTATTAGTTATCTTTGGATGTTCTCCTTTTGGTGCTCCTGCCATCAGAGGATATGATGGTTATAAACCGTAAGACAGCAGTTTTGCCCTCTTGGTAGTATTCCATGCCCTCTAAAATATACCCCATTACACTTTTGCTATTAAGAGTCAGAAGCATTCTTATGGAAATGAAATGAAGTCACTGAGAAGGGTCTCTCTTGTTTCCTCAACAAGTAAGTTCGAGAAGTCAATAGAACTAAGAGAGGGGCCTCCTGAGAAGATCTCGAAGGCCTATTAGGCAGGGAGAATAGGATTGGCTGGAGATGTAGCTTCAAGGTCCCTACACTCTTGGGGAAGCATGGACTAGGAGGCTGTTCTCCTTGAAGTAAATGACATGCCCATGTTCACTATTCATTTGTTGGCTTGTTTTATTTCTATCCTGCCTTTCTCCTGATAGGAGGATTCAAGGCAGCTTACAATATTTTAATTTTTTAATTTTTTTATTAATAAAAAACAAATAAAACAGCAAAATAACGTAAGAATAAAAAAATAACAAAACAACCGTATACAAAAATATAACAATATACAGACATAAAACCAGTGCAACCCACCCCCTCGGGTCTTAAACAAGATTACAACTAGAGATGGGCACGACTTAGCGAAACTTTTGTTTCCATTTTCATTTTTCGTTTTCGTTACGCAACGAACTGAAAAATGAAAATTGGCTCCAAAATGGAACGAAAACGGAAACGAAACGACTAATTTTGAGCCAATTTTCGTTTTTCGTTACTGCAAAAGCATTTAATGGCACTAAATGGGGAAAAATGAAAAAAAATTCGTTTTCATTTTCGTTTTTTGTTTTCATTACGAAATGAAACAAAAATGAAAATTTTTGAAAATTAGCTCACGAAAACGGAAACGAGCCGAAACGGACCCCTAAATGAAAAACGAAAAACGAAAAACCATTTTTCCTGAGTCGTGCCCATCTCTAATGACAACTTCATGGTATTGACCAGCCCGTTTCTCTCCAGAAGTACATTGAGTCTTCTCCAGGTGTATACCCCTTGCCTTTTTGAAATACATATACCAATAATTTATCCCATATTCCATTAAAATCATTAGATTTGCTCAGCCCTTTCCTAATTTTAATTTCACAGGTCAATTTATCATTAATAGCTAAATTCCATAACTCCTTATACCATTCTTCCATTACTAATTGATTATTAGATTTCCAATATTTGGCAAACATCAGCCTTGCGGTCGTAACCATTATAATTACCAATTTGCCCTCCTCTTTCTTCAGTTGAATATCTGCAACTATGTTTAACAGTGCCAGCTGGGGGGACATTGGAATCTTTTCCCCTAGTATTTCTTGCATTTCATTGAAAACCAAATTCCATTCCAATTTCCTTTTCTCACATGTCCACCACATATGTCAATATGTCCCTTTCTCTTTTTTTACTTCTCCAACAAATAGGAGATATTTCTTTATTTATTATATTTAGCTTTGTGGGTGTTATATACCATCTCCAATATACTTTATAACAATTTTCTTTAACTCTCACTGACATATTTTTCACTATTCTTTTCTTCCACAATTTCCCCCAATCTTCCTTTTTTATCTCTTTGTTAATGTCTTCTTGCCAAATCTCTCTTGACTTATTTTTTTTTCATTATCTTCCTGAATTAATATTTTATATATCTCACAATTCCTTTCCTCTGTTCTTTATTTTCAATCTCATTTCTTCTATCAATAAATTCTTCAAATCTGGTCAATGTTCTACACTCTCCTACTTTAGTTATCCATTCTTTAGTCCATTTTTCCAGTTGTATAATGTTCAGCCAGGAAATATTTCCTCCCAATTTCCCCTTTATGCTTTGTCTATTCTGCATTTGCTTTAACCACTCCTGCAAGTATATAACTTTTTTATCATGCAGTAGCATGTTTAACTTCCCTTTTAAATTTTCTGGGAAATCCTTAATTTCTGTTATTCGTATCAAGGGTGAAACCAATGGGCTTAAAATCTCCCTAAAATTCCTCCAACATTCCATAGTGTTTTTCAAGAATGGATTACTTATCTTTTTCACCTGAACTTTAACATCCTCCTTAAAAAATATTCTCTTTTGATTTAATTTCTAAGTCTCTCCAAATTAGGTTATCATTCCCTATTATTAAATCTGGAATCTGTCTTAATTGATTGGCTATGTAATATAGCTTAATGTTAGGTAACCCTAAACCACCTTCTTTTTGTGGTATATACCATAACCTCTTATTGATCCTAGCTTTTCTATTGCAGTTGCAAAACATATTAATTTTCCCCTGAATCCCTTTAAGTTCACTTTCATCCCATTTTATAGGTAACATCCAGAATAGGAAATTTAGTTTGGGAATAATTTTCATTTTACATACTGAAATCCTTCCAAACCAATAAATCCTTAGTTTTTGATACTCTATTTGTTCGGTAATCTCTTTCTTAACTTTCTCAGCATTTATTTTAAACATATCTTGTAAGCTCCATGCTAATTTTATCCCCAAATAATTAATGTTATTTACTAATTTACCTTTAAATACTTCCCTAAACAACTTTTTCTCTTCTTCACTGTAATTTAACAACATGCATTCAGATTTATTCCAATTAGCCTTTAATCCTGTTACTGCCTCAAACCCCTTTAAATGCTTCTGTAATTTATAAATATTAATCAATTGGTTTTTAATTATTAATAATGTATCATCAGCAAATAAGTTAATTTTATTTGACTTCCCCTCTTCAACCTCTTCTAGTTCTTTATCCTTCTTTATTACATTAGCCAGTATTTCCATTATAAGTATAAACAAAACTGGAGATAATGGGCAACCTTGTCTAGTTCCTCAGCCCAGGTTAACAGTTTCTGTTATTCCATCATTCACTAATATTCTAGCCTTATTATTAGAATACAGTTGATTTATTATATTGCTAAATTGAGCACTAAAACCTAACTGATTAATTAAAATCTTTAATGTATTCCATTCTACCATATCAAAAGCTTTAAAAATATCTAATGAAATTACTCCTACCTTCCGTTTTTTACTATTTGCTAAATACATATTATTCATAACTCTTCTAACCAAATCTGCCATATGTCTACCTTTAACAAAACCATTCTGATCCTTATTTATATATTTCCCTACAAAACTATTTAATCTATTGGCCATGATTGCTGTAAATATTTTTGCGTCTTGATTAATCAATGAAATTGGTCTATATGAATCCATAAATATTGGATCTTTATTCGGTTTTAAAATCAGTACTATTATTGATTCTTTCCAAGTGTGGAATTCCCCCTCCTTTAATAATATTATTAAATAATTCTTTCATTTTAGGTATTAATAATTTCTTAAACACTTTGTAAAATTCTGGTCCTGTTCCATCAGTTCCCGGTGTTTTACCTATCTTCAATTTATTTATAATTCTCTCTATCTCTTCATCTGTTGTTAACTGATCCTTCGTTACACTATCTTCATTTTGAATTTTTATTATGGTATTTTCCCTTACAAACTCATAAATTTTACTTATAGATGGGTTGTTACTTGTATAAACATTCTTATAATACTCTTGAAATGCCTCTAGCTTTTCTTTCATTTTATTACAACTTTACCCCTTTGATCCTGTATTACCCCTATCATTTTTTTATTCTTCTTAATTTGCGTCATTCTTGCTAGCAACTTGGAGTTTCTATTATTATGCTCATAATATTCTCTCTTTAAGTACATTAAATTTTGTTGCACTCTTTCTAAGTGAATTCCTTCCAATTCCCTCCTTTTAGCTTGTAACTCCAATAACGCTCTATTATCTCTAATTGAGATAAATATAGTTTCTAGTTTTTAAATATCATTTTCCAAATTTTTTAAAATGCAATTTGCTTTAAAATATAGGTGTCTTTCCATGCATACCCTCTTGCTACTGCCTTCATTGTGTCCCAAATCATGCTTGTTTCTCCTCCCCTGCCTCATTTATCTTCCAAGTTTCTTCCAAATTTTTATGCATTTTATCTATTATCGACTTATGTAAATAAATTCTTTCATCCACCTTCCATCTTTTTGCTTCTCTATAATCAGACCCTGGGATAAGTTCCATGTTTACCATAGCATGATCTGAAATTTGTATTATATCTATCTCTACATTATTTATGCTGGATAATAGATCATTAGACACAAATATATAATCTATTCTAGAGTAGGATTTATGTACAGGGGAATAAAAGGAATATTTTCTCTCATCTCCTCTTAATTCCCTCCAAACATCTCTAAAGTCTGTTTTTTTAATAAGTTTATCCAATATTCTTTGAACTCCACTTGTTTCTGCTTTCCAACTTTTGGACCTGTCTTTGCTAATATCCATAACCAGCCAGGAGACAAGGAGGAGGAGGAGGAGGAGGAGGAGGAGGAGGAAGAGGAGGGCATGTTTGTTTTCAGTATGGTGTAGCCCTTGGAGGGCAGCCAGTGGTGGCAGGCTTCTCAGACAGAGGGAGCCCTCGTTGGCTGCTGGAGGAGCGGAAGCCACCAGTCAAACTTCAAGCCCACTCCCACCAGCCGAGTGCCTTGCACTGACTGACCCGAAAGGGTCGCCGGGGCAACAGCAGGAGGCCAGCAGGTGGGCAGGCGAGTGCTCCCCCTGTGCCTGCGCTCTGCCCCTTCACTTGCTTTTCATCCTCCTCTTCTGCTGTTGCTCTGCTGCTGCCGCCCAGGACATTTCTGGGGGGGGGGGATGTTCTGGGAAGATGGTGGGACAAGAGCTAGAAAATGTGAATGTCCCGCCCAAATTGGGACACTTGATAGGTGAGGCCCTACCTGCACTGGCAATGGCACCTAGAGGAGGGGTTCCTCTGAGGATGATCTTAAGCACTAAGAAGGCTCACATGGGGAGATATGGTGCTTCATTAAGGACAATGCATTTAAATGTTCTGCTGCACTGTTGAGACATCAAAATCTTTCCCACACATCTAGTATACATGCCAAAAGCTTGATCTTTTAAAGTATATTAAAGGTATTTAATTTTTTTTCCCCTTGGAAGCTAAACTCATAACAAAAATTATAAATATTTTCACTCTATTTATTGGTATTGGTTTACCTATTTTTTACATCTAATCCTCTTAGCCAAGACAGTTTTCAAGAAGCAAGAGTGCTGAGAGTGATCCATGAGAAGAAATTTTAGATCTCAGGTTAAAATGACAACCCTAAATTTAGTGCTGGGATTCAGGAGTGATTGTCATTTTGGGAAGTGGCATGCACTGGTAAAGAGGATAGGTGAATACTTTGATTATGTATTTTACATATAAAGGATTTTAATTTGGAGGGAAAGCTCTTGCAGTTTAAAACCAGATAGTAATCATGGTGTGTAAAGCATTCATAGCAGGTCCAAGAAATAAGAGATTTTTTTTTAAAAAAAGTAGCATCTAATTTTTCTATGTTCATTTCTATTTCTCTGATGTTCTTAACAACAAACAATGCATCACAACTATGTCAATACAGCTCTGTTGTACATCTTCATTCCAGCATCTTTAGCTTGTATGAACCAGGAAAGAATTATCCCTGTTAGAAGCCAATTTAATAGAATTTCAAAACAAGAAAGCACCTCTGTTAGCTATTTAACCTTCATGATGATGCAGAATAGGGTCAAACAGATTTGAGGAGGCATTTCAGAGCGTGTTTTCATTTATCTCGGCTATATTCAAGTCAGAACATGGTTCCAGATGGTAACCTAACCTCTTTTCGATAAAACGAAACAGAAGAAAAAATTGTTTGTCTTTGCAACCTGTGTCAATTAGGTCCATATCTGTATGATATTTTGCTGGTCAGGAATTTCCTGATCTCATCTCACCTGTGGTATATATTTTCTAACACTTCCTCTAGCTTTCTGAAAAAGCCTGGGGTAGTGAGTGAATTAACTTGTTTTGAAATGGTTTTGGTTTTCATACCTCTGAAATGATTCCAGACTGTTAAAAAAAAACTTATACTTGGGATTGTTAGATCAGTTACATTGCTGATTTTATTTAGTGCTCCCAAGAAAATAAGAATAAGTGCATGTGTGCGTGCATGCATGCGCGCGCATATGCACACACACACACTACACACACTTCCTATCTGTGGACAATTCACTCACTTAGTGACAATGGATGCCTATTTTTCAATCATAATAGTGGAAATTTTCATTCTGGGTAATAGCTTCTGGAACTCCCTGTCCATATGGGGCTGTAGTCCCCCCCCAAAAAAAATAGGGTTTTAAAGCACATGTTCCAACATGGGTAGCATCAAATAGGTTTTGGGCAGACCTGGAGGTCTGTGTATACACCCCTCATCCTCATCCAGCTCTTTCTCTTGTTTCCAGAGGAGAAAAACTTGTCCCAAATGGAAGAGGACTGCTGAATGGCAGTATAGTGAATTTACATGGATCAAGACCTCTTCAAAAATGTTTTTTTCTGCCTGAGACAAAGGTGATAGTGCTTCCCCATATTCCACTAAAAATGTGAATCTGGTAAACAGCTAAATTTTACTGAAACACTCATGATTGGATAATGTCCTCCATTGTACCTAATACCAGCAATATAGTTTACACCAGAGACCACATGACATATATTTTCCAACAGATATGAAGGCCACGTGAAAGGGGGCTGGTGTTTGTCTCTTGTGTGATTTGTTGATATCCCTGCATGCATGTATAGGCGAGGAGCAGGGCCGGCGCGTCCATTAAGGCAAACTAGGCATTTGCCTAGGATTCCAAAATGGAGAGGGGGTGCTGGCCAGCCTGCTGCCCCCCCGCCGCAGGTCCGTTCCCCCGCAGCCCATCGCCATCCACCAGCCGCCCCCCACAGCCCATCGCCTCCCACCCCTGTACCCGTCGCTGTCCACCTCCACCCACGCCCGTCGCCATCCCCCTTCATCCACCGCCCCTGCCACCTCGCCCCCCGCCACCCCCTCTGCTACCTGCCCGCCACCCCACCCCCTCTGTCGCCACCCTGCCACCCCTCCCCCTCTGCTGCCACCACCGCTGCCCCCCCAGGGCGCAAAAAATCCTAGCCCCAGCCCTGTTGAGGAGGGAAGATAGCTGGAAACCCACAACAATACAAATGTATCTGTCTTTTAGAAAGCGCTCTCTCTCTCTCTCTCTCTCTCTCTCTCTCTCCCTCCCTCTGTCTGTCTCTTTGTGTGTGTGTGTGTTGTGTTGTGTTGTTACAGTTGTGAATAACTCTTTTTCTTGGCAGGAATACTGGAGTGGTTTGCCAGTTCCTACTCTAGGTGCCTACAGCACCTGGTATTCCCTGGTGGTCTCCCATCCAAGTACTAACCAGGGCTGACCCTGATTAACTTCTGAAATCAGATGAGATTGGATGTGCTTATGGCATCTAGGCAGCTAATTTTAGAAAGCAGGAGTATATGTAAATAAAATGAGAGGCCATAAAATGAAACAGTTGCTCTTTACAGTTGAGGCGTTAATCTCAGTGACTCCTAGAAGGAAATAAACCATTGTATGAACAACCTGACAACTGCAGTGCTTCAAATCATTTAACTTTATGATGAAGAGCTTACAAATTTAGAAAGTGAAATAAAAGCTGCTCTCAAGGCAACTGGAAGAAATAAACCACCCGGAATAATTGGATACACATTATTCAAGCTGCAGAGACTGAATCAATCAATAGCCTGACCAAAATATGCCAACAAAATGACTGCTTATATACTGGGAAAAACAAACAATTATTCACAGACTAAAAACGTGCAATATACATTCCAGTTCAAGAAAAAAAGCAGATAACAAAGAGCATGGCAATCATGAGACTATAACATTAACTTCCCATGCAAGCAAAGTGATCCTCAAGATTTTACAAAAAAAAAATACTTTTATTATATAGGAAACAAGATCCACAGAGCAAGAAACACAACATGATCAAGACAGATTAAATAAAGGAGGCAACAGAGATCATATTGCAAATACACAATGGTTACTGTACTGTACTCAAGAAATCTGAGAACAAAAAACAGTTGTGCTTTGCAGATTACAACAAAGCTGTCGACTTTATGGGCCATGAAAGCTATGAATTGTTTTAAAAGAAATGAGTGAGCAGCCTTTATTACTTAATATGGGGAAACAGAATGGTTTGTAATAGGCTAAGATAGTGATGGTGAACCTTTTAGAGACCGAGTGCCCAAAATGCAATTCAAAACCCACTAATTTTTCACAGAGTGCCCATACAGCAATTTAACCTGAATACTGGTGGCTGTGAAGAAGTGATGTTGGGTGCCCACAGAAAGAGTTCTAAGTGCCACCTTTGGCACCCATGCCAACGATTCACCCACACTGGGCTAAGGTGTTCAAACAGGGATATATTTTATCTCCTGATCTGTTCTACCCATTTGTTGAACAAACACAGAAAACTGGATTAGATTAACTGACGAAGAATCATAGAATCATAAACTTGTAGTTGAGCTGGAAGAGACCCCAAAAATCATCAACGCAGGAAATGCACACTCTAAAGCATTCCTGGTAGTTGGTCATCCAACCTCTGCTTTAAAATCTCCAGTGAAGCAGAGTCCCCTCGCACACCAAAATAATTAATTTCATGTTTCACTTTTAGGCAGTTGTTTCTAATTATTAGTCAAAAATCTCCTTTCCTGTAATTTGAATCCATTATTTCTGGTCCTATCATCTTGAGTTGCAGAAAACCCGTTGATTCCATCTTCCATATTCAAACACTTGAACATGGTTATTATACTGCCACCCAACCTTCTCTGCTGTTGTTGTTGTTGTTGTTCAGTCATTCAGTTGTGCCCGACTCTTTGTGATCCCATGGACCAGAGCTCGCCAGGCCTTCCTGTCTTCCACTGCCTCCCGGAGTTTGGTCAAATCCATGTTGGTTACATCAGTGACACTGTCCAACCATCTCATTCTCTGCTGTCCTCTTTTCCTTTTGCCTTCAATCTTTCCCAGCATCAGGGACTTTTCCAAGGAATCCTCTCTCCTCATCAGGTGGCCAAAGTACTGGAGCCTCAGCTTCAAAATCTGTCCTTCCAGTGAACATTCGGGGTTGATTTCTTTCAAGGTGGATAGGTTTGATCTCCTTGCAGTCCAGGGGACTCTCAAGACTCTCCTCCAGCACCACAGCTCAAAAGCATCAATTCTGCAGTGATCAGCCTTCTTTATAGTCCAGCTTTCACTTCCATACATCACTACTGGGAAAACCATAGCTTTGACTATCCTGACCTTAGTTGCCAAAGTGATGTCTCTGCTCTTTAGGATGCTATCTAGGTTTGCCATTGCTTTCCTCCCAAGAAGCAGGCGTCTTTTAATTTCGTTGCTACAGTCGCTATCTGCAGTGATCAAGGAGCCCAAGAAAATAAACTCTGTCATTGCCTCCATTTCTTCCCCTTCTATTTGTCAGGAGGTGATGGGACCAGTAGCCATGATCTTAGGTTTTTTTTTTAATGTTGAGCTTCAGCCTATTTTTTTCATTCTCCTCTTTCACCCTCATTAAAAAGTTCTTTAATTCCTCCTCACTTTCTGCTATCAGAGTAGTATCATCTGCGTATTGATATTTCTTCCAGCAATCTTAATTCCGGTTTGTGATTCATCCAGACCTGCCTTTCGCATGATGTACTCTGCATATGTTAAATAGGCAAGATGACAGTATACAGCCTTGTCGTACTCCTTTCCCAATTTTAAACCAGTCAGTTGTTCCATATCCAGTTCTGACAGTTGCTGCTTGTCCCACATATAGATTTCTTAGGGGACAGATAAGGTGGTCAGGCACTCCCATTCCTTTAAGAACTTGCCATAGTTTTGTTGTGGTCCACACAGTCAAAGGCTTTGGCATAGTCGATGAAGCAGAAGTAGATGTTTTTCTGGAACTCTCTAGCTTTCTCCATAATCCAGCACATGTTAGCGATTTGATCTCTAGTTCCTCTGCCCCTTTGAAATCCAGCTTGCACTTCTCGAAGTTCTCTATCCACATACTGCTGAAGCCTGCCTTGTAGAATTTTGAGCATAACCTTGTTAGTGTGTGAAATGAGTGCAATTGTGCGATAGTTCTATTCTCTTATCCAAGCTAAATGTGCCAAGCTTCACCGTCTTTCTTCATAGGGACTGGCTTCCAGTCCATTCCATCTCTTACCATTCTGGTTGCCCTCCTCTGGACACATTCTAGCTTCTCAGTGCCCCTCTTAAACTGTAGTACCAAGAACTGAACATTCTATTCTAGGTGAGATTTGACCATGGCAGAACAGAATAGTGCTATTATCTTCCTTGATTTAGACACTAACTTTCTGTTGATACATCTTAGTATAGCTCAGAGAAGGGCTGTGAGGTTCTCAATCCAGTGCAAATGCAAGAGCAGTTAATACCTATGACAGTTCAGCTGGAGCCTTTTTCAACCCCCCCACCCCAAAAGTGAGCCTCTCACTGTTCCGGGTGGGCAATTTTAAAAAGGGTTCCAGTGGGGCTTTTTGACAGATCAGGACTGAGAAGGAGAGCAGTGGAGGGCTGGATCCTTTTGAATTTTCCACCACACCAGCACCCTCACTGGTGCAGCAGGAAATTCAAAAGCCTCCAACCCTCCACCAATTTCTTTCTCAGCTAGGCAAGCGTTTGACAACCACCAACACTTGCCTGGCTGAGAAGGAGATTGGTGGAAGGCTGTATCCTTTTGAATGTCCCACTGCACCAGCGAGGGTACTTGTGTGGTGGGAAATTCAAAAGGATCCAGCCCTCCTCCTCTTCCTCTTCACCCGAGTCTCGGCGCCGAGACTCCAGTGAAAAGGAAGAGGGTGGGATAGGTGCATGTTCGAGTAACCCAGGTGGGTTGGAAGAGAGGCACGCCTTCCCCCCAACCCACCCGAACATGCACACATCCCCGGGATCAGTGCATGTTCATGTAGCTCGGGCAAGTTAGGAGGGAGGCGTGGTTCATCTACTTATTTAGTAGATTTCTATCACACACTAGGTCCAAATAGCAAAAGGCAGCATCCTAAGCATAATTTCACAACAGCCCTGTGGGAGAAAGTGCCTGGCCCATGATCAAGCGATAACCTAGGGACCAGCTTCCTATTTCCAGGGAGGGGAGTTCCCATGAAGCAATCTGGCATCAGCTTCAAACCAGGAGTAGACAAAATCAGTGGCCATCAGACACAATGGGAGAGCCGAACAAGGAAAAGAAGGAAAACAAAACATGTCAGTCTTGGGTGCATATCACCTAAGGTTCTGATGTGGGTCTCTTAAGTTTTAGACGGTTACTTCACGTCCATTCTCATCCTGGGAGGAAGTTCGTTGCGTGTTGATGTCGGTTGTGGTCATGTGGTCTTCTTCCGGTACTGTCCCTGTTCCCATGTACGCACGGGCATGACTGTTACCACACATCCTCGTTCCGTGAGGAGATGTGAAATTCCATGCCTTTGTTCTCCATTTTGTTTTTTAGCCCCGACCTTTCATTTTTCGATATTTCGATTCTCTGAAGCCTTGCCTTCAGTGCGTTATGGAGCTATGTTTGAGGCATTTGTCTTTTAATCTCTCTGCACTGTGTTGCTGACTCCATAGGCAATGTACTGGCGAATGGCACTTCGCACTCTTGCCACTAGATGGAGAATGGCACGTTGTGTGATGAGCCTTGCCTCACGGCCACTCGTCTTGGAACGGGAAGCATGACGAGCAAATTCCAGAGGCCAGGGAGGGAAATCTCTCATCCCGCTTAAATCACAGTTCAGGGGGTGTGGTCGGGACGTGTGATTAGATTACTTCGAACCGGTCCCAAGCAGGACCTCGAACAGCGATGAGATGGACATGAAGTATTAGCCTTAGTCTTATAGAGATCACTTGCACATAAGAAATCCTCTACCCATTAAGAGATTTACTTTGTTGCAGAGCACTCTCTGAAGTAGCTCATCTGAATCTTCTTTCTACTCTACTCCAATGGGTTGGAAGGAGGGCCAACAGCCACTTAATCAAGAGTCAGGCATTTCTCTTTAAGAGCTTCAGCAGCCCTACCACGTTGCCAGGGATTATAGAGGTATCCTCTTCAAACCTTGATTGGGGACTTCCCCCAAGAATCTTGCTCTCCCTGTCCAACTCTCTAACCACCACACAACCGTGGCTCCTAGCAGCCAGTTAGCAATGCATCAAGGAGCTTTGATGGAACAGTCTGGCAAGCTTGGTCATGCTGAGATTTTCTGCCTTTTAAAGTCAGGCTTGTTCCAAATCGTTTCTACATAAGCTTGCCATTTTTGGAAAAAAAACAAATCAGCATGGGCTCTTTTGCTTTCAGATCTGCTTAAGCTATTCCTAATGTATGTATTTTTTGTGCAGGTCCCTACATTGTTTACACTGCTGCAGTGCAGTTTTGTGCTTGTTTCCAAAATATGCACATTTTCTGTATTATTTCCCTACAGTGCACATTTGTTACATTTCTATCAATAAACTTGGTTAGATAGCTCTGTGGTTTAGGTATATGGCTGCAGAGCCAGAGATATTTGGGAGCTGGATTCCCCACTAGGCCTCATTTGAGTCGAGCCAGCCTTCGTGGCCTTGGGCAAGGTAAACAGTCCTAGGGCACCCACAGAAGGAAATGGTGAACTATTTCCATCTACCTAGAAAACCCTGAAAAGAGTCTCCAAGAGTCAGAACTGACTTGATAGCACATGGTTATTATTATTTTAAGTAAGAGGAACTACATTGCAGAAATATCCCTCTGCTGAACCGCCTCAGCTTGTTTTAAATGACTGAGTGGAACAAATTCATTACATCCTTAAAAATAGGATCTATCCCTAACAGAAACCTCAGTACATGTAATATGCTCATCACAATCCTTCTATGGCATCGGTTTCAGTAATTTACTGTAGCTCTCTGCATTTTATAAATCCATGTAGAATAATTCATCCTACACAAAGAACTTTTTCATGACAGACATGTAAGCACAGAGTGAGGAGGAAACACATATTTATCCCTCAGCTCCCTCCCCAGAAATCCAAGGCTGATTTGGATTTTAAGTATTCAAAAGATGACAAGTACGTCTATGGCACAGTTCAGTCATTTGTTTTGATTTCCTTTGATTACTATAGAGAAGTGTTTAAATGGAATTGCTAAGCTTGAGCATTTTTAAAAAATAAAATGAGTTTGTTCTGTCTAAAAAAGAAGCCATTGAAATTGTGTGTGGGGGGAGGGGAATCCCCCTATTTTACAAGCTCTGCCCAAGTGTAGGATGAATTTTATTTTCTTCCACCTTCTAATCAATGTTAATATATTTACATGCTTTTAAAAGCAAAGACAACCACTTTGGTTTTGGAATGGCTAAGGCCATCTGGCATTGCATGCCTTTTTTCTCTTTCTTTTATCCTCAGCTTAATCCCATTTCCTGCTTTTTCACCACATAGTTGCCTATTTCTCAGATATAAATATAGCTTTGTCAACTTAGCGAGCTTCTGGAACATTTGTTCTGGAAATTTGCAAAGCCTAAATGTAAAAAACGCACCAAAGACTATTGGAGGTCCTTTTTCCAATTGACGTGCCAATGTGGTATCTAGACCAGACCCTTACACATTTAAGTGGTTTCACATCTATCAAATGCAATGCATTTTAGGCAGGTTCGCATTAAGACCCTTGCAGTTCCCAAGCACTTAAAAGATTTTGGTGCCCCCATCTATATGTAATTCAAAATATAAACTATAAACTATAAAATACAATTTGATTTATCAAAATTATAAAACTCACAGTAAGATGGAAAATAATGTTTATTTTTGTATACTTCCACTTTATTTATATTTGATAGAGATGGGCATGAAACACAAAAATGGTGTTTCATTTCATAATTCGTTCCCCCACCCCATTTCATTTTGTTAATAACAAAATGAATTTTTATATGACCATTTATTTTGTAATTTGTTTTAGTTCAGGGTTCATTTTCTTTTCTTTTCTGAACCTCACCGGTTGGGATTTTTATTTTTATTTTTATTTTTATTTAATCCTGCCAGCCCACGGGCCGGATCGGAATTTATTTTATTTTATATTATATTATTTTATTTTATTTATTATTTTTAACTTGCTGACCACATGGCCTGCCTACCAGCTGTATCACATGTCAGTTAGATTTCCCCCCCTTCTGCCAGCCCATGGGATGGTTCGGTGACCCATGGGGTCAGGTTGGTGACCCACATGCTGGATCGGGTTTTTTTTAAAAAATATTTTTCTTCTGCCAGCCTGTGGGACAGTTCAGCGGCCCATGGGTCAGGTTGATGGCCCACGGGTTGGTTCCGGTGCTCATGGGCTGGTTCTGTGGCCCACAGGCTGGATTGGGTTTTTAAATTTTTTTAAAAAAATTCTTCTGCTGGCCCAAGGGCCAGTTCGGCAGCCCACGGGTTGGGTCTGGTGCTTGTGGGCCAGTTCGGTGGCCCGTGGGCCAGATCATTTTTTTAAAAAACTGGCCGACCACTTGGAAGCCCCCTCCCTGGGGGCTGGTGGTGGCAGCAAGGATGGACCGGACCATGAGTCACAGGTAGGAGACACTGGCAGAACGAAAAGCAAACCAAAACAAAACGGAAATTGCCATTTCATTTTGTTTTCTTTTTCTTAGAGGGGGCAGTTCGTTATTCATTTTGTTAGGTAACGAAATGAATAAGGATTAACAAAATGAACCCAAAGTTCATTTTGTGCCCATCTCTAATATTTGAAAACTTTTCTCCTACTTTTAAAAATTGCAAAGTGTTTGATCAGATCTCAAAACTATGCCCATTGATGCTACCCAGTGCTCTGTGGCATACAGTGCAACAGGGCAGATGATCATCTTGTAAATCTTAGGTCTGAAATGGATTGGTATTTGTCTGTTGCAAAGCACACTGGTAAGTTCCTGCCAAGACAACCAGGCTACATGCATCCTTGATCATATGTTGCCACTGATGCCACCATTGTCTTGGAAATGGGAGCCTTGTTTACCTTTTTTCACATTTATTTAGAACACTCCATAAGTGGTAAAAGTTGCTGGGTACACAGTTTTCTTGATGTTTAGGCAGAGTCCAAAGTGGTTGAGGCAGTCATTCCATGCCTGAACTTGTCACTGCAGTCCATTCCTAGTGATAGTAGTAAGCATGACATCATCACGGTAGAGAGAGCATAGTCCAGGGAATATTCTGTTGCAGGTTTGGCATGATAATATCCATGATGTGTAAAAACAGAAGTGGAAACAGTGTGGAGCCTTACTGCTATTCAACTACCACCGGAAAATAGTTGTTAGAGAGGGCAGCTGTGCATTGAACATGGCTGCTGCTCTTCTTGTATAGTATTTTGACCCAACCAACGTGAATGTTCTGGGCTGTATATTGTCACTCATTATTGTAAGCCACCTTAGGTACTTTTCTAAGGTGAAAGGTGAGATTAAAAATATTCAAAATAGAAATAAATAAATATGAACTAGACCAACAAGTGGACATGCTACAGTGCTGCCATCTTAAAGATAAGATTCCAGAGCTAGTTTATTTATTTATTTATTTATTTATTTATTTATTTATTTATAGTACTTATACCGCCCTCTTCCGGAAGAACTCTGGGCGGTTTACAACAAAAATGAAAACAATAACAATAATAACAGACTAAATAAAAACATCATAGTAAACTACAAGAAGGAGTCATTGGCAAGAAGGCGGGACAAAGACCAAAAGAAAAAAAATTGCCAAATGCCTCACAAAAAAGCAAGGTCTTTAAGGCTTTTTAAAAGGCTGGCAGGGACTGTGCATGGCACAACTCACTTGGGAGATGGTTCCAGAGCACAGGACTAGCCACAGAGAAGGCTCGGTTGCATGTCACCATTTTCCGAGCCTCCCTGGGCGTGGCCACCCAAAGTGAGAGTGCCTGCGACGTTCTGGTAGGTCGGGCCTCAGTTGATCTTTGTGAGATTCGCTCTGCCAGGTATTCAGGTCCCAAGCCGTGGAGGGTTTTATAAATTAAAACCAAGACTTTGAATCTTATTTAGGACACAACGGGTAGCCAATGCAGGTGGGCCAGTACTGGGTGATGTGGTCATATCGACGCACACCCGCCACCAGTCTGGCTGCAGCATTTTGTACCCACTGAAGTCACCAAATAAGAGTCAAGGGCAATATTCTTGAGATCACAAGCGCTTGCGCTACAGTTCTCAGGGAGTCCTCATCCAGATACGGACAAATCTGGGCAATCTGCCAAAGTTGGAAAAAGGCAGTCCTAGAAACGGCAGCCACCTGGGCCTCCATGGAGAGAGCCGAGTCCAGGACCATGCCCAGATTCTGGACACTGTCCGCCAGCTGGAGGGAAATCATTTGCCACGCACAGGTTTTTTTTTTGGGGGGGGAGGCCAGGGTTGGAAACAAAAAGTGTCACGATGTATCTGTTGTGTTCATGCTTGGTGCCCCTGTTTAGTTCCATACAATTTAACATTTAAAGCCCCATCCCACAGAAGCAAGATTTGAGAATCTGAAATGATATACTCTATTTGCCAGTGGTCCCTGTTATTTGGGAATAGCAACTGGAATTCTGGGGCGGTTCTGAAAACACAAGCCTTGAAAAGTATAACCATCACTCAAATCGGAACGCTTGCCAGCCCTCAAAACATAGGAATTTTTATGAGGCCAGAAAATATTCCCAAACATTTAAATACAAGGATATTTGTTTACTCATTTTATCCTGGTGGAAGATGGTTAGGTAATTAAAGAATACAGGTTACATAAATTATGTAGATCACTTGCAAATGGACATAATTGCATGTATAGTACGGAATAATAATTGCATGCTGACAAGTTTATTTCAAAGTATGGTGACCTCCCAGGGTTTTCATCTGAAGTGGCTTACCAGCCACTTTTTCTGGTGGTGGTTCTTGCCTAAGGCCACACAGGTGGCAGGGCATATAAACCCCCATCAGCCACACACATTCCAATTGATCTTCAATGGCCCTTCATCCAGGAGACTCAGTGGAGTTTTGAACTCCCAGCCCCTGACTCCACAGCCAGGAACTCCAATCTACTGAAATAAGTCTAATGCATGCATATATTTACTTAGATACATTGTGAATACAAACATTTAAATCATTTGAGAACCAACCTGTTGGTCCCCAGATTTTCCTGGACTGCAACTCCCAGAATCCTCCACCACTCACTGTGCTGGAAGGGATTTCTGGGAGTTGCAGTTCAGGAACATCTGGGGACACACAGGTTGAGAACCACTGATTTAAATCAATTAGTGTTGTAATATAATAATACAATGGACCCTCATATAACAACTGGTTTATTTAACAGAAAATCTGCTTAAAGGAAAAAATTTCCAGAGCTAGGGTTGAATCCATACAACAGAAAAACAGTCGCGATTAGGCATTAATCCATTTTCAATGCATTCCTATGAAAAATTTGTCCAAAGGAAAATTTGCTTAACAGAATTTCATTTGGAACAAATTAATTCCTTTATACAAGGTACCACTGTAGACAGCTTAACTGCACTAACAAGAACAAATGTAAACTCTTAATAATGATTGAAAGCTAATTGTTTCAGATAAATAGATAACAATGAGTGCCACAGTACAAGTAACCATCTGTGCACTTTTGCAAGAGATGCACCCTATACCCACAATTTCTGGAGTAGCACAGTGAATAAAGCACCTGGATATATCATTTTACACATCTCTATTTTCAGGGACATGTATTAATTTAAAATGTTACCTATACAATATGTGGCTTTATTGAGTTGCTGGATGTCCAAAGTTCTTTCATGATACAGAAATCATCAATTGAAAGTGATACATCACTTCGAACATTCTTTCCCGTGAAAGTGAAAGTGAAAAATAAACGATTCATGGATGACTGTTACAAATAAATGTAAACAAATAGTTTTCTCCCTGCTTTCTCCTATAGCTTCTGCTGAATCACTATTGTTGGTTTGAAGGGAAACATTTGGGTGTATGTGTAGTGAACTCTGTTTGGAGTCTACATATGGTTGTCTAGCATGACGTTGGCATATACAGCGTTAGAGTACCTGAGAAGTCCACTTATGGTTGGAAGGTGTTGTTCATTGTTGGTGTCAGTATTATCACTCAAGCTAAATCCCGGTCCTGACCACTTGTTGTAATTAAGATTGTTTGACTTTTCTTTTCTCTCTGAGAGCCTGTGAATTAACCCCAGGCTCCGGCAGCCAGGGCCATTACATTCCACGCAGTGAAAGTATCTTTCAGTCTGTAACTTGATATTGTTTTTGAAAGAAAGGACTAGAAAGGAAAAGAATTAACCTGCATCCCCCCCCATCTTTGAGGTAGCACAAATCAAGCCTTATAATCAAACACTCTCCCTTATCCTTATATATATTAGTTCTTCATGATGCCCAGAAGGAATAGTAAACAATACATTTTCAGTGATATTGCTGATAATAATTTTGTGCTTGACAGAGAATGTGAAACTCATCAGTGACTTTAGCTTTTTCATCTGTTGATTTCTCTTCTTATAAACGTGCTATACAAATAACAGAATAGCAGTTGTTTCAGGTATGCAGAGAAGGGTACGCCTTTGAGTATACCCACGGTGCATCAGGAGTCATTGCTTTTGCCTGCAGGTAGATAATTCCCAGCATACTGAATTCTTTGCTAAACATCACCATTTATAAATATGGTATAAACATGGCAAAGCTCAACATACACTTTGAGACCAGATCTACTGTCAAGCCTAGCTTTGGTTTCAACAAATGTATTCTCCTTTTTAACTACTAAAATGTTCTCGCAAACATCTGAATACCTGCCTTATTCGCAGTTATGTTTATCATGAAAACATACTGTGATTCCCTGCCAATATGGACATGGGTAGCTGTTTTACAGTAACAGTGATGCATCTGTGACTGCTGGAGCACGTTACTTGTGCCACCGATTGTGTTAACAAACTTTTAGTAGCAAGAAAAACAGCAGGTGCCTTCTGCATCTTGGTGTAAATCTGGACAAACCTGTGCTCCCCTGTTCACATCTCTCTAAGACAGGCATGCCCAAACTTCAGCCCTCCAGATGATTTGGAATGCAACTCCCACAATCCTTTGCCATTGGCAGTTTAAGCTTAGAATTCTGGGAGTTGTGGTCCAAAACATCAGGAGGGCCGAAGTTTGGGCATGCCTGTCTTAGAGAGATAAGAAAATGCCAACATCATTTTTTTATAGAAGCAGACTCACACCAGTGCCTTAATCTCTTCACTTGGTTTATTCACATGTTTTGCCCTTTCTCCATGCAATTGCACTTTCTTTGGAAGAAAATAATATACAGTGGCTCAGAAGTAACTGTGTCATAGTTGTGTGTGTGACTGACGGTATGAATGATACTCCAAAAATGGTTGCATCACCAATTGGTGAGTTCCTCTTATAAAGAAACAGGAAAGATGACTTGGGGTGGTCAGTGATAGTTCATTATGATAGTCTACTGCTGGGTGGGAGAGAGAGGCAGGATATCTCTCAATGCCATTTGCGGGGAATCATAAGCAGGTGGAAACATCTTCTTCGGGACACCCTGAAGCAAATGGTGAGTCACTGTGTGAGAGAGAATGCTGGACTGGATGGGCTGTGGCCTGTTCCAGCAAGGCTGTTCTTATGTTCTTATTTCTATTAAAAAATCTAGAAGAAAGAATGATGGCAAAATACTTCCTACCCATTTGTTTCTTGATTCAGCCACCACACAGCTGCCTTTTTTTCAGCCTCAGACAGTTGGGCGTGCGGCAATATAAAATGAGTCGTTTTGTTAGAAATCTGACTTTTATTCTAGAAGGCAATGGTTTTGTCATCCTGAAGGTTTGTTATCATATCTACGTAGGGTGGTAGTAATTGGCTGCAGTTTCTTCTTCCAACCAAAAAAGCTTTCAGGACTGAATCCCTTGCTGTGCATGTTTAGGTTACCCAGCTGCAATCTTTCATTTCGTCCCCTGTGGAGTTCATTGCCCCCCAAAGACGGAGTAATGACGCAGGACTCGAAATGGGGTGAACAGGGCCAAGGTTTATTAAGCCAGCAACCAATTAAACATCCGATTAATCCGAGCCAATCCGACAGTAACCCAATCACGCCAATTAATACCTGTTAGGTGCCAATTACCGAATTAATACCACATAGGAGGGGGCTGACAGTGTGCGGAAAACATTAATTGGGGGTTGGGGGACCGTGAAGGTGCCCCCCCCAGGTGACCATGTTCTGGGCGAGTGCAGAACCCCTGCGAGGTGGTCAGCGCCAAGCTGGCTTCCCTGCGTGCAGGGGGTGCTATGTACCCCACCTCGGAGGACGAGTGCCCTCGCATGGCTTCTCACTTCCCCCAAGGCGAGATGAGGAGGTAGCTCCACCCCCTTATGCCCGTGTGCTGCAATCACCAGATTCTCAGCCCACGGGGTTCGGAGGCCATAGCTTCTGCGGTTAGAACTCACCATACCTGGAATTTTCCACACCACCCGCCACCTATGGCAACCCTTGGCCATTGGACCCGCCCCGGCCCTAGCTGCGAGTGAGGGATAGGCGAAAACCCCAGCCTGGGCCGGCCAATCGCCCTACTGAGGAAAAATTCCTATCCGGCCCCCTTGGGCGACCACTAACGTCCCACTCGCAGTTAATAAAGGGTGGGTGGGTGGGCGAAGGCCGCGCCGAAAAAGAGGCCGATCCAGCCCGGCGCGGCCTTAAGTAGGCCCCGGATCTCGCTCCCCCTCGCGAGACCGGGGAAGTATCGCGAGACCTCCCAGCCTCGCGAGGGCGAGCGAGAAACCGGCCGGCCAGCGAGCATGGGGGAAGAGCCGGTGGCCCCCCCCGGAAGCGGGGGAAGCGGGAGCGGCCGCGCCGCGCCGAGCCGCCCCGACGCCGGAGTCCAGGGCCGAGCAAGAGCCCGAAGCCAACAGCCGCCGGCCTGCGCGTCCGCGCGGCCGGCCCCGAGTCCTGCGCCCCCGTCCAGGTGAGGCAAAGGGTTCCCGCCGGCGCAGCCGCGCGGCGGGACCCAGCATTGCCCCCCAAAGACGGAGTAATGACGCAGGACTCGAAATGGGGTGAACAGGGCCAAGGTTTATTAAGCCAGCAACCAATTAAACATCCGATTAATCCGAGCTAATCCGACAGTAACCCAATCACGCCAATTAATACCTGTTAGGTGCCAATTACCGAATTAATACCACATAGGAGGGGGCTGACAGTGTGCGGAAGACATTAATTGGGGGTTGGGGGACCGTGAAGGTGCCGCCCCCCCC
>JAHTLZ010000122.1:1844203-1855383 GCA_023846285.1 Phrynocephalus versicolor
GAAGAAGAAGAAGAAGAAGAAGAAGAAGAAGAAGAAGAAGAAGAAGAAGAAGAAGAAGAAGAAGAAAATAAAAAAGGAGGACAAGACAAGGAAGGGGGGAATCCCAGTATATGAACACAAGTGACGACGACAACAACAAATACCCGGCAAGAGGCAAGAAAACTCATGACAGACAAACAATGAAGACGGGGAGGACAAAACACCTAGCAATTGCCAGAGGCATCCCTAAATAGCCAGGTGTTCAAGGCTTTTTAAAAGGTTGCAAAGGATGGAGCCTGGCGAATCTTGCTTGGCAGTTTATTCCATGCCGCTGGGCCGGCCACTGAGAAGGCCCGGTTGCGTGTTACAACTTTATGGGCCTCTCTGGGAGTGGCCACCCAGAGCAAGAAAGCTGTAGAGGCTCTAGTGGGACAGGCCATATCTGACTTTTGGTAGATTCGCTCTATCAGATATTCAGGACCCAAGCCATGAAGGGTTTTATAAACCAAAACCAACACCTTGAACCTTATTCGGGAGGCAATGGACAGCCAGTGCAGGCAAGCCAGAATTGGGGTGATGCGGTCAAACCTGCCCGCACCAACCACCAATCTGGCTGCTGCATTCTGCACCCACTGGAGTCACCGAACAGAGGTCAAGGGGAGCCCCATATAGAGAGCATTGCAATAATCTATCCTCAACGTGACCAGTGCCTGCACAAGTATTCTCAGAGAGTTCCCATCAAGGTACGGGCGAATCTGGGTGATGAGCCTAAGATGGCAGAAGGCTGACCTGGTCATGACTGCCACCTGGGGTTCCAGGGACGGATCCAGGATGACACCCAGACTCCTCACTCTTTCAGCCAGCTGGAGGGTGGACCCACCCAGACTGGGAAGAGGGCCACTGTACCCATCCGGGGCACCACCAAAGAACAGAACCTCAGTCTTTTTGGGATTGAGCTTGAGCCTGTTAGTCCTGGTCCATTCCAAGACTGTAGCCAGGCAGCGATCAAGGGTCTGGACAGCCCCCCACTGCAGAGGTAGAGAAGGAGAGATATTGCTGTGTGTCATCAGTGTACTGATGACAGCAAGCTCCAAAACTCCGGATGACCTCAGCCAGCAGCCTCATGTAGATATTAAAGGGCAAGGGGGAGATAGCCAAACCCTGCGACACCCCACAAGAGAGTGACCAGGGAGACGACAAATCACCCCCCCCCCAAGCTCGCTCGCTGAGCATGGCCCTTGAGAAAGGAGCGGAGCCAGTGACGACATCCAAGTGTCAGGAAAGATATCTATATTCTGTAGCTATTCTGTATATCACAGAAATGTTGGCAGGATTGTAAGTTCCTCGACCCACTAAATAACAGAACATGGGCATTTTTCTTCCTAATATTTAAACCATCACAAGGAATACTTATGCTCAGGGAAGATTACCATCAATTCTAGACCTGCCGTAGATGTGTCTTTGATGTGCATAAAGTCCTAAGAAATACAAATGATATTCTGAAAATGTTGGACTTTCATTTGCAAACTTGCATGCTGTCTGTAGTTTGTGTGTCTGAGAGAGACTTTTCTGGAATGAGGTGACTATCTGTCCAGTACTAACAAATTTATCCTTCTAGCCTTTGATCTGGGAACCCCAGCTCTCTGCTGAGAGTCTTCTTCCTCCTCTTCCGATTGTTGGAGGCAGTTGTTTGGCTGCTGTTGATCAGTTTGGTTGATTGCTAAGCATTTTCTGAGTAAAGAAAACAGCATACACAAATATGTAATTTCAAGAAACTCTAAGTAAAGAAATATATTTCCCCTCCTACAAGTGTCTTGAAGTGTTATTAAGTTATATGCTAGTTAACAAGAAAAAGGTGCACTCCAGGAAACCTGAAGCTATTTATCTCTATAAGTCTCCATATTTCTACTGAATATTTTCCAGAATCTTACCAGAAATTCAAAACTCTGCAAAAGAAAATTCAAATGCTATCCAAAATGTTGTAGCATAGCAGTAATTAGGAGAAAAAGGAGGAGGAGAGGACAATTGTTTTTGCAACCACACATCAAATGTGACAGAACTAAATGTATTCCTGAGATCAGAATGCATATTGATATTTGGTGATTTCCCACTGTTGCTATTGGCCTCCATGCCATAGCCCCAAACCTCAAGACCAGGTATTGGGGGTACATAAAAAAAGTAGATAGGAATGTCAGGGGAAGGAAAATTATGATCCAAGCATATATGTGCAAAGAAATCTTATGGACTTCCATAAATAAAAATGAGCAACAGGATCAACTCATTCCTGAAAGTGGGGGCTGGGCTCTTCCCTTGTACACTTAGGAACCAACAATCACATTTGCACCGATCTTTTTCCAGAGTATGGAAGCAAGAAATTCAGGGCTTCACAAGAATAATTATATTACATCATGACAATTGTACTGCTGCTGGGATTTCATTGTGTTGCATGGAAAAGAAAGCAGCCTTGGCCTAGTAAATCCAGTATGTGATCACATGAGAAATAGATTGCATTTGGGACCACTTGCGGAGCGAAATATTTCCCAGTTATCACACAATGTACTGTGGATTGGGCTCCATGCCAAAGCTGGATCAATTATACAACTACTACTTTTTTTGGGGGGGGGAGCTAGTCTAGAGCAGGGTCATTTAAAGAGAAATCACTCCCCGCAAACCAACCTTTTCCAGTATGATCAGCCACATGCTTTTCCAGCCGAGGGCATCCTCAATCATCTACAGATGCTAAATTCCCAATTTTTACTATTCATACCTAGAGATATTGGCAGGTCTTTGGGTCCAAGTACTAAGTTCAAGTCTTCAGGTCCAAGTCCTGAGTCCAAAGCCTTGAGACCCAGTTTCAATTCCCTGCTTGGAGAATTCTGGGAGTTGCAGTCTCCAAACCTACGAGCTGCAAGTAAGTTGCCCCCAGTGCTGCCCCTGAGCCAAGCCCCCTATCTTCCAAGGAGCTCCCAGTCCATGCTTCCCCAGCCTTTCTTGAGGATGGCAGTACATTCCCCACTCTCCCCAGCTGGTGAGAGCCATGGAGGGGGGCAGACCTGCAATGACAGGATAATCCTGGTGTCCTGGGCATCCTCCCGGTGACAGTGGCAGCCAGACAGGATTATGTGGTGGTACTACTTCTCTATCTCCTGCAGTCACAAATCTTGAGCAGGGAAGTGCTGAAGTCACCAAAGACCACCAGCAACTCTACCTTGGAGGATGCCTCACTGGTCCACCCCACCAAACCCTCCCTCTTCTTTTTCTTTTCTTTTCCTTTTTTTTTGCAGTTTATTTATATTTTTCAAACAAAAGTCAATCAAAAAAGAAAAAAGGGGAAAAAGAATGATTCTAATCTTCTCAAACAAAATTTGCATCTCATCATAAAGATTTTACAAATCATTGTATAAGAAACACCTCATTGTGGGTTTGGGACTCATTGAAGAACTCTATCTATACAGCAATGCCACTTTGGGTTTCCCCACAACTGGTACATACAAAACCCTCTATAACAGAGGAAGAAAAAACTCTGAGATAGAAAGACTTGTTAACAGAAAAATTACAACTAAAATCAAAAGAAGAATTACAGCTACAAGGCATTAGAAGAGATTGGTGGTTGGAAATGCAAATGAAATCTTGGTTTAGGAATGATAAAAAGCAATATAGCTTCTCAAATAGTTGAATTGGATAAAATCATTTCTTCTTCTAATTAAAAGTTAATTAAAATTATAGCTGTTTATTAGCTAGAAAGGTAGAAGAAGAGATAGTAAAAGAATGTATGATAAGATCGGCACAGGATCTAAAGTCAGAAATTCAGTTAATTGAATGGGAAAAATTATGGAAAGTTAATATAAAGATCACTAAGTCAACAGCATTTAAAGAAAATCTTTATAAAATGTTTTATAGGTGGTATTTAACACCTGATAAGCTGGCTAAAATGTATAAAATATCTGTTGTTTGTTGGAAATGTAACAAAGGGCCAGAATCTTTTCTCCATATGAGGTGGGTGTGTAAGAGGGCTAAAAAATACTGGTGTATGGTACAAAAATTTATTTTACAAACTATCCTAATTAATCTTGAGTTAAAACCAAAGATTTTTTTTACTATCTATGATACAACAAAATATTGGTGATAGCAAAAAAAATTGTAATGATCCATATTATCACAGCAGCTAGAATGTTGTATGCACAACTATGGAAGACAAACAATATTCCAGACAAAAACCAGTTAATTATGAAGGTGTTAAACTGTGCAGAAATGGACAAGACCTCAGCATTAATGAAACCAGATGGATAATATGAAGACTTCAAAGAAAGATGACATGATTTCTACAAATTTGTAGATCAATATTATAATGTCAGTTAAGTTTCCTATTTAATTTATGAGTAATTGAAATAGTTAAGGATCAAACCCTCCCTCTTCTGTCACCATCTTCAGCTCTCTTTCCCTCCTTCTCCAATTGGGACTCAAAACTGACTCTGACAAAATGGGTTTCAAGTTTCAACTGGAGTCTGAATCTTTAACAACAACAACAACCCCAAGTCAAGTCACAGTTTAGTTGCGGCGTGGCTTAAGTTGGACTCAGCAGTGAGCTGTGTGTCTCCATCCATGTTATTAGAGATGGGCATGAAATGAATTCATTATTTGTTTCATTAAGTTACGATTTTTTTAAAAAAAATCATTTCAAACAAAATAAAACAAAACAGAAGGAACAAAATGAAAAATGAAACAAAACACTATTTTAGTGTTTTGTGCCCATCTCTGTTATATAACTCTTTGAACTGCAGAGCTGGAAGGGAACCCAAGGGATCACTGAGTCCTGCCCCTCTCAAGGAGGCATAGTGGGGAAATTAACTCCCATCTTCTGAGACCTAAACTACTCAACTATCAAGCAGTCTGCTGTAAGATGTACAGTACTTGGGAATCAGTTGTCTGTATGCAGCAGATCTGCATTTTGGCTCCTAATTCAAAAGACATATCACCCTTAACTGATCTGGGGTACATAAAAAAAGTTTTATTTTGCTGCTGTTTCCATGTCTTCCAAAACCATACGGTGAATTTCACTCTGCTTTTTGGACATTTGCTATCAGCTGCAGCGTGCTTTGCAATGCTGTGTATTATTTCACAAGAGGCTGGGGTATGGGGTTTCTATTATTCATTGACACATTGTGGTAGAGTACTTATTTACTTTTATGTCTGGAACTTAGGCTACTACATTTGAATTCCCTTTAGAAAACAATCCAAACAAACAAGATCCACTTTCCCAACATTTTCATGTGTTTGTAATTTTGTAAATTTCACTTTCTACTCTCATGCATTCATTATTCTCAAATGTGACTTCCAGCTTTGTGTTTTTAAAAGGAATGCTTTTGGAGACTATATGCAATATTTGTTTATCACGTACAAAATTTATGGCTCTGCTTTTGTAAAAAAAAAAATTACACATGCAGAGCAAACAGCATTATCTATGAGTAGATAATGGCACTTGTATAAAGAGACGGAATTTCTTTCTCTTTAGACTTATGGAGATTAAGGTCACATCACAGTATGTTAAAATATATAAACCACCATAATCTTCAACAGATTTATTACCTACCACATATTCACATTGCCCTGTGAATGTTTGTGATTCTTCACACAGCCAGCTGGTAGGAGATAATCAAATATGTCATGTTTAGTATTTTACATATTAAACATCACACCAGTTCCCTCTTTTGAATATGTCTTCAGAATGCAGTAAATGAGGAACAGGTGGTATGTGTGCATTTTTATAAAAAAGCAGATCTTTAAGAGAAAATGTTAATTTTTATAAAACAGCAAATCTTGAGACGAAATATAGGAAGGAGTTGGACTTTGAAACTCATGAGATTTGAAGGATTTGGAATTTAAGCAACAAAGCTTCTTGAGGCACCTTGAAGGATGACATGTTTTATTTTGCCTAAGTTTATGTGGGCTGCAGGCTGCTTCATTAGTGTCAGACAATTTAAAGGATTTCTTAAACTAGCTCTCCTTTTAAAAAGGTTTTTGCTTTACTGTTGCATTTGCTTCTAAGGGGAAATGATGTGACATGTTCTGATGTAGTTCAAATTTATTCCAAAAGCTTTGTACAGCCTTTGGGGCACTCTTACTGATCCTTCAAAAGAGTGAAGGACTACATTCCATGTTACTGAAGATACCTAGGGCATGCATGGAACTTTCAATTTGTTCATATATATGCCCTCAACATTTCAAAGAATTTGGTCAGGCTTACTCCCAGGAAAGTAGGTATAGGATGGCTGCCTTATTATGCCCAATCATGTGCATATCTATATCAGAATTTGATGATTTCTGGTAATCTTCTGCTGACTGACAGAAAGAGATTCAGATGTTGTGTGGTTACTCTGTCCCAGTCAAGAGATGGAACACTGCGGGGAGGCAGCTGGGTAGCTGTTTGCCCAAATTTGCCTAAGGCATCTCTCTGTTTCGAGGGAAGGTCAGTGAGCAGTCCTCTGTTGGAAACCATTCTGTTCTTATTCAGTCTGACAATGTGAAAGCAGACAAATGTGTCTTCTATGCATGTTCGCAATCCTGGTGTGAAGTTATACAGACTAGAGATGGGCACGACTTGAAAAAAATTTTTTTCGAGTTGTCGTTAGTCGGGCTGGTTCCGTTTTGGCTCGTTTCCATTTTTCGTGAAAATTCGCAAAAATTAGTCGGTTTGTTTTTTCATTTTTTCATTTTCGTTAGTGCTGGTTTTTTTGGGGGGTTGCGGGCTCCTGGAGGCACCTCTGTGGGGTGGGTGCCTCCTCTGGCCCGCTAGGAAGGGAAAGCGGGCTCCTGGAGGCACCCGTGGGTGCCTCCTATCCTCACCCACTAGGAAGGGGAAGCAGCAGGCTCCAAGAGACCCCTCAACATGGGGGTCTCCCCTCCTCACCTGCTGCTGCAAACTGGCATGCATAACCATATGGATATGCATACCAGTTGCAGACTATGAGACCAGTCAGTGTGCACTGGCAGAACCCAGAGCCATAGGGTGATGCCTAAGGCTCTCGCACCTGCTGCATCTCACAAAGAAGGGAATCGTACTTGCGTGTAGTGCAATGCAAGTAGATCTGGCTTAGGGTTAAGGTGGGTTAGTGCAAGGGCTAGGGTTAGGCTAGTGACGGGTAAGGTTACGGTGGGCTAGTGGGTTGCACCTCTGGGTGCCTCTCTGACCCACTAAGAAGACAGTCTGTGACGTATGGGTAAGGAGTCAAGGATTAGGGTTAGGGTTAGGGGGCTAGGGCAGGTTTTAGGGGGCTTTTTGGCACATCCCAGAAGTCTCCATGGCCAAGTGGCCATGCGATTGGTGGGATGGCTCCAAAAATTTGCATGGTCGTCCACTCCCACATCATGGCTGGTCACTCGGCCAGCCCATCATTGTGCAGGTGTAAAAAAAATAAAATAAAATAAAATCAATGGAGGACAGAGGAGGAGAGGAGAGACATTTTGTTGCAAGAAAAAACCCACTGCTACTGTGAAAAATCTGGCAGTTTATAAATTTCCGCGTGTTTCTGTTGTGCTTGTGTGTTTTTGGACCACGATTTCAAAAACAATATTGCGTTCACCGCCCCATTTTGGATCCCCCGCCCGCACCGCATGGCATGGCAACTCGAGTCCGGCTGCCCAGGACGGGGGGAGGCGGGACCCCCCCTCCAGAAACAATCCCTCCGGTAGGTGCCCTGCGCCCTTAGTCAAGCAGGCATTTTTCCGCCTGCTTTTTGGCCCGGGAATGGGTGGGGTGGAGACCCGGGAGAGTTTAAAAGTTTTTTCCTGTGCCGCCCGTGCCGCTTGTTTGCGCTTTGGCAGCCGGCGGCGAGACTGGGCTTTTTGCGAGCCTGCGGCGAGTCCCACCAGACCAGAGCAGCCCAGGACGGAGGGGGGGAGGCCGGGACCCCCCCTCCAGAAACACACCACCCCTCCGGTAGGTGCCCTGAGGCACGGCAGGCATTTTTCCGCCTGCTTTTTGGCCCGGGAATGGGTGGGGGGAGAGTTTAAAAGTTTTTTCCTATGCGCCCTCCGTGCCGCTTGTGTTTGTGGCGGCCGGCGGCGAGACTGGGCTTTTTGCGAGCCTGCGGCAAGTCCCACCAGACCAGAGCAGCCCAGGACGGAGGGGGGGAGGCCGGGACCCCCCCCTCCAGAAATAAACCATCCCTCTGGTAGGTGCCCTGAGGCACGGCAGGCATTTTTCCGCCTGCTTTTTGGCCGGGAACCGGGTTTTTTTAACTTTTAAAAACTTTTTTTCTGTGCCGCGTGGCATCGCGCGATCGCGCGATGCAAGTAACGAGCACGACAAATCAGACCAAAATTGTTCGTTTGTCGGTTCGAGCTCGAATTCCGGCTGAGTAATTCCCGTTACCATTTCCGTAGAGTAACGGAACCGAGTAACGGAAACGGAAACGGGAATACCGCTAAGTCGTGCCCATCTCTAATACAGACACATCACCAGTCCATCAGTATTTATACAATGTATAGACAGGATTGTATGATAATCTTTCGTGCATTCAAGAGAGGAACTGTACTTGTTTGTGTAATTCACACATAGTTGGGAAGGGGGAACACTACCTTAGCTATTAGCACCACTATTTTCTTCAGGTTGGGCACAGAGGAATTCAGGTTAAAACCTAGTGGGTAGACGACATAAAGCTCAAAGCTGGGAAGCCCGTTGTAGAATTGTCTTTCCAGAGTGGGGAACTTGGCACGGGCGGTTGAAATGTGTTATGATCAATTTGATATTAATCTTGTCCATTTTTTGCCCAGAGTGATTGATTGTCAAAGGGACACTTTAAAGCAACTTCTGCTGTCAGAGCTCTGTGCAAATGAAGCTCTGTGCTTCTGTCCACCTGACTCCTACAAATTGGTCTGAACCACTACAACAATTTTACCCAGGGAAACCCAACTTCCATGGCTGAAAATCAGAGCTGATGGAACCACATTTTCCTGTGTTTAGTATGTGTGTTTTGTGCTGTTAACCTGGGACTCTCGACTTACTAATAGCTTCTGTTCTTAGGTACTGCTGTCTTTTCTTTCTGCCTTCGTTCTCCTCTAGTGAATTTAGATTCCAAATGGTTTCCCCCCCTTTTCATTACCTCCCCCCTTTTTCTTATGAAACTGTACACAATATTGGAAACAATGCTGCTGCTGAATGAGTCAATCAGTCAACGAATGAAGGAATTACAAAATAAAGAAAATCTTGGCTCTGCTGTAGTGCATATTTCAAAGAGTAATAACATACTATTTCAACAGAGCAGATCAGGAAAGAGTTGACATTTTGAAATCTGTCCTTGCTAACTAAAGTAGATGGATAAAAGAATAAAAGTTGGAAAAAGATGTTCAAGTTGGGCTTTAAGGCTAATAAAAGTGCCATCCTTGGAACATGTGTCTTCATTCCTCTCAGAAGCAATCTAACCGTGTCCAGGAATTGACTCCTGGCAACTGAATTTCTTTTCTTGTGGGACTGAAACATTTCAATATCCATCCAAAAAGCTTCTTCAATCTGTGGTAGGTTCATGGGACGCCTGCAACCAACCTTCCTCAGACTGAATAAGCTTCTTGGATGAGTGGCAAAATGTTTCGATCCCACAAGAAAAGACATCCAGTTGCTATGACTCAACTCCTGGATAACCTCATCCAGAAGACTAAGAATCTCCCCAATCTAATGTGCTTCCAGAAAGGAAGCATCAGATGACAGGGTCCTGTCATTTCCCAGGGCACACCTGGATATGCTCCCAGTGCTCACCTTCTTCAAGGAGTCTCCAAAGTGAGAAACTGGGATTCATAATGTTTCAACTCAGGGATGAGGCAGATTAGGATATCAGCTATTAGCTGGGCTTTTTAAAATGACAACATCTAGTAGAACAATTTATGAAGCTTTGTATATATCAGTCCAAATTCCTTTGTTCTCTTTTTTACTTTCCTTTTTTCTTTTCTTTCTTTCCTGTTGCCTTCATATTTTGTTTTTAGTTCCATGCATAGCTGTGTTCCAATAATTAATTTATCCCCAACAACTGTTCAGAGGAGTGGATTTAAAAGTTGAGTTGTATCTTGTACGTAAATCCATCTCCTTTTTTTGTTGTTGCTCTATGGATAACACAATTAAGGAGGCCCTGTAGCTGAATAGTAGAGCATGTGCTCTGAATGCACAAAGCCCTAGGCTCATCTTTTCTAGTGTGAAGGATGCAAATAATTGGTGCTGTACATTAGGAACCATGTCTCCTGCTGTTCATGCTCTCAACATACATATTGACAATCTGATCACCAGATACACAGAAGGACTTACAGTACAAAAAGTTACTACTATTTTGAAAACAACAAAGGTAGTGCAAGAGCTCTGTCTCCAAGGGCTAACTTGATCCATTCCACTGGTTGGATCCTTTATCCTTATGCCAACAATTGCAGACCCACCTTTTCAGACAAGATTTTAACAATCATGACCGAGTCTCTAAATTCCATGTTTTAGTTAAGGCTGTTTTTAATTTTATATATGTTTTAGTCATTCATTATATTTTATCAATTTTATATTTAATTATTTTTAATGTGTAACTAAAGCGGGAAGGTAAAACAGTGTTTCCTTACAGCCATGCCAGCCACGTGTCCATGGACTTGTACAACACTGGCTCTTTTGGCTTGAATACGGAGATAAGCACCACCCCTAGAGTCGGGCACGACTAGCATGCATGTGCGGGGCGAACCTTTACCTTATGCTTTTAATACTGTTCTTTATGATACTTTGAGCTGCCTTGGGTCTCCTTATCAGGAGAAATCTGACAGATGATAGATAGATAGATAGATAGATAGATAGATAGATAGATAGATAGATAGATAGATAGATAGATAGATAGATAGATAGATAGATAGATAGATAGATAGATAGATAGATAGGTAGATAGATAGATAGATAGATAGATAGATAGATAGATAGATAGATAGATAGATGTGTGTGTGACCGACTCTTTGTGACACCATGTCCATGGAGTTTTCTTGGCAGGAATACTGGAGTGGCTTGCCAGTTCCTACTCCAGGTACCTACAGCGCCTGGTATTCCCTGGTGGTCTCCCATCCAAGTACTAACCAGGGCCAACCCTGCTTAGCTTCCGAAATCAGGCGAGATTGGATGTGCTTAGGGCATCTAGGCAGCAAGATGATAGATAGATAGATAGATAGATAGATAGATAGATAGATAGATAGAT
>JAHTLZ010000122.1:1855393-1866727 GCA_023846285.1 Phrynocephalus versicolor
GATAGATAGATAGATAGATAGATAGATAGATAGATAGATAGATAGATGGGGTAAAGAACCCTCTTGAATACGAGGGCCGCAGAGAAAGTTTTCAGGAGGTGTGGTTTTGACTTAATGGTCACTTTCCATAAACACTGAAGCAAAATTTTCAGAATACAGGACACACAGCAATGAGCTCCAGTTACAGGAAGCCAGATTTCAGTTGAATATCAGAAAAAAAAATCCTAAATTTCTAACTGTTAGAGCAGTACAGCAATGAAACCAATTAGAGATGGGCAAGAAATGATTTTTTTTCATTTTGTTTTTTATTTTTCATTTTGTTACAGAATGAAACAAAAAACAAAGTGCCATTTTTAAAAAAACAAAATGAAACAAAGCAGAAATTTTATTTTGTTCCATTTCATTTTCATTTATTATTTATTTTGACAAGCGCTGGTTATTTTAAGTAATAAAAATAAGCTGGTTGGCACTAGACTAAAAAAAAAAAAAAGCACCAACCCGGCCTGCAGGCCAGCTGGTCAGTTCCAGGGGGGAGGGCCGACCCAGACCATGGGCCAGCTGGTTGGCACTGGGGGGAGCACTGACCGGTGGGGCTGGTCAACTGTTAAAAACAAAAAAGAAACAAAATGAAGAATGTAATATTTTTTTTTAAAAAAAATCATTTCATTCCAAAAGAAACGAATTATTTAAAAAACCTAAAAAATGAAATGAAATGCCATTTTGGGCATTTCATACCCATCTCTAGAACCAATTACCTCAAGAGGTGGTGACTGCTCCAACATGGGAGGCATTCAAGAGAAATTTTGACAACATAGATATCCTGTGATTTGTATTCCTATGTCTTGAGCGGGGAGTTGGACTTGATGGCCTTGTACGCCCCTTCTGACTTCATGATTCTATGAAGATATTGCATATAAAATAATCCAATGTTCACTTTCAGAGTATGAGTCCTATTAAAGTGAAACAAGTATAAAACTGACAGCTTGTAGTCTAATGAGTACCTTTCCTGATAAGAGTACATTACTTGTTAACATGTTTACCAATTGTAGCTCCTAGTGAACTGTGAAGGCAAGATCTCCAGCATGGGGAAAATAATTGTCAAGTAGACCCAGTTGATCCATGTGCCAATATATATGGCAGTTATTTTGTTATTTATTTATTTTTTTACTGAGGAAGAAACAGTTGAAAAGCAATTACAATTGCACCAGTTAAAGGTGATATTGGGACGTACATCACTTGTATGCAGTGCAACCGAGTCACATGCTGAAACTGCAAGAGGAGTGCTTTAATCAGCTGCAATTTTCTGTAGCTGCTGACACCATCACAGTTGCTCACATGAGATTGTGTAACAGGATTTTTGCATCAATATTTAACCTGTAGCATGATAGCATTATGTATATGCTACACCACAATTTCAGCCAGCATATAAATACTGTATTAAATCAGTTGCATGATTTAGCATGGTGTGCATGCTGTGGAAAATAATGAACTAAATTCCAATTCTTAGTCCCAACCCGAGTAGAACAGCAGAATCAAAGGGGTTTACTGAAGTGTTGACTTACCAAAGTCCTAGTAATTCACTGGACCTATTTTAGTTGGAACTAACAATTGGATTCAGCCCAATATGTTTTGGTCTCCCATTCAGTGTTAGTGGTCTTCTAATTCTATGCTTTTCTGAAAGCCTGGGTTTATTTTCCAGGACTGCCCAGCCCTCACTCCTGGCTCCCTCTTTTGTTAGCTGGTCCCGTACTCTGTCCTTACGCCCTTTATTCATGCTGTGTAACAGAGCCGTAACTGTTTCTCAGCACTAATTTGTATGGCACCCCCATGGCAGTGAAGTGTATCAACAGTACACTGAAGACACCAAATAGAAACCGCTGTTGTTAACTAGAACTTAGAAGAATTGTGTCATAGTTCAGAGTGCTGTTGTTGCATTGGCACTAAAGAACTCCACTTGGTCTTTGCCAAGGCTGGTGTCAGCTGGTGAATTATAACATTGGCAGACAGGACACAGATAAGGAAAAAAATACAATGACAGCTGTTACGCAGAACTGTTCTTTCTGGCCTAGTGAGTACAAAAATATATTGTGTAAATAAAGACAGACACCATCATTATGCAATTGTCTCATTCTGCATTTCGCCTAAAGTGGTAGTATTGATTTAGGAAACTGTACCCAGAGTCATCAAGTTAATGAGTTATTGCTCCGGACACACAGATAATGCATTAAGAACTAGAAGAATATAATTTTCTGAAAAATAACGCTTTGGGAATGGGAGATAATCCAGCCTCTGTGAATGTCAAAGCCACTTTCAGCTTGATAAATGATTGCCACAATAATAGCATTGAAACAGGAGTTTGCTTTCGTGGCCCCGAGTTTGATTGGGTGATAAGGCATGGCAGAATACAAATCGTTTTAGTCACAAAAGAAGAGCCGAGGCCATTCAAAGAGATCTGTTCAGGACCTCCACCCTACTCCAGTTTGTGACTGATTGGGGTACCATTTAAAAACACAATCAATAGCTTTATTAGAAGGGTTGGCTTTCACGTTTATAGAAGCCATGAACTCTACATTTCTTGGCTCAGAACCATGGCCTGTTAGGCCACCACTTCCATCCTGAAAAGCTGAGGCTGTGTTTTGGGCAATATGAATGTCAGTGTTCTGGTGGTAGTCTGAATTCTAGGTCAGAGTGTTCATTTGGTACTAGAGATGGGCACGACTTAGCGGTATTTTCGTTTTCGTTTTCGTTTTTCGTTTTCGTTACGGAAACGAAACGAAAACGAAAATCGGCACCAACCTGGACCGAAAACGGAAACGAAACGACTAATTTCGAGCCAATTTTCGTTTTTCGTTACTGGAAAAGCACTCAATTGAGCTAAATGGGGAGAAACGAAAAAATTTTCGTTTTCGTTTTCGTTTTTTCATTTTCATTACATAACGAAACGAAAACGAAAAATTTTGAAATTAGCCCACGAAAACGGAAACGAAACGACGCAGACCCTAGCCGAAAACGAAAACGAAAACGAAACTTTTTTTCTGAGTCGTGCCCATCTCTATTTGGTACTGAGGCTGTACTGGATATGTTTGCTCTGACTAGGTTCACCAATACTGAACTCATGTACCAGAACCAAATAAACAGCAGGTCTTTAAGTGTTGGTTCTGTTTGAATTTGTATATTATGCATTGTTTTAAGCAGCTGGGAATGTTCTCTCATGGGTTGGTTCTCCATGTAAATTCTGGGATATAATCCTGTTTAACATTCTAGTAGATGCATTAACATGCCCACAGGATTATAAGGATTCAGAATCCTGCCAGATCAATATCCACAGAACTATTGATGATGATGAATATGGGCACACTATAAATTAGTCTGTAATTGACTAGAGCCACAATGCACAATATGTGGGAGCTATTGTTAATACTGCAGTTCTTCCTCTAAACAGCTAGTCACCATGCCAAAGGTGTGTTCAACTCAGAGCTTAGACAGAGAATTTGAACTAAGACTGGAACTAATTCTGCTCCTCTTTGTTTCAGTGGAGGTCTTGTGGGCTGCATTATATACAGCCCTCTCCTTCTGATGGAGAAGCTGATGGCACCAAAAGGACTCCTAGGATTTAGTGCAAAGCTCCAGCAGCCAATAGCTGTGTCATGGGTGAAGCATTTCATACTTTTAGAACAGGAAACAAGCAACAGACAGAATCTGAGACGCCATGAAGTCACACGGCATCATAAGAACTAACACACTTTGGAAAGTCTAGAAGGCCAGACAGAGACTCTTAGCATGAGAAGATCAGGCCCGGGGCAAAACTGGCATGGTAAGAGTCTCCAGCTTCATAAAGTAAGCATGCCTTAGTCCTTATGACTCCTTATGATGTGATAGGAATGAAAAAACTTGGCAACCATTTCTGCTCATCTTGCCTTCCCATCTAAATTATCTCTGTTAAATATCTATGATTGGATATAGTTCTAATATATTGGACATTACATTCCATATTGGTAGACGCTCCCTTTCCAAATGTACCCTCCAAACAATTACTGATAAATGGCTAATCTTCATTTAAACATCTTTGTGAGCTATTTTGAAGGTTTATGAGAAGTACTGCCAAGGATGGGCAGAAAATTTTGGTTATTCTATTCATCTAAACAAATGGGATTCTTTGTGGAACACAGTCAAAATCTTCAAATCTATAGCTAAGGAAAATTGCTATAAGATGTTCTATAGATGGCATTTTTCACCACATTGTTTATCTAAGATGTATAATTGCTCACCTAAATGTTGGAAATGTAAACATGATTGTGGTACCTTTTACCATATGTGGTGGACATGTAAAGAGGCAAAGGCATACTGGATAATGGTAAAACTATTTTTAGAAAGATACTTGAAAATTAAGTTAGAGCTTAGACCAGAACTTTTTTTATTAAATATAGTAGACATTAATATTTCCTATGACCAGAGATATGTACTTCACCATGTAATTGTTGCTGCAAGGATACTGTATGCAAAATCCTGGAAACAACCAAATGTGCCAACAGAGAGGAATTTCCACGAAAAGATAAGAGAATGCATTGAAATCGACAGACTCTCCGGCTTTTTAAAGGGAGACTACGATGAGATTTCTCGGAAAAGATGGCAAGAAGTAACAAACCTATTAGCACTGTGATAATATTTGGTGATCTATTAACATGTTAAATCGCTATTTTTAGCTTGATATATTCAATGTAATTTTCAAACTGTACTCCTTTTCCCCCATACCCCTCCCCCTTGCTCCCCCCTAAAAAACCCAATAAAATTACTCAATTAAAAAAAGAAGAAGTACTGCCAAGGATTCTCCCCATCTTCATTCCAGATCTTTCCCAAAACGAACAAACAAAAAAGAAAAGAAAAAGGGGGGAAGGGGAAAATATTTCAAATTTCCTTGCCCTGCTTCCTGGAAGACAGAATCAAATTCAGAACAAATAACGTCTGTATTTGGGCCGAGAGCGTAAAGCTGAAATCTCTCTAGAGGGACATCTCACATGCTTTGGAAGGGAGAAAAACTCTCTCCAGAACAGTGGGGCAGGTCTAGCTCTTACGGAAGGTTCTGTTTGGCCTCAATCCTTCTCCCAGTAAATGCAGGATTTTCTGCACCACTTGCACTTCTGATAGTCAAGATTTCACATTGCAAGAAAATCTCACTCAGTGAGATAAAAACAGGCTTTGGATCAACAGAATGTGAGCCCACCTAGTCCTCCAAAATGCCACCAACACATTGGGAGTGGGGATTTACAGCAGCCCTGAAGCTGGAATCAATCATTCCAATATTTCTTGCACTAGGAACAAAATAAATTTTAATAACTGCCAAGAAGTGGGGCACATGCCCTTTCTCTCTCTTCTGTCCAGTTGGTGTGGTCTTAGCAAGACTGTAGAGATCTTGGATGCAATGATGTCATGGCTTTCTCTGGTTACATTAAGACTGGGTGGCTCTTCTGGTGTGATACTCAATTTTCCTTCTACAGTAGAGCAAGCTTATTGCCTATGAAAAATATTTTGTCTCCTTTGTAACCCCCATAAATGGCACATTCTGGTGGAGACTTAAAGAATAGCAACATTGAATGTTCCCAAATAATTTATACAACATTTAGAGCAGTGATGACGAACCTTTTAGGGACCAAGTGCCCAAACTGTTATTCAAAACCCACTAATTTTTTGCAAAGTTCCAATACAGCTATTTAATCTGTATACAGGTGGCTGTGAAGGGGTGATGTTGGGTGCCCACAGAAAGGGCTCCAAGTGCCACCTTTGGCACCTGTGCCATATGTTCACCAACACTGCACTAGAGGGTGAAAAGTGCACTGATGTAATCGAGCAACGCAAAAAGGAATATATGGTGGTGTTGACAGCCAAGGCATTGTAGATTACCGAAACACTGTTATTTTTTTAAAAAAAACTTTTTTTAATTGTTGGAGTCTGGCATTATGCGGAAGATGTGTAGAAAGCTATAAAAAGCTGCTAAATTGATCTGTTAAATTTTAGCATTAGGCTGGCACCATTTCCAATGTATCTGCAGTGTAAGCCAAATAAATAATAACGTTCCAGAGAGCAAATACTAGTAATGGTGTTTATTTGGTATCATCTTTCATGCTTAAGCAGTTCTATAACTCCCTTATGGAGAGGCAATCCTTTATGAAGCAATAATCACATTTCTGCACCCGGAATTACTGTTAATAGTTTCTTCAAAGCCATTTGGGAAGAGTCATAAAGTCCCACCATTTATGTCCCCTTCATTTCCTTGGTTAAAGCAAACTGTTGTGGGGAAAATAATTTAAAAAACAACAACATTCCTTCTCTCATTAAATATAAAGGTTCCTCTCAGTACCACTCAAGGACATATTTAGGCTATGAGGTTAGAAAGATTTATACCCAAAATAAAATGTTGTTAAAACTGATAACTTCTTCAGCCAACAGTAATAACGTCGAGATGTTTAGCCTTTGACACTAAACCAATTGACTCAGATTCTGAAGATAGTTGGACAGTACCCTCATGGCTGGCTGGGTACAATTAAACACCACTGCTCTCCCTAAGATTTAAAGAGTGAGTAAGAATGAGAGGATTAGTATTCTTCTTATCATGTAGTCAGAGGGATCAAACCATTGTAAAGTCATCACTGTGGAATGTGCTCCTCTCCCCACCCACCACCCACCTCTTGTGCATACTGAAGGTCAGTGTTGGCACTCGGAGCTTTTTCTGTGGGCACCCAACATTACTCCTTCACAGACACCTGTATTAAGGCTAAATTGCTGTATTGGCACTTTGTGATTAATTAGTGGGTTTTGAATCGCATTCTGGGCGCTCAGTCTCTAAAAGGTTTGCCGTCACTGTGGTAGGTCCTGGCGGCCATTGGCCATGGTGTGCACCTGCAAAAGCATCCAAGGCTCCTGGTTAGTTTGCAACCCAAGCAGGATCATGTAGAGGCACCAGCTGATTAAAGTGGCATCTTCACATGGGAGCTTTACCTATAAGGCCAAAGCATTATGACTGGAATGACCATGCCAGCTATACAGTAAGAAAGATAAGGAGCCATACTATATTATAACCCACCTACTCTGCAACATTGGAGCCACTGGTAATGGTTTTGTCTTATCTATTGCTTCAAATTATCTTGGCCTGGTTTTGAGACAGAGCTAGTAATCCACTGAAGCTACAGATCAGCTTAGTCGGACAAAAGTGTTATGTCAAACCCGACTTCATAAATGGTAGGGTACAAATTCTGAGAAAATGATGTTTTAGTTTCAAAAAGTGACATAGGACATCATTCTGCATGGCTCCTAGTTCCATTTTGCTCAACACTCCCAGGAGGTAGTGTGAATCTCAGCCTGTGGTTCCCACTGTTGGAAAATGCCAAACCCTAATTCAGACAAATGTACCCCATTTCGCTCCAGCTGAACTATTGAACCCAAACCAGTCAAAAAGGCTTTATTCTTTGCTATCCCCACACTGTGCCTGATCTGTCTTTGGAGTCGTCCTCCACCCTCCACACAGTCCTGACAAAAAGTCTTGACCAAACTATACAGAGCCCTGTCCATTTCATCTTTATGGCCCGTGAATTGCTTGCAGCTTCTAAAAGCAATGCCTTGTCCTTTCTCAGGCCCATGTCATTGCCATCCCAAGGCATGACCCATTTTCTCTTCTGTTCCAACAAGGCTCATGCTCAGAAACTCAGAAGTGTGCCCCAGGCCATATTGGCAGCATGCTGCACAGCCCAGTACACAAAGCTGCGGCCATAAATCTAGCACGGCTGCCTCCTCTCCAGCAAATGTAAGCCTGAAACATACAACAAAATCACCACCAGAAAGTGTACTTCTCACTGTGACAGTAGGCCGACATATACCCCACACTGATTAGATGCCCATTATCTGACATTCTGGACATCCTCCTTGGTATATCCAAAGCAGCTTCAGCTGAAGCTGCGTTGATTTGGAAGGAATGCATTCCAAATCAGGGCAGGACACCATCTCCCCAATTCCAGTTCTATGGAGCACCTTACGGTTACTCTCCAAAACTGGAACTAGGTGAGCAAGCTCCCGCTGGCATGTATGCACCATGGGCCCTCATCACCCGTGCATGCACATGCATGGATCTAACCAGGGATAGCTTGCCCACCAAACACTGCCACAAGATGTTTGTGCCCCAACCCAGCTGATTGGTCATGGGCCAGAACAGGCATAGAATTATACTGGACGCTGTGATCACCAAATCGGTAAATGTTAGAGCTCTCCCCAATGCACCCTACTGCCAGACCACCAGCAAAGCACTAATCTGGAAAGTACCAAAAAGTCCACCAACATTGAGGCATGAAGAAATAAGGTCTCAAATCTGTCCATGCAAACACAACCCCAGGTCTCTACTAATTTGCCTACTATAGCAAGTGAAAATAGGATTCTAGAATCAAGTGTCATGTCTCTGTCCATGGGTTGGTCCTCTAGCATCTTCCAGACTCTGAAATTACTTTTTCTATTAAGCCACCCATGGCCCTTGGCATGAAAGACAGAGGCTGACATCCTGCCTGGAATAGTGCAAAACCCTAACCCTTACGGTATAATTTCACTCCAAATTGTTATATCAAAAAGTTACACCGGATCCAACATTACTACAGTGGCTGCCACTGTCCGTTTGCTGCTAGCTTCATGGCTTCCTCCATGCCAACTAAGTTTCTGCAGCTGAAACCTGCTGAAGCCACACTCTCTTGCTACATGACCAGGCCAAATACTACCAGATTGGACAGCCACCTAGTCCACAGATATTCCACTCTGAAAGAGGCTAGATTGAGGGCAGGACCAATTTATAAATTTGCCAGTTCTTGCCCTCAGACAGCAAGTCTAGACAACCTCATTGGCACCCACAACTGTCCGTCGCCCTCCAGAGCACGGCATATAGAGAATTCCCACTCATGCAGCAATGGTATGCTGGCAGTGCCAACCTGCCTGGATACAGTGAATAAATGGAGATGTCTAAGCAAATTTGATGTCCAGAAAAAAGAGAAGTTCTATTGGTCAATAGGAAGGCTGGGTTTGGATTTACAATCTGTTTTGTATGGGTTTGCTTTTACTTTAGAAGAGTAAGCTGACAGATTGAGGAAACAGAAAACAAGATGGACACCTTGACCCACAATATCTTTGTCTAGTATTTGCTAAAGCACCAGCTTTGTTCCTTGGCATAATTTGTCCTTTGGCATAGTTGGTCGAGATTAATCAATGCCTTAATCATCACTCAATTAGACAACTCTAATGTATTCTATGTGGGGCTGCCCTCGAAAAGTCTTCAGAAGATATGGCTATCATCATACAGTGGCTGGTCTAGGCTGGCTGTCTTGGGTGTGGGATTGTTTGGACTGCAAAAGGTCTGGGTCGGTAATTATGTGCAGCCTTGTAGCTAATAACCTAAGTAGAAACAGTAAATAAGGAGGGGAAGAGAAAAGAGAAGGTGGAAAGGGGGAGAATGGGGAGGGGACAGCCCCCCATGGCTTGGGGCCTGAGTATCTGGCAGAGCGGATCTTCCTAAGGTCAGTGTCGACTCTGCCCACCAGAGCATCCTTGGCGTCTTCACTCAGTGTGGCCACCCCGTGGCAGGCCTGTAGGGATTTTACCCATAATCGGGCCTTCTTGGTGGCTTGCCCCGCTGCGTGAAATAAACTTCCATGAGAAATCCACCAAATTGAGTCCCTCCTAGCCTTTAAAAAAGCATCAAATACCTGGCTTTTTAAGGATGTGTACGGCGATTGGTAATTTGTTGTGTGGTGTTTCCCCTGTTTATTGTTTCTCCCCTAACTTTTTAAAAAGTATTTTAAGGGTTTTTTTTCTTTTTTAATTTTGCCTCTTGCCAGATTCTTGCATGTATTGTGTATTTATTCGCTTATTTTACTTGTTTATTCTACTGTTAATTTAATTTGCATTGTTGTTTTTTCTTATTTACATGTATGTAAACTGCCCAGAGTCCCTTCTGAGAAATCAGTGCAATATAAAAATGCAATAAATAAATAAATATCTAGGTCAGAAACAAGCAAGATTGAGGGAGCAAAGAGGATGTTCAGATGTGGAATACACTGATTGATTGATTGATTGATTGATTGATTGATGTGAAGTGTATAGAGTTCATAACAATAAATGAAGCACATATTAATAAACTGCAAGCAAATAATAAGATATTAAAACATTTAACAATAAAAACAAATGGCAGCAGGGCCAATTTATAAAATGGCAGAAGAGTCATACAGAAGAGGGACAGTGTGGAAGATCTCCCTGCAAAACAGCATTTTAAATCTTAAATGTAAATACAGAAGGGGCCAGGGGCTAAGCCTCACCAGGAGGTGTTTTCATAAAATCAGTGCCACAGTAAAACAAAGCCCTACCTCTTTTAAGCCTTCCTTGTGGTGGCTACCTTGCTGGGCATAGTCTGGGAGGATCTAATGAGTCAGGCAGATGACCTTGGGTAGAGATGCTTTTTTTTGTGCACCTCCCCATCTTTACTTGTTTTTTTTTATATTGGGAGCTGTGTAACAAGTAAATTTCCCAAGATGTGGGATCAATAAAGATTTATCTTATCTTATCTTACCAAGCAATGTGGTTCCCAAACCACGGAGTGCTTTATATATAAGCCTCAAAAACGTGAACGTGATACGTAACACAATGGGTCACCAGTGGGAGATAAGACAAAACTGGAGGGGAAAGGGAAGGGAAGGAAATGGAATGGAAATGGACAAGAGCAAAGAGAATGGAAGAACAGCCATGGGAAGACAATAAATATAAAAACATGGAGTGAAACTGCTGGGAGAAAAAGAGGATGGGAGGGACAGGAGCAGAGATAGAAGGAATTAGAAATAAGGGAGGAGATAGAAAACAGAGGAAGACAAACCAAGAAAGAACCAGGAAGATGAAGCATGGGGAGTGAAGCGATGTGACACACAGGAGAAGGGTAGAAGGGGCAGTCCCTCACTACTACCACTAGAGATGGGCACGACTTAGAGGAATTCCCGTTTCCGTTTCCGTTCCTCGTTCCTCGTTTCTGTTATGGAACGGAAAAGGAAACAGGAATTACTCCGCCAGAACTCGAACTCGAACTGACTAAAAAATAATTGGGTCTGATTTGTCGTGGTCGTTCCTGGCATGGTGGTGATGCCAAGCGGCTCAGAAAAAAAGTTTTTAAAAGTTAAAAAAAAACCCCGATTCCCGGCCAAAAAGCAGGCGGAAATATGCCTGCCTGAGTGAGGGCACCTACCAGAGGGGTGGTTTCTGGGGGGGGATCCCCGGCCTGCCCCCCTCTCCTCCTGTCCTGTCCTGGGCAGCCGGACTCGAGTCGCC
>JAHTLZ010000122.1:1877304-1890999 GCA_023846285.1 Phrynocephalus versicolor
TCTCTGTTAGCTTCCTTTACCTCTGAATCATGTTTTAGTGCAGAGTTTGTCATGTGCCATTAAGTCCAACTCACCAATCTCTTAGTGCTTTGAGCACTAAAGGGTTTATCAATTGAGTCATAAGGAAATGCAGAGAACACAAGACATATCCCCATCAGCCCCACCTCTTCAACATAAGATGCAATATTTTTATTTCACTCTAAAAAGTATTAGGTAAGACCTACATCAGGGTTACAGTTTTAATGGCAGCTTCTAGCTTGTGCCTCAGCAAAATTTTAGGCTGGAGCATTTCTGACTGATGTGACTCAACCAACCAATTATTCAGAATCCCTATTTCAGTTTGCCTCACATCTGGTTTGGGGTCCAGAAGGAAGCGCTATGAACACTGCAAGATACAGGTCAGGGCTGTGAAAACAGACGTTTGTTTCTTTTAGAACAAAAAATGTGGCCATTTCCTTCACTGATGGGTGTTGATAAGAAACTCTAGGTACATTGACAGAGGTCCAGATAAAATTAATCTTTCTTTCTCTGGGAGGCCATAGACAATATACTCCTCGTTGTTAATAGTTGTTTAATTGCTTTTTAAAATGGATTTATTTTTTCTGGAGACACTCTTTTTAGATATCAGTGTCATAACTACCTCATGTTTGGGTAACATCCAAGTGACATTAGCATTGGTGCTGATGCAGCAGCTTCAGAGATTATCACCATAAATCCCTGAATCACTTTTGTCCACCATGAGGAATATTTCCCTACATTTGTGTAGTTAGACGAGTGTTTTATAATATAGATTAAACATGCAGGCTCTGTAAATATTGGGGCATGATTTGGAAAAATTACTTCTTGGACAACGACTCTCAGTGGCCCTGTAGACTAGAGGATTTGGGGAAGTGTAGTTTTAAAAAGTAACTTTTCCAAGCTTTGCACTGGGATGTACAGTACACCTTCACTCTGTCTGCAAGTTCTGGCTGATACAGGCAGTTTGGGAACTAGTCTTTGTTCCGGGCATCTTTCTCTACATTGTTTGAAAGTTCCTGTTGGGTTTAATAAATGAAATAAAAATTTAGTTGTGTGTTTATTACAAAAAAAAGTCTTCTTCTGACCATGGTTGTGCTCCTCAATTTCTTCTGGACCAACTATAGTTTGGGCTCCACCATGAAGCCTGGTTTCCTATGACCTTCACATCTGTTTTTTTTTTTTTAAGCTCCTTTTCTTCCATCCCCTTTTCAAGCATCTATTACCATTTCATTATAACACTTCCTAACTTGCCACTTTTGTCTGGCTCACCAAGGGAGAGTTGCCTTCAATGCTAACTAGATCTATAAGCTTGGAGTGATCTGGAAAAATAGCATTGATTTCTAGTTATCTCCCCTATGAATTTTGGAAGTGGAATATGTCTGAGATGCTGCTTTTTCTACTCTGAACTCGTGTAATGCAGTGTGTCAGTAGTGATGTAAATGTAAGTTTACCCTTGAAGAAAAAAAAATTCCTGTGTTTCACAGGATATTTCTGGATCAGTTAAGGGCAAGCTAAAGAGTATAAATTAATGTCAAATTGTTAACAGTTTTAATTTCTTTTCAATGAATTTTCAAAAATATAATCTTACATTTACATCTGCAAAACCAATAGAAGGTACAAATGTATTGTAGAATCTTTCTCTGAAATAAAGAATGGTCATATACATTTTTGTAGTGAAATTAAATCCATGCAGAACATAATTCATTAACAAATGCTTTTCAAACGACCATTTCCCCATTTAAGTAAATTAAATAATAAAAGCTGAGACAGAAATAATCTCTTGAAATCTCATTATAGAATATGAGAGTTACCATTTGAATAGCTCTCCTGTTCTAGTGTTCTGCTGGCCCCATAAAATACAGGTCATAGAATGAGTACAGATGACAGCTACGATCTGTTTTAAATTTATTTAACTGTTTTTTCAACCACCTTTCAAGATGATTATCTTCACAAGGTGATTTACCATAGTCAATAAAATTGCATATTAAGATCATACAAAAAGAACATTAAAATTGGGGCTGTGTACTTACTTGCCCCTGATCTCATCCTTGAATTAACAACGACACACTTCACCTTGCTGATGTGACTCCAGTCCAATCCTTGTCTTGATCAGGGAAGGTAATCACACATTTCTAGGGCTCTGTGAAAAACTACATTCCTGCAAACTGGAAACACAGAGGGCTCTGGCCTTGGATGGCAATGTGGCTACAGAGTCCCTTCCAATTTGGGGTCTGGTAGAACTTAAATACGCACAGGGAGACTTTACAGCCCACAGGCAGTAGGGGAAAAGGAAGCACTCAATGGCATATTAATTTTCACAAAAAACTAAAGAATAAGAAGGAATGAGAGGAAGAAAATGATAGACCAGTGTTGGCAAACCTATGACATGGGTGCCAAAGGTGGCACTTGGAGCCCTTTCTGAGGCCACCCAACACTGCCCCTTCACAGCCTCCAGTATTCAGGTTAAATTCCTGTATTGGCACTTTGCGAAAAATTAGTGGATTTTGAATAGCAGTTTGGACACATATTAGTCTCTAAAAAGTTTGCCATCACTGGGATAGACCCTGATTATGACCTACTCATTCAAAGCCCATACAAGTAGAATTCAGGCATTTATCCATATATATACTCATTCCTAGGAGTATAAAGTTTAGGATAAAATATTGGATAAGAAAGTGTGGGGTGGGGGGAAGAGAAAATTTCACAAATCCTAGTTACTTTTGTTTCTCACACCTTGCATGGAATCAGGGGATACCTTCTTTAAAAAAATTAATCCCAAGAATGCACATTAATATGAAGTATCTATTGGTCACTTGTTTTGACTCATAATTACCCCCAAAATCACACAAAGGCCTATGTTTCAGTTGCTTTCGCACATTTGGCCAGAGAAAATGAGGATCGTAATATTTGAATATTCAACTATGATAAGGTCACATGGAAAGCTATGACACATGGATAAAAAAATCAGATAAAATAATGGCAACATATAACATTTAGTGGCCATTTTCCACAGGAATCCAACAAATATAACCATCAGTGTGGCTAAGATTCCACCAGTGCTATGGCTATGTGAGTCAGTACATGAGAAAGCAAATATCTTTCCGTGGTCACATTACTGACACCTCACAAGCAGAAACATCACTTGGGATGCATGTTCACGTTATTTTTAATGGAGACTATATATAGGGGAACCTGTGGCTCAGTCATTTTCTAAAATTATTTCTTATGAAATATCCCAGTGTATAATTTGGATAGTTCCTTTGGTTTGCTGCTTCATAAAATTATAGGGTGGGTACAGATGATAGTTATGATCTAAGTGCAGTTTCACAAATTTAATAAATATCGTTGCCTTCAATTGATAAATTCAAACTGCCTTTCAGTATGCATTTGTGTTCCAAAGACCAATAAAATACGATCATACAAAAAGAATATTATAATATGAAAGCACAGTAAAATCATGCAAAAAAAACAGAAGCCCCACCTCCAAAATCACTAAATAATTCATAATATAAAATTAACTGCAGAAAATAAAATCCTTACCCTTTATGAGAAAAAGCAGCCTGTGCATTTAATGGAACTTCCCCCACCCCCGCACCATGTGTGCAATATTTATTTATAGACCGGAATGGGAAGCCCCTGATTTCTTAATCAGCTGACAACTAAGAAAAGAAAATGTTCTTGTCTTCAGTGAAAGAGGGTGTCTTGACACATCATGGCACACCAATGACAACTTGTGAACCAGGCAAGATTTTTGTTCTGCGTCTGAGTGGAAATAAGAGTACTGTTATATGTGAGTGGCATCATGAGCCAAGATGTAGGTTTCATACACACACATAATCCCTTATAAAACTCAGGGCAGGTGATACTTTTATTGGACCACCAATATCTTTGAGTTCCAAAAATAAAAGTCAGAAATGTACAATACGTTTCAAATTTCACCCTGGTGGTCATTGGTTGAATTTTGTTACCCAATTCCTCAATCAAAAAACTGTGTTTCCCCCATATCTATCTATCTATCTATCCAGTCAGCTAGATTTTCCCATGTTATAGAAGATTTTATTTCTTGCAAAATGCAAGTTCTTGCACAAAAATAGTTCTGCAAATATTTTGTATGAAGAGTTATGAAATGGAAGGTGAAAATGCAATGCAAAAACAAAAAACTCTTTGTTTGAGTCTGAGAGAAGGAAATAAGCAAAGATTTACAACCCTTTCTCTAACCACACAGGTAAAAGATAGGGTTGTAAATCTTTGTTTATTTCATTCACACACACAAGTTATTGTTCTTACTTGCACTGCTGACAGACCTACTGCTCTGATGAGTAATAGAAACAGACAGGTTGATATATTCCTCCTCCCACTCAGCGTACCACAGCCTTAACTAAGGCAATGGGATGGCAGAAGTGGCATATCAAAGACTACAGGTGATAAATATAGGAAAATTCAGTTGTATGCTAAGCTTTCTTTCTATAGGTGAACTGGTGAAGCCCAACAGTTAATAAGAGAAATAAGGTTTGTAGAGATATTGGGGGAGAAATGAGGTAATGAACACATACAAATGTGTTCTTGCACAAAATGGCTCTGCACAAATTTTGTATGTTTTCTCTTTGTAAAGATTACACAAACACACCTCACACACAAACATATTATGAAATATGGAAGTTGAGTCATGGCAGTTGGACTTCTTTTCTTGAGAAATTGAAACGTTTCGCTGCTCATCCAAACAGCTTTGTCGGTCTGAGGAAAGCTACTTGTGAGTCCTCCATTTTATAGTTCACTTTGGCCTCATGTACACCCTGTTCTGAAATAGGCTCATAAGATGAATAATGGCCTAGATAGGCTTCTTAGGTGGACAATAGTCTCAATAGGCCATTAGTTGAACAATGGCTAAGGTGCTGGAACCTATAAAGTATGGATCAGTAGCTATGGCCCTGGTGGTGGAGGCGTGAAGTATTTTTGATTTGTCTGGTTATTGTTGAAATCACTGCCTGATAAGTAGCAGATATACTGTACCTGAGCCTCCCCACTTTTGTTGAGATAGGGGTTTTTAATACTCACACGAATGGCTTCCTTGACCCCTCTCTCAAACCACCTATCCTCATTTTTGTGTACATCGTCATCTTTGAATGGGTTCCCTTTTTCCTTCAAATGGAGGCGTACTGCTGATTCTGGTTCTGAGCTGTTACCCATCCTATATTGTGCCATCCTTCTATTTAATGGCTGTTTAGTTTCTCCAGTGTAGAGGTTTGCACACTCCCCACTGCCGTGTATACTATATGGCTCCTTCTCTTCCAGATAAACTCACCTGGATGACTGAGAATCATCAAAGACACATATAATGAAAATAAAATGCAAACATGTGCACTGTTTCTGCTTTATCCATGCAAACTGGCAGCAGCATTTGTAATGTGTTGGGGTTTTTTTCTTGTAGTTACATGTTTGGTATAATAATCAGTTCCTTTACTGGATACCCAGTGTGGTATAGTTGATAAGGTGGTGGACTAGGACTTTTGAGATCACGGTTGACAAGTCAGGGGAGGCCATGAGGCTAATACTGTCATAATTCCCTGCTATTCAGTGTGGATATAATGTGAACATCATGGTTTGCTGAAGGCATTTGATGTAAAGACAAATTGGATTAGAGTGGAGGATGTAATATATAAGAACATAAGAAGAGCCATGCTGGATCAGGCCAATGTTCTCCCATTGCCATGTCTGTCACCTCTTAAAATGTAGCAAAAAAGGAGGGGTACTAACAGCTGGAGGCCATCATCCAAAACTTCAGCTCCAGAGTGGGTTTCAGAAGAAGCTGAAATATTACTTCCTTAACAGCAGCTGATGCCCCATTTGCATGTAAAGAGGCACATATCACACCCTGGATCCACTTGGGTACAGTATATTTATCCAAACAGTCTGGATATATTGGACATGGAATGCAAATGTTGAGAAAGTTCATAGTTGAGTGTGCTCTTGTATGCATTTTCTCCACTTCCTCCAGCAACAGCAACTAAAATTCTTCACGGAAGACCAGGCAGCAAGGGATGTCAGATGTCTCAACGTTTTCATCCACAGCATCATGTTAGCTCAAAAGACATGAAATGTCATTGCTAAAGTGCTTCTCAAAAGCATTACAACAGGTTCTTGAGAAGAGAAGTGCTCAGTTTATATAAAACTAGGTTAACAACCCCCTGACTGTTCAAAATTACATGCCCACATAGCTACATCTCCTATGTGTCACACATTGGGTGCTCTAACTAGGAACAGAAACAGTCATGAGTCTCATTCTAATGTATGAAAACAAGAAATATCACAAATCAATCTCTTTGCTACAAACGGTAAAGATATTATTTTTATTTTTATTTTCTCTTGTCAGTCAGAACAAGAATTTGTGCAGTTGCTGCTGCTGCTGTTCTTATATGCTGTCAAATTAAAAGTTACAGTGACGTTACTTTCATAGTAAGTGAGATGTTTAAAGAGTGGTTTTACCAGGTTCTAATTCCCAAGTGAGCTTCCATGGATGAGTTGGAATGTCTACCCTGATCTCAAAAGTCCTAGTTCACCACCTTGTCAGCTACACCACACTGGATATCCAATAAAGAACGTATGCATTTCAGGAACTGATTTTATCATACCAGCTATGTAACTACGGGGGGGGGGAGAACTAACACCTTACAAATGCTGCTGCCAGTTTGCATGGAGAAAGCAGAAGCAGTGCACATGTTTGCATTTCATGTTCATCGTGGGTGGGTGGACGGGGGGGGGTGTTATCTTCACAAAGAGAAACATACAAAATTTGTATAGAGCCATTTTGTGCAAGATGCAGAAAACCTGAAGGGGAAAAGTGCCATTCTTGTCTTGTTCTTGGCTAGAGATGATAATTCTCAGAGAGTTTAGCAACTACTCAGACTCCTGCATCAACACAGGGAAGCAGCCTATTTGTTGAGCACAGATTAACAAGGTTGGTACACATCCTTAACTCTAATTTCATGTGCTGTAACTAGAGATGGGCACAAAACGCCAAAATGGAATTTTGTGGTTATTATTCGGGCCCTGGGGTCCGCTTCATTCCATTTCCATTTTTCAGCCCCCCAGAGCCCACTTCATTTCCGTTTCTTCGGTTTTTTTGGGGGTGCGGCAAGCTGCGGTCGCAGAGAGCCTTCCCAGGGCTGGGAGCCACCAGAGCCAGCGGCATGCAGGCCGGGAGAGCATTCCCATGGCTGCGGGGAGCCCTCCCGGGGCCGGGGCAAGCCTCCTGGGAGAGATGTCCCACAGCCACAAGGAACCATCCCTGGGCCGGGCGCCGCTGGAGCCAGTGGCAAGCCTGCCAGCAGGATAGCAATTTCGTGGCCATGGGGAGTCCTCCCAGAGCTGGGCACTGTTCCAGTCACCACCCCCAACAGGCTGCCACCCCCGGAGCACCACTGAGCACCACCATCTCTTGGGCCCCTCCCCAAGGACCGATCCACTGCCCCAGCAGACTGCCGCCCCACACCCCCCTAGGCCTAGACCCGGGAAACATGGAGGGTGCCGCTGAATTCCTCCCCGCCCGGTGCTCCAACGATGCCCTCCGCTCTGGCTTCCGAACCGGGTGCACCGTTGCCGCTTTGCCACGTGGCCGAGATCCCGGACCCCAGCTCATGAGGGCTCGGATCCTTATCCTTCTTATAAGATCGGCAAAGTCTCGTGTCGCCGGCTCTGGCGGGGAGGGGGCAAAGAGGCTCTGCCAGGCCCAGGCCCCTCTCGCTACCCTCCACTGCTCCATTATTCATCACGTGAGCAGCACGATGACAATAACGGAAAGGAACAGAACCGAAGAAAATTTTCTTGGTTCTCTTCGGTTCGAGCCTGCCCCATTGCAACGGTCGTTATTCGTACCGTTACATAACAGAACAAATAACAGTGAACGGTAATGAGAAAATTGCTGTTTTGTGCCCATCTCTAGCTGTAACTCATCTTCACTGCATATTTTTCATAATTTGCAGCCTAGCCATCAGCTAGCTTCTTTTACCATCTGAAATGGCCTGGTATGCAAGGAAATAGCATAGCTTCTGCAGCATTTTAAAAAGGCATGTAGTGCAACTTATCAGATTGCACTGGTTAAATAATCATTTAGGTAGTGAGGTCTGGTATCACGAGTGTGGGTATTGGTGGCAAGTTGACCTCAACAGATTGGGCTGAAAACAATATTCTATAGGACCATAAGCAATGTGTCCATCTGCAGTGTGGAAGCCATAACTTTGTAAATTGTTAACGTTACAGTGTTTTTTCTTGGTACAGTTTTTGCTGATCGCTCTGTTTGAAATTCTCCATCTCTGGTATTGCTATTGAAATCAGACACATTCTTTTCCTCCCAAAAGGCAACTATAGAAAATGGAATAATTTATCTAACAGTACCATAGCAAGAATTAAGAATCAAATGCTTCAGTGGTGTACACTTTTTAAATTGCATCTATTTCAGCAGTGTACATTTAACATCATATCTTGAAGCAGAATTGGTGATGAATTCAATATACATAATAGAAATATATTTTGATTACTGCTATTGTCACTCAAATATAAGGAACAGCTGTAGCAGTTTCGGGGGGGGGGAGAATAGTGACAGAATGCCTAAGTAAATCACTTTTTAAAATTAAGTGAGAACACAATTGTGCCTTAAATGTACCTTTTATAGAGTACCATTCTCAAATTCTAACCTCATATGGCCTACATAGATATAGCGTAGTATAAGAAAACTGAGGTCTTATGAGAAAACCTGAACTAAAATTTGAGCAGTCTGAGATAGGTATGTCTGTTGTTGTTGTTCAGTCGTTCAGTTGTGTCCGACTCTTCATGACCCCATGGACCAGAGCTCGCCAGGCCTTCCTATCCTCCACTGCCCCCCAAAGTTTTGTCAAATTCATATTGGTTGCATCGATGACACCATCCAACCACCTCATTCTCTGCCATCCCCTTTTCCTTTTGCCTTCAATCTTTCCCAACATCAGGGATTTTTCCAGAGTCCTCTCTCCTCATGAGGTGGCCAAAGTACTGGAGCCTCAGCTTCAAAATCTGTCCTTCCAGTGAACATTCGGGGTTGGTATCTTTCAGAATGGACAGGTTTGATCTCCTTGCAGTCCAGGGGACTCTCAAGACTGTCTTCCAGCACCACAGCTCAAAAGCATCAATTCTGCGGCGATCAGCCTTCTTTATAGTCCAGCTTTCACTTCCACGTCTGATGTTAACTCAAATAATTCAACAATATATTTTAACACCAAACACAAAAAGAGTTGTTGCTCATTATTTGGGTTTTTTAAAAAACTATTAATTTCTCTAAAATATCAAAGACGGCAACTGTCAAGGAGGCACAGTAGGGAATTGAATCCACAACCTCTGGTTACTCAGCCGGATGCTTAAACCACTAAATAATTCCCATTCCTCTAATTAAACAATTTCCCTAATATGGAATTATTTTCCCCCAAGATCTATTACCTTTTCTGAATTCAGGCAAAATTGATGGTGGATTAAAAAAAATTAACTAGCTCAAGCACAAAATGTGTAGCCTGTGTAATCACTTCTAAACTGCCCAGAGAGTGCTTTAAGAGCTATGGGGCAGTATATAAGCAGCATGCTTTGCTTTTCAGGGGAGGGGGGATGATTTAATATTTCTAGTTCTTGAAATTTATCTTAACTGTGACAAGGAAACAATCCAAAATAGAAATATAAAGTGTTCTAGGAAGCATGTGCAGTTTTAGTGACAGAAGAATTCAATTACAGATTTGCTGTCTGAGGTTTTTACATTGCAACAAGTCAGCGAATGGCATTTTACCATTGTGATTTACACAACTGCATACATAGCAAACAAGATTCTTATCACCATGCAGTGGTGGGCTTGTCTAACTGTCATACACCAGAGACAAAGAAATGCCATAAATTTGGAAGGACATTAATTGATTAATTCTTTTGGTGATTTAATGCCCCATCTTTTTCCCAAACACAGAGACACAAAGTAACATGATTCAAGCCATCTTCTGAGGTATGAGAGGTAGCAAAACTATGCCAGTAAAAACTATATAACTGTTTCCCGAATTACACTTCCTTCCACTTACCCAGTGATGTTAAGCTAGAAGCTTACCTCTAAACATTTCTCTTTGCAAGGATGAATAATGCCTAACAAGGCCTTCCAGCCTTACATTCCCTTGTTTGACAACAAAAAAAGAAAAGAAGAATGGAAATATCAGTCTGTTGGCAGTGCATGCCAATTTACTGCATGTTTATTTAGTATATCCCATCCATTCTGTTTCCTTATTCACATATAATTTTTTTGAATAAAGATACAAACATCTGTATCATTTTTAATGTTTCCCTTCCCCCATTCCTCATGGATTTTTAATGCAAAGCATGTACAGTCTCTCTCTATGTATTTCAATCTAAAACAAATATTTTAGGTTATTGTGTGCAGTGAGCTCTATCAAAAATTTGAAGGAAAAACATCCCAAAAGAATAATAGTCTCAGTCCACTTGTTCATCGGTGCAGTGCAATTTGGTCCTCTTCAAAACATGTGCCAAAGAAAATCCTGAACATCCTTGAAGCACTCTTTCTATAAGGCTCTAATATTCTTTCTGATAAAGAAATCATCCCACCAAAGGAGCTGCCTTGAAAGCACATGCCTCTCAGGAGTACAAAGCAACTCCGTGGATAGGATTGCCTCAGTAATTTTTCAAGGTAGTGAGAATTGCTAAATAAATAGATATTGCTACTAGCTATTAGGTGATGAAGTCCTAATGTAAAGTTTGCAAGGTAAAACCTTGAAGGACCTTAGTCACTGCAGAATTAAAAGGGAAAGATGATTATTTAGATCCATTCCCTGAAAAGAAAGGTAGAATAATGGTGGTGGTGGTAGAGGGCGGAAGTCTAAGGACTGTAAATTAGAAAATGATCAACAGGAGGAAACATCACCAGAGACTATACACAAAGCACTGGAGCGCACTGCAGTGTTACGGATCTGCTGATTAATCATGCAAGAGGAACCCTATGAATTATCAGCCCTGCCCCTTGGAGGGTCACAGTGAGACACTGAACTCCCAAGCTACAGACCTAAACCACTGAGAGGTCTAGCAGTTCCTAATACGTACAACTGCATCAACTTTGCAAGGTGGCATGGGGGGACCAGATTCTACTCCAGAATTACCAAGTTCATCAGGAAGAAAAACCTCCAGAACATGGTCAAACAGCCTGAAAAAGTCACAACAACAACAAAGCCATTTTTGGAGGATTCTTTGTGTTCTCTAGTTCTGCCAAGGGGTTCAGCACTTTTCTTAATTTATTCTCATAAAAATTGAAAAGAGATTAGGCAAAGGAAGGACAACTTGCCCAGGGCATTCAGGAATGTAACTCAAGGCTCCCCTTTGGTGCCAGATCAGCTCTCTGGTTCCATAGGCTAAACTGATTTTTCAACTCCAAGGCCAACTTTTATTCAGGTTACACCTTCTACAGATAATTCAGAGACAGATGGAGCTCATATATTTATAACCTGAATTAATTTAAAAGGAATGTGTATGATATCATATGCACAAATCCCATATCCCAGCAGATGCATTAAATGTCAAAAGTAAGCTGGAAGGAAAATGGAAGTCAAGGAATCCCCACCCAAATATTGAGTCATGACTCCACATTTGCAAGCAAAAGAAAAAAAATGAGTGCAATAATTTCCTTCCCAGTGACATCTCTGGGCATGTGTTCAAATATCATCCCTCCGCACAAATACACAAGGTCTTAATGGTATGCATTACTCTTTTGTGTGTGTCAGAACAGAGACACAGCATTCTGATCCTCTCCCACCCCCTCTTTTACATCAATCATTGCAATACTATTGTAAAACGAGTCTTGGGAATATTTTTTATACCCACTCCCAGAATCCCTAAGTTACTTGGAAAATTAGTGCTGTTGTTTTCCAAAAAAGTAAGTGCTCAGAAGATTCTAGGTAGCATTAAAATCACAAAGCTTAATTCTGGGAATCCATTTACTTATGCACCCTTATGTACACTTGTGTTACACCAAATGGCATAAATATCAAGGGTGAATTGCTGCCAGTTGAGGAGCCTTAACTCCATGACCTGAATTCCACACCGTGCACCACATCATGTAAATGATGCATAATGAGGAATACAAGGGTTGACTCCTTAAACAGTGGTGAACTGCTGCTGAAGCTTATGCCATTTGACTTATTACTTAAGTAACAGGATTTAGGACAAGACATAGGGAGCAGGGAGATCTGAGTCACCTATATAGTCTCTGGCCCATGAGAACTTGTGTGTCTTTATGCACCGTCCCAACTGCTCCCAAAATTGTTCACTGAGAGGATAAAAGAACCAAAGTAACCAGGCAATAACACTGCCTAGTGCTGGCAGAGCGGCTCTGTCACAGAGCCGAGGAGACCTCCTGTCGTTTAAAAAAAATCCCTATGAATGATTTGATCCTCTTGTGACTTGTACTGTTCAAAACATCGCTCTGGGTTTTACTACCGCAGAAAGAAAAAGAAAACGCTGTGCAGGCAGATCTCGGGTTGGCGTTCAGGCTGTGTCTTCCTTTAGAGTTGAAAACAGACCAAAAGAGGAATGGAACATTTCTTCCTGTGGACCCACTCCTGCCCCCTTGGCAGGAAGTGCTTTGCAGCTGCACTGCTGGCCACCTGTGACAGCAGGCTTCAATGGCCAAATATCCTGTTGCAGAATTCAGCTTCTGGGACTGTCCAGGTTAATTGTTTGGAAAGCACACAGTGGCTGTCCAGGTTTTTAAAATATGCAAAATTTGGGTTCAGAGAGAAGTCTGGAGCAGTACAAAACTCAAAACAACTTTTGGAATTGACTTTTAACCCATTATCAGTGTAGTGAAACCAAGTACCAAAAGCACTTTAACTTTGCTCTTTCCTAAAGTAACGACCCACCCCCCTTATTGGCATAACAAGGGAGATCATGCCAGATGGCCACTGTAGCATTAACATGCTTGCCCCGGCCCTTTCAAAGGCTATAGACAAACACCTAGAGGTGGGCACAAACCAGAAAACCCATGGTTCAGTTCTGTCTGTTTTGGGCCCACCCTTGGTTCGGTTTCGGTTCGGGTTCATATGAATTTTTTTTTTTTTAAAAATGTTTGAACTCGAACCAAGCCGAACTGTTTTGAGTTATTAGTGGCGGCGGCGGCAGTGTCGATCCTGGTGGCCCCAGCAAGGCAGGGGCTTTTGAGGCACTGGCTTGGGGCCAATGCCTACAAGCCACCCCACAGCCAGAGCTGCCGGCAAGCTGGCCAGGAGAGCTTTCCCAGGGCCACAGGGAGCCCTCCTGGGGCCTGGCACCGCCAGAGCCATCGGCTTGCCACTAGCGGCTCCAGCAGCGCCAGGCCCCAGGAGGGCTGGGGGGAGATTTAAAAAGTCCACTCTTCCCCCACCCCATCAGGTGGGAGGAGAGAGCAAGCTTTTTAAATCTTCTCCCTTCCCAAAGCTAACACCAAGTGGCTATTGGGCGCTGGCTCCAGGAGGGGGAAAAGTAGGGGGGAACACACTCCTCTTCCCTCCACCCCGTATGGTGATGGAGAGACCGCACTCTTTAAACTTGTTTCCAGCCTCCTGAAACTAGCACCAAGCAGCTGCTTGGTGCTGGCTTCAGGAGGCTCGAAATGAGTTTAAAGAGCGTACTCCCCCCCCC
>JAHTLZ010000122.1:1891499-1912736 GCA_023846285.1 Phrynocephalus versicolor
GGCAAAGGAGCTCCGCCTGGCGCAGCCGCGCCGCGGAGCCATGCATTCTGTTAAATATACATAACATATGTTTTATCAACTTTTACATATCTTGACACGCAGGTGCCAGGTAAGGGCACCCCTCCCTGGCTCGCCCCCCTCCCTGTCTGCCGCCCCATCCCCTCCCCTCCCCTCCCCTCTTTCCCCGACCGCCCCCATCCTCTTCCGGCCGCAGGTGGTGGGCGGGGGGGAGGGGGCGGATTTTTTTTCATTGTACGGGTTTTTCGTTGTAAGGACCCTCTGTTATACGAGGGTCCACTGTAATAAATTTGTTTCATGCCCATCTCTACAAACACCACTTCTGATTTTTCTCTATCACTGCCATCAACTAGCTTTGCTAGTAACTAAGTTCACAAATTTTAAACACTTAGTTTTCTTCACAGACACTCTAAAAAAACCTATCTATTCTTTAGCCCTATCTGTCTTTCCCTTGGATGGTGCCAGTTCTGTCAAGATATGTAAAAGTTGACAAAATATATATAATGTATATTTAACAGATGGGGAAAGAGAATTGTAAAATGGAGGCAGTTAGATTCTGCAGTCTCATGATGTTATCCACAAGTGTAAGGGATAAGTAATCACAGGCATTTTACGTGATGAAGCACAGGTGGAATAATTTATAACATCATGGTTGCATCAGATTGCATCAGGTTGTAATTAGTGATGAGTCATACCTGATGGGGGCTAAACTGTATATAAGCACTAGCTTGTCTTATGTTAGATTGGGACTGTTATGGTGAGAACAGTACCCCACACTCTGTTTGTTTGTTGTATTGTAAATATTGCTTGGTTGTTATGCTGTTTGTATATTTTGATGCATATATGAATATATGAGTTTTTACTCTACTCATTGTCATTTGTCTTTTCTGTTTACTGAACTCTGCAATACTTTATATCATAACTAACACTTTATCTACACGCAACAGCAGCGCACTCTGTGCCACATTTATTTGTTTATTGATGATAAGTTCCTATCTGATTCTCTCAGACTTTGTCAGATTCCCTGTCTCCAAATGTAGGCCTTTCTCTCAGCCCCAGTCTAGCTAAAATAGTGCTGAGGAGGGCCTTAAATCCCCTCAGACCACTCCCCAAACTCTCCCATTCGTCTACAAACCCATTATTCATTACAGACACCTCTCATGCATTATTCATCACAACAGGTAAACACCACACCCACATCTACTCAGTCATTCAGACCAGACATGGGTGTGTGTTTTTGGAAATGATCCAGTTCCGAAATGAAATGTAGGAGCCCAGTTTTTGTTCAGAACTAGACCATACCTCTGGAACGAATTCAGCCAATCCCTATCTTGCTCTGGGTTCACACAGGGCTAAACTCCAACAAGGAAAAAGCTTCCTTCTCTCTGGCACTGGCCAGTCAGGAGCTGTGCAGGGAATTGCAACATCCTGCCTCCCTGTCTGATTGGCCAGCAACAGAGAGAAGGATATATGACATCAAACTTCCAACTTCAGGCTCTACAGCCAGATACCTAAAGCACTGAGCTATACAGAGGTGTAAATCACATACTCTCAATCTGACCTACCTCTCAGAGTTGTTTTGATCACCTTGTGCTCATTAGAGGTAAGGCATGATATACAGTAGGATGCCAGACTAACAGGAAAAATTGGATTCACAATGCAGATTTGGAATTCAGAATTACAGCCCTTCAGATTTGGAATTTTAAAAAAATCAAAATTTCTGGATATGTGGAACTCTGTTGCAATTAATATGAATATCATATAGTCATTCACAAATAGGCAAACATTTTTAAGGAATTCCTCTTTGTCCTTTGATACCTTCCCCATGATTCTGCTCATCCTACAGTGACACCACTCCAGAAAACTTGCTCTGTAGTTCCAGGATTGAGGGACTCGAATGCTAGAATACAACTGCTGATATTGCTATTTGGGGTGCTCTAAACACTGCCGGCTTCTTCCAAGACTTGGAACATTTATTTGATTATTTTATATAGTAATTTACATGCCTGCCCATAATTTAAGAGAGAACATAATTTGGGGGGATACTGCCACTGACCTAAGGAAACACCACTTCTTAGTCTGAGGAAACTGGGTCATTCAGTCTGAGCTTTCAAGTTAGGTTAGGGCCTAACCTTAATAGAATCCTAAATGAATATACAGAACTAATTTCCTGTGACTGTGGAGAAATTGCAGTTAGTTAGAGTCATCATGTCAGCCCCTGACATAGAGACACAGTGGATAATTAATCTCCCCATCTCTGGCTCTGCAGCCAGATACCTCAGGTCGTTTATACACGACCCCTAAGCTCCGCAGCAAATGGCTGCAAGCTCCGGAGCTTAAAAATGTTTCCCCACCAGCTCCGGAGCTAACAGAAAATTAAGTGCGACCCCACCCACCTAAGAGCGACCCAGCGCACCTTTCAAGTACCTGCTTGAAAGAGTGAAAAATTTTGATGCGCAGAGTGCCGGGCTCTCCTCGCTTCTTTTTGTTGTTTTTCTTTTGCCTCCCACCCCTTTAAGAGGAACCAGGAAGTGAACGGGGCTCGGAGCAATTTCCACCGGCACTCAGAGGTAAGAGTGCATTCTTTTCTCCCTTTTTTCTCCCTCCCCTCACGCAGACAGAACAAGGAAGTGTGGAGGGGGTGGGAACGCAGGGAGAGTGACAAACCCTCAAGATCTCTGGTCCGAATTTAAGGGACCAGGGGATCTTACGGGTCGTGTAAAAAGGCCCTCAGTGATAACCACTGAGCTATCATATGGTACCTCTTTGCCTTTCAAAGGTGCCACTGTTTCATCAGGAGCACTTACTGTCCTTTTGAGGATTCAACATATGTTGAAGGTCATGTACCATTCACAATCGCTGCTCTCCGTACATGGAAAGCCATGCATCCACAGAGAACAGCAGAGATCACAGTGGTCTTCCTTGTGTGCAGAACCTATGCATGAACCTCTTTTCTCCAGATACATCAGTTTCTAGAAATAAAATAACAATAGAGATGGGAGGGCTAAGTACCCCTCTGGGCATAGAAATTTGGGATTTCTTGAAATACAAACATCATAAATCTCGATTCTGGGAATTGTACCAGACAGAGTTGTACCACTTCTCCAAGTAGAAGGAAGCTTCTCCAGGTGGAGGAAGGTAAAGAGTGGGGTCCCCCAAGGTTCAGTACTGGGACCCCTGCATTTCAATCTCTTCATAAATGATCTAGAAGTAGGAGTAAATAGCAAGGTAGGCAAATTTGCTGATGACACTAAAATTATATAGGGTAGTAAAAACTGAGAAAGATTGTGAGGAGCTCCAGAGGGATCTCTTGACACTGGGGGAGTGGGCAAACCAGTGGCAAATGAGCTTCAACAGTAAGTGCAGAGTGATGCACGTTGGAGCAAAAAAAAAAAAAAACAAATTACATTTATAAACTGATGGGTTCTAAACTGTCTGCAACAAACCAGGAAAGGGACCTTGTGTGTTGGTGGACAGCGCAATGAAGGTGTGCCACAGCAGTGAAAAAAGCAAATTCAATGCTAGAGATCATTAGGAAGGGTATCGAAAATAAGCCAGCAAGTGTCATTTTGCCTCTTTATTAATCTATGGTGAGGCCCCATCTGGAGTATTGTATACAGTTCTGGTCACCATACCCCCAGACAGATATGAAAATTGAAAAAGTGCAGGAGGGCAATCAGAATGATTATGGAACTGGACCACCTTCGTTGCCATCTGAGGCTGCAATGGCTGGGCCTCTTCACTCTTGAACGACGGTGCCTAGGAGGTAACCTGATTGAAATTTATAAAATCATACATGGTATATGGACAAAGTAGATAAGGAAAAAACTGTTTTCTCTATTGCACTACACTAGAACTAGGGGGCACTCCATGAAGCTTTTGGGTGCTAGATCTCAATCAAATAAGAGAAAGTACTTTTTCACCCAGAGGATCACTGGTCTGTGGAACTCCCTGCCAGAAGAAGTGGTGACAGCTGTCAGCGTTGACAGCTTTACGAAAGGATTGGGCAAGTTTGTGGAGAACAAGGGTATCAATTGCTATCATTATGGCTGCATAAGGACAACTTCCAGGTTGGAGAGATAGGCAGGATATCTCTCTATGCCATTTGTGGGGAATCATAAGCAGGTGAAGTCATCTGCTTAGGAATACCCTGAAGTAAATGGTGAGCCACTGTGTGAGACAGAATGCTGGACTGGATGGGCTGCGGCCTATTCCAGCAAGGTTGTTCTTATGTTCTTATGACACCTAAAGGAGGTGTATGTCAGGTAAAAAGAGAGAAAGGTCTCCACAGGAAGGCAATGAAGCTCAACTAGCCCTATCTGCACCTAGCTCTCCTGTTCAAAAAGAAAGCTCCCACTAAAGGGGGTGGTGGAGATAGGCTTAGTTAGGTCTCAGTGCCTTCCAGTTGGAATTTTTCTTCCATTTGAGCCCTATTTAGGTGTCTGTCTGTCAGGCAGAACTACCAAAATGGAGAATTATGGGAAGTGTAGTCCAAGAAATCCAGACATCCCATCCCCGCTGGGGTTCGACCAAGAAGTTAATACCTGAATAGGGCTAACATCTGTAAACATCTGCATTGCATGAGCAATGCTATTAAATTAGCTATTGAAGCATGGCAACAGGTAGCTGGGACTCACAAACCTCATTGGTGTGAATTTTACTACATAAACCAATTAATATAAATGGGAAAGATCTGGACAAGATTCCCTATGGTGCACTTGGCCCATTTTGCTGGGGGGGGGAAATCCTCCCCTTTCCCCCCATTCCCCTCTTTAAGTTGCAAAACAACTGCCCTCTCCCACAGTATAAGTATTAAGTTTTGCGATGTATGGTAAAATACTATTAATCAAATACAAACAGCAGGGCTAGATTCCTTCCAGATGAGCAAACACTGCGGTGGAGTTCCCAGGAGTGAAGATATTCCCTGTTAATCTCATTGAGCACTTTTTCTTCCTCTCCAGGAACTCGTCTTTCTCACTCTAACTATGTAAAAGGTCGTATGTTTCCACAGTCTCGCTGCCAAATGCATTCTGAAAGAAAGGATCTTTGGATCCTGCCTTCACAAGTCTGTGTCAAGCTGCTTTTATTGTCCTTTTTACTTAAAGGCACAGATCCATATCCTGTTTTGCTAGTATAGATGCTAGGGTGGTTGTGTGTGTCCATAACTTCACCGCCTGTTTAAAGGCGGTGCCTCTGTTGGAAAGGCTGACCAAACCAAGTCCAAGTTTATAGGTGAGAACCTGACAGAAAGGAAATCAGGGACTTTGTAATACTCCATCAACTAGTGAGCAGTGTGTATCAGACTGAGTGGACACAACTTATCGAGAAGCTGCACTGTAACACTTTTATTTCTGAAAGTAAATGAGCAATGTGTTTATGGGGCAGGCAGGCAGGCAGGCAGGCAGGCAGGAAGGAAGGAAGGGAGGGAGGGAGGGAGGGAGGAAGGAAGGAAGGAAAAGTGAAATTTTGAATTTTTCAAAAATATCCAACTGAAGAGAGGGTCAGATTAGGGATCTAAAATGTCTTTGGAGAAAAGGTGCAAATGGGACTGAATCGGGGTGGTTTACACTTTCCTTTGGCTGATGAAGAGACAGAGCAAGACACTTTCAATACACTTGTCTTTTTTCACCTTCTCTCTCTCTCTCTCTCTCTCTCTCTCTTTGGAGGATTAGCAAGAAATGCTAATGCCTGCTGCTTTTGCAATCTGTTGGTCAATGGAAGAGAAAATTAGAATTATTAATTTGAACCAGTCTTTCTGTTTTTGTTAGGACTTAGGTGCACTTATCATCCTTGGGAGCAAAATCCTTTGGTAGCTTTGCTTGGGCCTGTTTTTTGAAGCCAGCTACCTAGATGCCGTAAGCATATCCAATCTCACCTGATTTTGGAAGCTAAGCAAGCTCAGCCCTGGTTAGTACTTGGATGGGAGACCACCAAGGAATACCGGGTACTGTAGGCGCCTGGAGAAGGAACTGGCAAACTACTCTTGTATTCCTGCCAAGAAAACTCCATGGACATGGGGTCACAGAGAGTCGGTCACAACTGTAACGACACAACACACACACACACACACACATTTTTCAAAGCTAAGTTATCAACTAGAACAGTGGTCCCCAATCCCTGGTCCGCGGACCGGTGCCAGGTCCCTTTGGCCCCTCCCTGTGGCCACGCGCCAGGGCAGAGCCCCCCCTCTGCCGCCGCCACCGGACCGCGCCTGTGTTGAGGGGGGGCGGGGGGCGTCGCAGGCCGGCCCGGGTGTTTTCCCCGCTGCCGCCGCGCCTGTGTTGAGGGGGGGCAGGGGGGTGTCACAGGCCGGTCCGGGTGTTTTCCCCGCCGCCGCCGCTGCCGCGACCCCCCACGCAATCGCCCCCGCCTCAACAACAACAACCTCCTCCTCCTCTTCCTCCTCCTCCTCCTCCTCCACCTCAGGCTTCCTCGCGTGCCGCCAGCCCCACGCGGCCGATGCTGGCCCACGGGGGCATCACTACCCCCGGCAGCGGCAGCCCCCTGGCGGTGGCCACGCAAACGCCCACCGGAGCCAGCCCGAGGAGCCCCCCGTGCCCCGCGGGCGCCACCACCCCGCTGCCGCCGCTGCCCACTGGGCCCTCTCTGCCGCCGCCAGGCTCGGCGCGGGGCAGCCCCACACGAGGAGGAGGGGGGAGGGGCGTGCGGCAGCCCCCCTCGGGCCACCCACCCGCCGCCTCCCCTGGGCTCTTCGCCCCCGCCCCCGCCGCTGCTGCCCCGCGCTTCCCCGGTGTCTCCGCCGGCGCCCGAAGGCAGCGCCTGCTCCTCCTCCTCCTCCGCGGGAAGGATCCGGCCCCGTCAGCGGCAGCGGTCCCCCGAGCAAAGCCGGGCCTCCCCGGAAAGGAAGAGCCCCAACTCGCCCGTTTGCAAAGGTGAGAGGGAGGGGGTGGTGTGGTGCGGTCGCGCGTGTGTGCGTCTCTCTCTCTCTCTCTCTCCCCGCCCGACCCCCCGTTAGCATTCCTTTATCTCCCCCCTTCCCCACCCCCACCCCCACCCCCGGGCCACGGAAAAATTATCAAAAATTTACTGGTCCGCGGGGATAAAAAGGTTGGGGAGCACTGAACTAGAAGACTCCCCTACACAGCAAGTCCATCTCTGGAGTCTCTGTCAAGCAACTGCTGCCACTTTAGCATTTAGAGTCTGGGCAGCTATTCTTTTCCTGGTGCGAAATCCTACTCTGGACGTGGCTGTTTCTCACACCTGAAAAAGTGTGTGACTATCCAAAGAGCGCACACAATGAACCGTCTCTCTATTAAAGGTCTCCTACATTACCTAAACCAATGGTGTCAGGTAGCACTCCAGTCTCAGGTCACAGCTCTTTATTTTCCCAGAAAGATGCAAGCACCTGCACGAACCTGAGAATGGAATGGTTCTGCCATCCCCCAAACAGATCCAAGGGGATCAGTTCCAATGTTTGTACAACAAATACAGTATCCGGATACAGACTGGCATAATGGTGCAACATAACGCATACACACAAACATAAACACAGAGACTTCTCGGTCATCTTTCTTTCTCTGCTATTCTTCAACTCTAATTTTATGCAGTGCAGTGCATATGAAAGCATATTCCCACCAAGCCAGTGACCCCTGGCACCAGCTGGAAATAAGTGAAGATGGGTGCCAAGGCTCTAAAAGCAAACCCTTCTCTCCTCTAGGGCTGCCTGCCGTGAGAGCTGCATGGATGCAGACTTTTAAAAAAATAAAATAAATCTGCAATGTGGTAGCTATTCACAGCTATGTGGTATGGGATGTGCATACTGTACACACAGTTTGCCTTTTGAACGGCTAAACACCATTCCAGTTGCTGGCAGGGAGGAAATGAAGGACAGCCACAGACTTCCTGCCCAGAGATTCTTTCCCACTGCTCTAGGTCAGAGGTGAAAGTGGGAGAACATGTTCCAAAAACAGGTTTTGCAGCTTTAAAGCTACTCTGATCAGCAGCATCTCTCTCATTTTCCTTTATTCTCTCTCCCCCTCCCTCTTAATCTTTCACACATGCGTACAAAGAAACAAACACATCATAAAAGTGGAGTAGTGAAGGAATAACAATACCAGAGCAGTGTCTTGATAAATGCATCATATTTTGTGAGTGAAATTGATCACAGCTTATAAAAATATTTATTATTATTATTATTATTATTATTATTATTAATAATAATAATAATAATAATAATAATAATAATAATAATAATAATAAATCTCCAAATTTTAGAAGAACAGGTAAACATTGGGTAAAAGATGGGTGTAGACTGATTCCTGGATACAGTAATCATCACAATTACCATTTAAGCATGTGAAATAAAATCCAGCCCTGACAATTGTTTGTTGTCTGGGTGAGAAGTGGTGAATTGATGAAAAAGTGGCTGAGGAAGTGGACTTGATTCATGAAAGCACACATCAAAATACAACAGTTAGTCTTTAAGGCGCCAAAATATTTTTCTCTTCTTTTTATTTTGTTTAGTAATTGAATTTTCCCTTCCTTGTTGTCACTTTGCGAATAGTTGTAACTACAAGAGGTTATCTTGTAGCCCAGTGGTTCTCAATCTTGGGTCCTCAGACTGCTATTCCCAGAAGTTACGGCCAGAACATCTAGTGATGAAGGCTTCTGGATACTGAAACCCAAGAACACTGGGGACTAGAGATGGGCACGACTCGGGAAAATAACGTTTTCGAGTTGTCGTGTGTCGGAGGCAGCCCGTGTCGGCTCGTTTCCGTTTTTCGCGAAACTTCGCAAAAATTAGTCAGTTCGTTTTTTCGTTTTTTCATTTTCGTTATACTGGTTTTTTTGGGGGGGTAGCGGGCTCCTGGAGGCACCTCTGTGGGGTGGGTGCCTCCGCCTGCCCGCTATAAAGGAAGGGACAGCAGCAGCAGGCTCCAAGAGACCCCTCAACATGGGGGTCTCCCCTCCTCACCTGCTGCTGCAAAATGGCATGCATAACCATATGGATATGCATACCATTTGCAGGCCAGGCAGTGCCACTGCACCTGCTCAAGTACCTGGTCCCTTGGTACGAGCGGGTCGCACCTGCCATGTCCCACAAAGAAGGGAATCGTACTTGCGTGTGTAGTGCAATGCAAGTAGATCTGGCTATGGGCTAAGGTGGATTAGGGTTAGGGCTAGGGTTAGGCTAATGACGGGTAAGGTTATGGTGGGCTATTGGGTTGCACCTCTGGGTGCCTCTCTGACCCACTAAGAAGACAGTCTGTGACGTATGGGTAAGGAGTCAAGGATTAGGGTTAGCGAGTTAGGGGGCTAGGGCAAGTTTTAGGGGGCTTTTTGGCACATCCCAGAAGTCTCAGTGGCCAAGTGGCCATGCAATTGGTGAGATGGCTCCAAAAATTTGCATGGTCGTCCCCTCCCACATGGCTGGCCAGGCCACTGGGCCAGCCCATCATTGCACACTGCGCAGGTGTAAATAAAATAAAATAAAATAAAATCAATGGAGGACACAGGAGGAGAGGAGAGACATTTTGTTGCAAGAAAAAACCCACTGCTACTGTGAAAAATCTGGCAGTTCATACATTTCCGCGTGTTTCTGTTGTGCTTGTGTGTTTTTGGACCACGATTTCAAAAACAATATTGCATTCGCCGCCCCATTTTCGATCCCCCACCCGCACCGCATGGCATGGCGACGAGGCGACTCGAGTCCGGCTGCCCAGGACGGGGGGAGGCGGGACTCCCCCTCCAGACCAGAAACCCCCCCTCCGGTAGGTGCCCTAGTGAGTGCCCTTAGTCAAACAGGCATTTTCCGCCTGCTTTTTGGCCCGGGAATGGGTGGGGGGAGAGTTTAAAAGTTTTTTCCTGCGCCGTCCGTGCCGCTTGCGTTTGCGGCGGCCGTCGGCGTCTCGGCGAGAGTGGGCTTTTTGCGAGCCTGTGGCGAGTCCCACCAGACCAGAGCAGCCCAGGACGGAGGGGGGGAAGCCGGGACACCCCCCCTCCAGACCAGAAACCCCCCCTCCGGTAGGTGCCCTACTGAGTGAGTGCCCTTAGTCAAACAGGCATTTTCCGCCTGCTTTTTGGCCCGGGAATGGGTGGGGGGGAGACCCGGGGGAGAGTTTAAAAAAGTTTTTTCCTGTGCCGCCCGTGCCGCTTGCTTGCGCTTTGGCGGCCGGCGGCGAGACTGGGCTTTTTGCGGCGGGCGAGTCCCACCACCACACCAGAGCATCCCAGGATGGAGGGGGGGGAGGCCGGGCGGGGACCTCCAGAAACCACCCCTCTGGTAGGTGACCTGAGGCACGGCAGGCATATTTCCGCCTGCTTTTTGGCCGGGAACCGGGCTTTTTAACTTTTAAAAACTTTTTTTCTGTGCCGCTTGGCATCGTGCGCGATCGCGCGATGCAAGTAACGAGCACGACAAATCAGACCAAATTGTTCGTTCGTCGGTTCGAGCTCGAAGTCTGGTGGAGTAATTCCCGTTTCCGTTTCCGTAGAGTAACGGAAACGAGTAACGGAAACGGAAACGGAAATACCGCTAAGTCGTGCCCATCTCTACTGGGGACTTAAGTTTAGGAACCACTGTTGTAGACCATCTTGACTACTGCTTGATGTCAGCAACATTCAGGCTGCCCTTTGCTATGTAAAGTTTTGTAAGGCATATTGTGCAGCACAATCAGGCCATTTCCTGGTATTCTGAAATGTGGATGTGTGTTTGTGTTTGTGTTGTGTTGTTACAGTTATGACCGACTCTTCGTGACCCCATGTCCATGGAGTTTTCTTGGCAGGAATACTGGAGTGATTTACCAGTTACTACTCAAGGGGCCTACAGTACCTGGTATTCCCTGGTGGTCACCCATCCTAGTACGAACCAGGGCCAACCCTGCTTAGCTTCTGAAATCAGGTAAGATTGGATGTGCTTAGGGCAGTGATGGCGAACCTTTTAGAGACCGAATGCCCAAACTGCAATTCAAAACCCACTAATTTATTATTATTATTATTATTATTATTATTATTATTATTATTATTATTATTATTATTATTATTATTATTATTATTATTATTATTATTATTGTAAAGTGCCAATACAGCAATTTAACCTGAATACAGATGGCTATGAAGGGGCGATGTCGGGTGCCCACAGAAAGGGCTCTGAGTGCCACCTTTGGCACCCGTGCCATAGGTTCGCCAACACTGGCTTAGGGCATCTAGGCATACCACAGATTCATGAATTAGAGAGTTTTTGTAGCTCTAAATATATATGGGGACAGAGGCTGAATGACCCTAGCTCACCTAAGACCACTAGATGAATTCATAGTGGAGAGGAAATTAGTTAGAAAACCAACAAAGGAAATGGGGACTGTGTTTGTTTGGGGGTGAGAGTCTACTTCTCTTACCCATTAGGCTCACTAGGTCTCATGTTTTGTCTTGGATACACAGGATTTAGGGTCCATTCACCAGGTCTCAGACCTTGCACTTGAAATCTCAGGTTTTTGACTTCATCTTATAGCTGCTGGATGTCCCATTTAGACATCCCAAGAATCGTCCTGTCTATCCCAGGATGTTAACTGTGCTAAAATTGCTGCTGCCATTGGCCAATTTTCCTACCAGTGCATCACAGAGCCTCTGCATTACCTGTGGACACACACAATTTTGCTGCTGTTGCTAAAAGGTGCTCTTGGCACCTCAAAGTCTGACTCTATGACACCACAAGGGCCTACCTCTAGGCCTCAGACTTTGATCCTAAAACCTCATGGAATGGGATGCTGAGCAGACAACCCTTGGGGCCCTCCATTTTACAGTGATGATGTAGCAACGTCCTGGGTTCTGTGGGCCTGTCTTTTAAATTAATATTGCAAACACTGCTATGTCTGCAATTGTTTGAATGGATAAAGTATCAGGAACAACAATGAAAACATACCTGAAGCAAGATGTATCAGTTCCATGGATCAGAAAGGCACAATTGCAGGAGCCAACTGGAGAAATGTCTCTCAAAGTCTCTGCACTTCCCAAGTCCAGAATTCAAGTTGTTGTCTCTTCAAAACCTTGACTTCCTATGACCAGCAAGCAAGGAACAAACACAACTTGAAGCCCTAAATCAAAGTATTTACAGCCTGCATTTCTGTTTTCTAGGAAACAACAGCTTTGTGCCTCTCCAGCTCTCTGTAAAATGAAAATGAAAGAGCACATTTTATTTCTTGAAGATTCTGCACCCTAGGGCTAAATCAATTCATTTCTAGGGGTTACATTGACAGCAGGGGACTACCATTTTGTCTTGCACACACTCACTTATGCGTCTCCTGTTTTGCTAAAGAATTTAAAACAAAACAAGTTTCATGAGAATCCATTAAAACAGTCTTTAATTGTTCCTCTTTTTTGCATCCATTGATTCCATTGATTTACACTGTTATGGCCTTTTAGTGAAATATTTCTGTCTGCCACTCAGGTTGTCAACTACAATGAAGATTGTGAGTCACTTGTGTATTATTAATTTAAGTCACAGCCTTATTTTCTCTAATATTATATTTCAAAAACACCACTGCTACTTAAAACAAAACAGAACACAGCTCTCCAATCTGTTCTGCAGTTGGATTTGGCAGTCTCAGTGCAGGCATGCAATACCCCATGCCTTGCTTAAGTATATGCTAAGTGAAGAAAGTAAATAAATGACTGTAGCCAAGAGATGATGAGATGATGTTGAGGTGTTTTATTAAAGCTACCCTACTTTAACACGGGTGCTGTAAATGCAGTGGTTCACAACATTAGATTCCAAGATGTTCTTGGACTATGACTCCCAGAAGCCTTCAACACGAGCTCTGGTGGCCAGGAATACTGGGAGTTGTAGTCCAAGAACATTTGGGAATCCATGGGAGTTCCTTGGAATACGGGTGGTATAGAAATAAATAAATAAATAAATAAATAAATAAATAAATAAATAGTGTTCTATGCCATCATAATCACCTCCAATCTATGGCAACGATATGAACAGGTCACCTCCAGAAGGCCGTGCCATTAAAAGTGAGTGGAGTAACTTGTTCATATGGTTCCCATAGATTGGAGGTGATATGATCCATACATATATGAACAGTCTTATTTCTATGTTTGCAGAAAATATTCTTTGCAATATTTGTTCTGGTTATTGCCCTCACTCAAGTACAATACTGTACAATTCTACCAACATTGAATGCTATTAAAAAGTGCTTATATCAACCTTCTGTGACGGAATGCAGACCTCAAGAGCAGAGCTTTCTTCTCTCCCTCCCCTAGCCTGGATCACTGAAAATGTCTGGCTGGTGATGTTCCTGTGGTAGTCACCACAGCCCATCCAAGATGCATCATTTCAAGCTAGTGGTAAAGCATCAGTGGGCATGGCACTTTTTGGTTCTCTGAAGGACACGTGGTGTTTACAAATGGTTGGCAGAATATACACAAAGAGATGCTAATCAGCACATGAACCTCAAAAATACTGTTTCCTTCAATTGTGAAAATTATTAGTCTAAGTACAATTCCTACTCTGTAATAAAAGGAAAGGTCAATATGGATCACTGGTTTTCATCCTCTTCCAGAATACAGTAATCAGTGGCTTTTTATTTTAGAATTCAGGCACACCAGTCTTTGCTTAAACAAGCATTATAAGAGCAGAGCAAACACCTCAAGCTAAAATGTGACTTCTTTGTAAAATATATGGCATCTCTCTACACAACCCCCCCCCCAATTTCATCTACATATTCAGTAAGCCCATCAGCCATTTTGTCCCTTCCTTTTTGCTTCATAAAATGGAGGAGATGTGAGGAACAGGAGATGTGCGCACATGTCACATTACTAAAGCTAGCATACAATTGAACTATACAACCCAGGAATGATTTTTGTTGTTTCTCCCACTTGAAGATGGTCTGTGTTGTGTGAAGATGAAACAGTTTTGTAGTGTGATTGAGATAGGGGCAGATGGAGGGGATGAGACACCCAAGGAAATGTTTGGGGGTGTTTGAGGGTTTCCCCCCTCGAGGCATTTGAAATTCTAAAAGAGAGCCTTAATGTTGCAATATTTTTTGCTCAAGCTGTGTTTGCAGATTGCATTTCAGTCTTAAGATGCAATCCAGTATATATCAAAGTACAGTACATTATATCCTGGGAGCCATAGGATACTGCCGGCATCTCCCACCCCCATCCATATGTGCAGAAATCGTTCTCTCTAGGAAGATTGCATTCTGCCACCATGCCATTTGACTTGCAAATGGTTATAGAACATACTCTGATCAAGGTTCCTACCCTTGGGTAACCTAGGATGTTCTTGGACTGCAGCTCCCAGAAGCCTTCATCATTAGCTGTGTTAGCCAGGATTTCAAGGAGTTGTACTCCAATAACACCTGGATTACCCAAGGTTGGGAACTACTGATCAAGAATATCAGGCCCTCTCATAGAATCATAGAATCATAGAATCATAGAGTGGAGGACCAAGGATCATATAGTCCAACTCCCTGCCATGCAGAAACACCGTCACAATATTTCTGACAGATGGCCATCCAGCCTCTACTTAAAAACCTTCAAAGAAGGTTGTGGCAGCATATTCCACTGCCAAACCCCTTTTAATGTCATGAAGTTCTTCCTAATGTTCAAATGGAATCTCTTTTCCTGTAGTTTGAAACCATTGCCCCGAGTCCTAGTCTCTGAAGCCATGGAAAACAAACCTGCTCCCTCTTCAATATGACATCCTTTCAAATATTTAAACATAGCTATCATATCCATCCTCAGCATTCTTTTTGAAAGGCTAAACCAGGCATGTCCAAACTTCAGCCCTCCTGATGTTTTGGGCGACAACTACCAGAATTCTAAGCTTAGACTGGCAATGACAAAGGACTGTGGGAGTTGCGGTCCAAAACATCTGGAGGGCCGAAGTTTGGGCATGCCTGGGCTAAACATTCCCAGTTCCCTAAGCCGTTCCTCATAAGACATTTCCTCCAGACCTTCAACCATCCTGGTCGCCCTCTTCTGCACCCGCTCAAGGTTGCCAACATCCGTTTTAAATTGAGGCTTACAGAAGTGGACATAGTACTCCAGGTGGGATCTGACCAGAGCAGAATAGTTTGCAACAAACTAGTATATTTTGCAACAAACTTAGAAACCATGTCTGCCAAAGAGCTGATTCAATAAATTCCCCTCCATTTGAATCATACAAGAGTTAGCAGCAGCCTATAATGTTACCAGTTTCAAACAGCTGCTCAATAGAAGAATAAAAATCAAAGCTTATCTGACAGATGGCATTATAGCTTTGTTTTGAATGCATCCAGTGTTGGAGCACTCATCATTTCCTGAGCTAATTGTCATACTATCCAAACAGTTTTTTCCTGCTATCATTGGCCATAATCCCACGGACTGAAAAACTGAAAGAGAAAGGAGTCCAAGATGGATGGGAGTTCCTTAAAAGCGAAATATTAAAGGTACAATCTAAAACTGTTCCAACAAGAGGAAAAAATGGGAGATCTCTGAAGAAACCGCATTGGTTGACTAAAGAACATTCAATTCAGCTAAGTACAGTATAAAGAAAACCATGTACAGGAAATGGAAAAATGGGGAATGCACCAAAGAGTAATATAAGCAAACAGCTAATATATGCAGGGGGGTGGTTTAAAGAAAAAGCTAAAGCGCAGAATGAACTTAAGACTTGCCAGAGAAATTAAAGATAGTAAAAAAGGTTTTTTTTAGTTATGTCTGCAGCAAAAGGAAAAATAAGGAAATGGTTGGATCTCTGCATGGTGAAGATAACCAGTTGTTAAAAGGAGATAAGGAAAAGGCAGAACTACTCAACACCTTATTTGCCTCAGTTTTCTCCAAAAATGAAAAAAAAAGAGTTCAATTGGGACAAAGAGTAGAGCAAGTAGTACAGGAATTGCAACATAGAATAGGTATGGAGGTAGTATAGGAACACCTGGAAACATTAAATGAACTTAAGTCTCCTGGGCCAGAAGAATTACACGCAACGGTATTAAAAGTACTAATTCAGAACCACTGGCAATAATTTTGAGAAGTCCTGGAGAAAAGGTCAGAGGAGGGCTAATGTTATCCCCATATTAAAAGGGGGAGAAAAGGACCCAAATAATTACCACCCCGTCAGCTTGACTTCAATTCCTGGAAAGACCCTCAAGCAGATTATTAAGCAGACAGTAATTATTTAACAAGCAATGCTGTCATTACGAGAAGTCAACAAGGGTTGCTTAAAAACAAATCATGCCTGACTAATTTGATCTCTTTCTTTGACAGAGATACAGTAGTGGTGGATGAGGGGAATGCTGTGGATATTGCTTATCTAGATTTTAGTAAGGCCTTCAATAAGGTTCTCCATGGTATGGTTACTAGAGATGGGCACGACCAGAAAAAAATGACGTTTCGATTTTTCGTTTGTCGGAACGGGTCCGTTTCATTCCGGTTCTGTTTGTCGCGAATTTTTTCAAACATTTGTCGTTTTGACGTTTTGTTCGTCGTTTGTCGTTTCTACCACGATTTAGCACGATTTGACTTCCCAGAGCATGGGGGCGTCCCGCAATGACCCAGAGAAGGCAGAAAACACTTTAAACTGGGTGATGAATAATATATTTAATAAATATATCATAGCATAAGACTGCATCCTATGCAGTAAAGCAAACAAAGTGGGCAGAATGCAATATTCTTTTTTTCTCTTGGTCAACACTGACTGAACCGGCCACCCTACTTGGTCTGGCTGCCTGTTATACTTTTTTTTTGTTTTGAAGCCTTTATCCATCCCATTTCCCCTCCACCTCTCAGAGGAAGCAGGAGACACAGTATTCTGTTCCTCCCCCAAATCTGGATGAGGGTCTACTCTACTCCTCTCAATGTCCCCTCCCCATGACACTCCTTGTAAAGCCAAGCAAATGCCACCCTGGTCAACTAGCGGTCAGAGATTCAGTCTGGTAGTGGCATGAGAGTTGCCCTCCCCCACTCATCTTGTTGAGTGCCCCTCAAGCTCTTGGGGTATCATTGCCAGCTCGAGTATCCAAAGGAGCTGACTGGCAGAATCCCCAAGGATCAAATTCAGGACAGAGCAGAGGGAGAGCCCGGTGGGAACACCCTGGAAAAACCATACCAGCTTGGCCCAGCCGAGCCACCTGCCCAGCCTTTGCCTGGGCAGGTTTAGCTTTGCCTCAGATTCTTGGCCCCAGCGTGACGACCGAGGAGCCCGGTTCGCTCATGGAGCAGACCTTCTTCCTCCTTAACCAGGTGGTGCAGTTCCATGCCCATCTCCAGGGCAGAGATCCTCCGCTGCCCTCCACCCCATCCTGCTTCCCTGCCGTGTCGCCGGAAGTGGCCTCGGTGTTGTCTCAGGCGGCTGCGGGTGGAGGCTTCCCTCCCGCTCAGCATGATCCGGACATGTGGGCCCACCTTCAGCTGCTCTTGTCTCCTTTCAGTGGACCACCCCAGCCCCCCTCTGCCATGTAACTGTTTTCATTGGCGGCCAACTTGCAAGAAGGTCCACCTGGGAAGAAAAGGACCCCCCGGGACTGCCAGCAAAAGGGACCACTGGTTTTTGAAGAACAGAACGGCAAAGGCAGCCATTCAGAGAGCAGGAAGGATGGGTGGTGGGGTTGGACCTGCTGCCTTGAACGGTTGGGGTGCAGGCAGCTGAGCCCGATTCGTGACAGTCCACGCAGCAAAGCCACAAAGCCAGAGCGCCAGGGAATTTTTCTTGGTTGGGGAGGGATTGTTTCAGCGGCCTCCTTTGGAGGCCACAAGGCCAGAGTTCTGCCTACCCAGTGGACACAGAGTCCACACATGCAGCAAAGCCATGAAGCCAGAATGCCAGGGAACTTGAGGGAGGGATTGTTTCAGCCACCTAATTTGGAGGCCACAGGGCCAGAGTTCTGCCAACCCAGTGGAGACACAGTCCACGCAGGAAAGCCACGAAGCCAGAGCACCAGGGAGCTTGAGGGACAGATTGTTTCAGCCGCCTACTTTGGAGGCCAACAGGCCAGAGTTTTGCCTACCCAGTGGAGGAGACAAAGTCCACACAGGAACGCCACAAAGCCAGAGTGCCAGGGAAGTTGAGGGAGGGATTGTTTCAGTAGCCTACTTTGGAGGCCACCAAGCCAGAGTTTTGCCTGCCAAGTGGAGACACAGTCCACCCAGGAAAGCCACGAAGCCAGAGCTTTGTAGGCCACAAAGCCAGAGTTTTGACTGCCCAGTGGAGACACAGTCTACACACGCACACAGCAAAGCCACAAAGCCAGAATGGCAGGGAAGTTCGGGGAGGGATATTTTCAGCCGCCTACTTTGGAGGCCAGTTTTTCCAAACCAGGAGACAAGAGTTCCACCAACCCAGTGGAGACACAGTCTACGCACGCACGCAGCAAAGCCACGAAGCCAGAATGGCAGGGAAGTTCAGGGAGGGATTGTTTCAGCTGCCTACTTTGGAGGCCAGTTTTGCCTACCCAGGACAGGAGACAAGAGTTCCACCAACCCAATGGACAAAGAGTCCACAGACGCAGCAAAGCCACGAAGCCAGAATGGCAGGGAAGTTTGGGGAGGGATTCTTTCAGCTGCTTACTTTGGAGGCCACAAAGCCAGAGTTTTGACTGCCCAGTGGAGACACAGTCTACGCACACACGCAGCAAAGCCACGAAGCCAGAACGGCAGGGAAGTTCGGGTAGGCATTCTTTCAGCCGCCTACTTGGGAGGCCAATTTTTCCAAACCAGGAGACCAGTTCCACCAATCCAGGGGAGACACAGTCTATGGGACATGACGTATTCCACCACTTGCCTCTGCTCCACCAGGCGCTTGACCATTTCGTAGGTGGAGTTCCACCGGGTGGTCACGTCCTGGATCAGGACGTGCTCTGGTCGTCCCGTCTCCGCCTGCCTCTCACGCATCATCCTTGATGCCTTGACGCTGCGTGAGAAGTGCCTGACTATTTTCCTGCACTTGTCCAGCAAGGCCTTGGTCTCCAGGGTCCCCTCATCCCAGGAGTCCTTCAGTGCACCCAGCCCAATGGCATTGCCCACCACTAGGTGCAGCTTGTGTGCTGCGCACACGATGCCCTGGAGCACTGCCCTATCAACCGCGTTGATCATGTTACGGCCTGCATCAGTAACCATGAATCCACAATTGACCTGCCCCTCAGATGGCCACTCTCGCAGTGCCGTCTTGAGGACCTCAGCAATGGAGATGCCTTTGGCACTGTCCTCCATGCTTTGTGCCTGGAGAAGCACCACCCTGTACCTTCTTTGGGAGCTCCCTTGTGGCTCCCCCTGCAGCTCTTCTTGGGATGCCCTAGTGTCAAGGACCTCCTTGGGTTGCCACCAATGAGCCGTCAGAGAGAGGTATCCGTGGTGGCCACCGGTCAAGAGGTTGGAAGTGAAGTGGATCTTCCTTCCTCTGGCCGCCTGCAGCAGGGCCTGGACCATGTCCCTGACAGACTCATAAAGGGAGGGAATCACCCACCTCCTGAAGGTACGACGGGATGGAGGCTCATACCATGGAGCCACATGCTTCATCAGGTGCCTGAATCCTGATGACTCCACAAAGGAGAGGGGCAACCCGTTCATGGCCACCATTTCACCAACCACGTGAATGGTGGTCTCCTGTGCCTTGGCCCTATTACGTTGGCTGACAAAACTCCCACACAGCGGCACCACTTCCTGCAGAGTGGCCTGCCTCTTCCCACTCTCAGCGGAGCTGTCTCTGGAGTCCTTCCCCATGCCTGCTTCCCCCCTCTTTCTCCCTGAGGAACCAGGGCCTGACAGGGTTCCAGGCAGAGTCCCAGGGTGCTTTCGCATGAGGTGGCTACGTAAGGCACTTGAGGAGAGGTGTTTGGGGTCATTCCGCCTGCGCACAACCACCCCACATTTCTTGCACACTGCAAGCCTCGAGTCTTCCGGGCTGTTCTCAAAATGCTCCCAGAGAGACCCGTGAGGCTTATGGAAAGTACTGCCCCCTCTGGTACTGCCTGCTGCTGCTGTGCTGGTGGTGGTGTGGCTTTTGCCCTGCTGGGACAATTGACTGCTGCTGTCACTGGTGGTACTCTGGTCCTGAGTGGAAAGAGGGCTGCTCCTTCTATCACTGCCTGAAGCCTGCCTTTCATCTGTTCCTGCCAACAGGTCCTCAGAATCCGGCATATGTAGATGCAAAGAGCCCTTTTCTGATTCCGAGTACTCGCCTTCCTCCTGATAAACGGGGTGTGTGTCCATGTCAAAGCATGGTGGCGATGGGTATCGCATGCAGTCATCCATGCTTCCCTCAGTGACAGAAGATGGTCTGGTGGTGCTGGTTGTGCAGCTGCTGCTTGGAGGGAGTGGCAGCAATATCACTATCTGCACTACTTCCTGTGCCTTCCTTCAGAAATGTGCCCCTATTTATTTTAGTGGGGGTCCCCCTCCCCTTCCCTCTGGCTCTACCACCCCTCCTCATTATTTTATTTCTCAAAAGTATTAGAAATATATTTTCTTATTATATTTGTGTTAAGTAACAAGCTATTCTAATAAACTTATCCGTTTGACCCACAAGTTTACTCTCACACTGTGTTATTTTGTACAAGCTTTCAATGTTGCCCTGCTGGCCCTTGGTATAATTTTCTAAATTCGGAATTCAACTTGATCCACTGAAATGGAGGAAAACCTAGAAAACAAATGGTAGTATTTGAAATGAAACTCAATCCAGACCGGAAGTCAAGAAGAACTGCTCTTCCCTTCTTCAGCACTCAGTCAGCAAAACTGCAGTGCATGCAAGCACAGTCAGAGAATAAAATAAAAATAGTTTTCCAAATTCTGAATTCAACTTGATCAACTGAAATGGAATGTGCCTGCCTGTGTGTGCAAGTGCACACACAACACAACAAGTGTATGTATGTAAACAAACAAACAATGAGCTGGAGTAATGAATAAATAATATTTTAAAAGATTTATATTGTCCCCTTTTGGAGGAGGTTCAGCTTCTTGCACCCCCCCCCCCCAAATTGTGGGTGTGTGCAAGCAAATTAGGATCTCCCTGCCTGTAATTGAACTGGTGGTGTGTCACTGGAATTTGTACAATGAGGTAGGGTAGTGTTGTATTTCCCCCGTCCAAAAAAATAAAGCAGCAGCAGCAGCAAATGCAATTGGTTGCCTTATTATCTAATCAGCCCCCCCGATGAATGATCTTGAATTGGTAGGGGCAGGTAGGGTGAATGCCCGCCCCCACAGATTAGGCTGATATCAATGTAAGCAGCAGCAGCAGCAGCAGCAGCTGGACAGGTGGCTTCAGCCACACCCCAAAAA
>JAHTLZ010000122.1:1919284-1977454 GCA_023846285.1 Phrynocephalus versicolor
CACACACACACACACACACACACACACACACACACACACACACACACTACAAAGCCATCTCAAAAGGCATAACATGTTTTTGCCTCATTAGAGACACGACCTTGGCAGAGGTAGTTGGTGTTTCTGTCTTAGGAGATATTTTTCACCAGAGGTAAAGGCAATGTAAGTTCAAGTTGGGGTGGGGGTGGGTAAAATTGCCTCTAATTAAGGGATTTCCTTCTATGGTAGCATTTTGTTACTGCAGATAACTTCCATGCTGGGTACAGCCATGGCTTTGGGACTGGCCATCTCTTTAGATTCCACTGGCCTCCTTACTGTGCACTAAGATATCAGGCAGTAATTTACCTCCTGTTTTGTGCTGCTATTAGCAAGGTGAAGTATGATCTGTTTTTCAGCAACTACGCAATGCACAGCTAATTGCAAACTAGCCCAGACTTTTTTTGGCTAGTTTTGTTTTGTTATATTGTTGCATTTGTACCTGATGCTTGATTGTGTTGTTCCTTCAGAAGTTCCTTCAGAAGACGGGTGGTATATAAATAAATAAATAAATAAATAAATAAATAAATAAATAAATAAATAAAATAAGTGGCATTCAGACCTTCTTAGTCCTGCAGCAGCTCCTTCTGTTTTTGGAGGGCAATTGCTACATGTTGTTTGAGATTGCGTGGTTGTCTGAGAGCAAATATAGACTTACCACCAAGGGATTTGAAAAGTGAAATATTCTTGTCAAGGATGGGTTGTGGGCTGAAGATGACAACTAGTAGTGTTCAGATTTTTTCTTGTAATAGGTTGCATCTGGGCATTTGTCTTGCTGCTTAATTTGCTCCTTGGTCATATTGGATGGGTATTATACTATGAGAAATGTGCTTTGTAGATCCTTGATTCTTCTTTCTTGTGAGTCCAAGTAGATGGAATTATACTTGAGAGCTTACTTGTAAATGATAGATTTTGTGGTGTGCTTGAGAATAAAACTGGAGGGATGCAGGTAGGTAGGACGATCAGTGGGTTTTCAATGTCCATGTTGTAGCTTCATAGTGGGGTCCAGAAAGTATACCTGTTGTGTTGATTGGTCTTTTTGTTGCAACAGTTAAGAAAGTGCTGTTCCAGGTCAGACGTGAATATATTTGCATATTCTGGTGGCATCCAAGTGCTGATAGTGGTTCCACTGATCTGGTGGCAGTGTTTATTTTCAAAGGTAAAATAGATATGAGTGAGCACAAAGTCTCAGAGGGAAATGGCTAGCTGGGCTTTGTCCTTCTTTTGAAATGTATTCCTGATAGCCTATAGTCTGTTTCTGTGGATCACTAACATAGAGAGTTTCTAAGATGGTGTTTCTAAGAAAGGTTGTGGATTACAGTTTTCTTAGTATGTCTGCAATATCTCTTATATAGCAAGGTGAATTGGTGGCATATGGTTTGAGGATGGAAGTGTATAATCAGGAGAGACCTTTCTATCAGTCCCACCATGTTCGGAAATGTGTTTGGTGAGGACACAGCAGAGGGCCTTCTCTGTTACTACTTCCAGACTTCGGAACATCGGCCACTACCGCACTTCCTTGAACAGCCGCTTTTTGTTTTGCATCACCTTGTCTCCTCCCGCGGTCACGTGGTCGCTACAGTGGTTCGGCAGTCTGGACTTTGCTGGACCACTTTATACTTCAATTTTCAGTGACCACAATGTGAAAGTGCAGCATCGGCAAAATCAGCGAACATGTTTACATTGCGACAGGCTCTCTCTCTCTCTCGCTCTCTCTTTTTGCGTGTTCTACAACAGGGAAATGGCAGAAACGGGTGGAAACCCGAAAAAAGTGGTGTAGTATGTCTGCAAATTCAACCCAATTGCTTTAAAAGGGGGTGCAGGAATCGATTTTAAAAAACACCACCCCCAGTGGTCGTCGCAAGAAAAACCGACATAGTGGCCAAAAATGGGTGGGGCCAAGGGGGCTGTTCAGAAACAGTGATTTGAAAAGTGGACAGTGATTTTTAAGGTGATTTGTCTTTAAGGAAAAGGCATTTCAAATCTAAAGTGCGGTAGTGGTCATCCTCTCATAGGAGACCAGGCTAGCTCCATCTTTCCACCAGTAAACAAAACCCTTTATCTTCAGGAAGGCCTTCCCTTAGTCGTTGGCTCTCGGAGAAGGATTTCTGAATGAGTTGTTGTGCCTTGCTGCTTTCAAATGTGTTTTTAGTATGGGATTTATCTGTCATATTTAATAGAATATTTGTTTATTTTTTTTTAAAAAAAGTATACTTACTGATTTTAGCTTTAATGTTGTTGTTTTTCCTTCATGATTTAAGCTGCCTTGGGTCTTTTTTAAAGAGAAAGGCAGGGTAAAAAGTATTTTAATTAAATGAACATGCTTTCCATGGTGCTGGGAGGAAAGTGGCTGCGGGCTGGTACGCTTAAGGTCAGTTAACAGAAATTTTTACCTAGAAGCAATAAATTGCTCGCCCACTGTGGTGTAGTGGAAAGAATGGCAGACTAGAAGGCAGGAGGGCTGGATTCAAATCCCTGCTAAGCCACGGAAATTCACTCGGAGAGTGTAGCTGGTAAAAGCACTGCCTATACAGTGGTCCCCTGCCATTTCACGGTTCACATACCGCGGTCCCGCTATATCGCAGGACCGCAGGACCCCGAAAGGGCTTGAGGGAAAGGGGAGCCATCGCGCGCAGCTTGCCTGCCCTCCCCTGGGTGTGTGTGCGAGCAGCGCGTGATGTTTAAAGGGCTCTCAACAGCGGAGACAAGCTCTTGTCCCCGCACCCAGGAGCCCTTTCCAAAGATCGCTCCCTGCATGCCCACCCTCCCCTGGGAGTTGCAGGCGCGCGGGGAGCAATCTTTAAAGGGCTCTCAGCCACAGGGACAAGCCCTTGTCCCCGCACTGGAACCCCTTTACAAAGATTGCTCCCTGTGCACCCACCCTCCCCTGGGGTAGCAGGCGCACGGGGAGCGATCTTTAAAGGGCTCTTGGCAAAGGGACAAGCCCTTGTCCCCGCAGCCGGGAGCCCTTTCCAAAGATGGCTCCCTGCACGCACGCCCTCCCCTGGGGGTTGCAGGTGTGTGGCGAGCAATGTGGTTCTGGACAGCGCACGCCCACTATCTCAGAGGAGGGCAGGCGTGCGGGGAGCCATCTTTGGAAAGGTCTCTCTGCTGCAGGGACAAGGGCTTGTCCACTCATTGAGAGCCCTTTAAAGATCGCTCCCCGTGCGCCCGCTACCCCAGGTAGTTGCAGGTGCGCAGTGAGCAATGTGGCTCTGGGCAGCACGTGGTGGCTCTGGGCAGCGCGCGATGGTGGCAGTGGGGTATTGGTTCTTCCAACCCCGCTGGCACGCGGTGCTCCGAGGTGGCTCTGGGCAGCACACGGCGACGGCGGCCCTCACCCCCAGTCCCCACCCAACCCGCATCCGCATATCGCGGATTTTCAATCATTGCGGGTTGGGTTGGTCCCTAACCCCCATGATAGGCGGGGTTTACTGTATTTCGCACTTATATTGAAAGGGCTATTAGGGTCAGTTCCAACTTTATCACACATAACAACTAATAAACAAACAATGTGTAAAGCTTATCCCCTGGCTTGCCTCTGTGAAAGGTGGGGTGGTCTAGCATGAATCTACGCAGAGCTAAGTCCTTTTGAGGTCAACTGAACTTAGTCCTAGGCATGTGTGTCATATGCAGTTTAGATGCATTTCTTTCTTAAAAAGTGGGTTGGGTTTTAAATGTTTCAAAGATTAGCAGAGTTATACAGTGGCATGGAAAGATAATTGCTAAGTACAGATTTGAAGCTGGGAGACAGAAGTAAAATTTAGCATAAAAGCTCGTATTACCAAAACATACACAAATACACAACGAGATAAAACACACAGCATAAATATTACAGAGTAATGGGAAAACTGCTCCTCTCACCAAAAAGCAGTCCCACAGTAAAATGTGATTGTGTACTCATGTGATTTGTTCATATGATGTCTGTGTTTTATACATATGGCAGACATCATATAAACCAATCACATGAGTTCACATAGGCAGACAATGTTAATCAGTTATCCATGGCACCTGGATATAATTATTCTGACCTTTTCATGTGATTACACTATTCACCTGTGTCTTAACAAATGACTATGCATTTATAAACAGAAACCATTTTGAATCTGTTAAATATTATATTTTATTTTATTTTATTTTATTTATTTATTTATTTATTTATTTATTTATTTATTTATTTCTATACCACCTGTCTTCCAATAAAACTCCGGGCGGTTCACAACAATAAAATGAAACAATTAACAACTTTTTGTTTAAAGTTACATTACTTGACATTGTAGTGTATTGATACACTATTTTGATATGAATATCTGATTCTGTGCTACAGAACCTTGTTTGTCCACAGTATACTTTCTGTGATATATCTGAAGTATGTACTATTGTCTAAATTGTTATACTGCATACCACCCAGAATAGCCCTTTGGCTATATGGGCAGTATAAAACTCTAATAATTAAATGAATAAAATAAATAAATAAATAAATTACAAATGACAATAGAGAGATATCCTTTTTAAGCCATTGGATTTCAACAGATATTTTGAAAGTAAAACAATATGGGCCATTTGTTTCATTGTTGGATTTTGCATTTGGCATCATTCCCCCACAACTCTCACCATAAATGTCTGCATGCACTGAGTAAATTTTCCACTAGGAAGTTTTAACAACGAAAGACATTTAAATTGTTGATTGACATAAGTGACCTCAAGTGCCATTTCCTTCCCATAATGTTTTCCCATAATATTAGGACCACACTACTGACACTTTAAAAAGTATAGACCACAGTGGTTAAAATTAAGCTCTTGTTCAGTTTATGGCAGCTGGTATGGCCAAACAATGAGTTGGCCCATATATATCTGTGACTTTATTTCCTTCTTAAATTTCATTGTGAAAGAAATATGAGCAAGATAGGGAGAGCTGAGGGAAGAGTAGGTTTCCCTTCCTCCCTTCCTCCCTTCCTCCTTTCCCTCTCTCTACCTCGTCCACATTACCAATATTTGACAGAGGAAAATAGAATATTACTGTGTTTAGATGGCATATACGGTATTAGCATAATCTGCTACCTTTACTCCTTTACAAGAAGTAAAAGGTCTAGGCTCATCATCATCATCATCTTCTTCTTCTTCTTCTTCTTCTTCTTCTTCTTCTTCTTCTTCTTCTTAAAAGTCCAGCCCTTCATGTCCATAATATCAGCCATAATGCAAGCAAACACAAGAAAACAAGGTAGGCATTGTTTCTTCTTCATTTTTCCAGATCCTTTTCCTATATGTTTTATCAAAGCAAAAATATTCAAGGGGTCTCATTCCTATTTAGATTTGTCATAAGAAATAACAGGAGTGTTTTCATAGAATCCCATTATATTGAAATTAAATACCAGAATGGAGTTTGCATTTAGTTAGTCTATGAAATTCATTATAACAAAATGTAATGGGCCACCAATTTGAGTGGATTTGTAGAGAACTACACAAATTCAATTAAAATAAAACTAATCGTATTATAGTAACAGAGTCAGTATTCTTTTGTACTCTATATTAGTGGGTGGAGGACACAAATGAAAAGGATCTGGTGAACTGTTATACAGCTTGAAGGCTTTCCATCAGCCTCTGGTTATATTGAAGCCAAAAGAATGCTCAACCAGGCAACAAGTGTTGGTCTATATTCCTACAAGGCTCTCCTTATGTTGTTAATATGCAGCAGAAGCTAGCAGCAATGCTTTTTGCTATGTATGGATTTACCCAGGGATGGTAGTGTGGAATCATGCAGCTTTTCAGTCCATTGGGTCTTTAGCAATGCAATATTTTTGCATACACCATCCCGTCTTTGAATTTATTCCCAAGGTTTGCCCAGGTAATTATTCCAGGGATTTGTCTCTGGCAAAATGAGAACCAAATTAGAAAAGAGAATTTGATCCTGGAGTTATATGATCAGGTCACCTGTGGACACATTTGTTGGTTGGATTATATAGGCTAGATTCAGCTGCTCTGGGTTACAACTCAGAAACAGCCACAGTGTTGAGGATGGGTGGGCATTAGTACTTACCTCTTGCACCATTTCACTAGGCTCAGTCATAGTCCTACCTCTGCAGTGCTAGGATAATGTAAAGCTAATTAAAGCCCTATATGGTCAGAGAATTCTTTATAGAAAAGAAATGGTTTCTATATTTAAACTTGATGGCCAGAATCTCATTACTTTGTAGGCCAGCATAGGTGCCACGATGTAATTTGCAGCAGCAAAGAGCTGCTAGCAAAGCAGTTGCCAGTCGTATTCTTCATCATTTGCCAAGTCACGAAACCTGAGATGAATAAACCTCACTGTGAATAACGGCAGGATGAAGCACAGTTCCAATCATTTCTTAATGCCGTTCATTTCGTCCACAATATTCTCCTGGAGATCTGAAAATCTCTGAGTCTCTGATGTAACAAATAGGAAAGAGATAGAATTTGCTCTCGTACATACTCAGGAAATTCTTCCATCTGCCCATCCACTCTTCCCTCCAAGAGAAAAAAATAGAAGAGAAGAGAAGAGAAGAGACCTGGAGTGCCTTTCCATTATTTAAATCGCTGCTTCAGGGTAATACATAATAGACACTATATGCTATAATCTCCTTCACCAACAGTATCTCACAGCAATATAATTAGTATCAAAAGAGCAAGATGCTTTGCCTGGCTGTGCTATAGGTAAAAGGATATGTAAACGTAACTTCAGTTGAATAAATTTATAATAACCCAAGCATAGTGGAGCACATATTGTGACCTTCTGTGACTTGACACTTGATTCATTATATAAGAGAACAAGAGAACGGGCCAAATCCACTTTTGGTGCTGTAGAAAGTAAATGTCACTGAGCAGTGGCACAGTGGTTAAATGCTTGTACTGCAGCTAAAACTGTGCTCATGACCTGGGGTTCAATCCCAGGTAGCCGGCTCATGGCTGACTCAGCCTTCCATCCTTCTGAGGTCAGTAAAATGACTACCCAGCTTGCCCGGGGGGGGGGCAATGTGTAGCCTTCATACTGTAATTAAAAACCTGTAAACCACCCAGAGACTACTTGAAGTGGTATGGGGCAGTATATAAGCAGAACACTTTGCTTTGTCAAGTCATAGGTAGCCATGATGTTTCTTATTGTATTAGGTATAGGAATGTTAGTACTTTAAAAGAAAAAAGTCTGCATGCCCACGCTCTTTAACCACAGGGTGTGGCAATTCTTCTTTTCCTTTCAAAGTCAGCTGTTGGAGGAGGCTCAGTAAATAACATTCCAAGCTCAAATGACTGCTTCTGGAAACTTTCCTGCAGTTCACTCTGGTCAAGGGGGGAAAAGGCAGTTCAAGTAAGACTGGGAAGACCCACAGTCTTACTTTTAAATATGTTTGGAACTCAAGGGTGAAGAATGAAGAGCCAGATTTCTTTGAGGGACAGACAAAACATCTAGACTAGAGGGCTGTAAGTTATTTAAAGTATACAGATTTTTTTTTATGCTGAATGTTTGTTAAGCTATGGAGAGGAATGCTCCAGTGTAAAACAATGACTGCAAACTTGTTGCATCAGCAAGATTTGTAAAACATATGGATACTGGCTATTATCCCTTCCTTGCTTTTATCAAAGTAGCATACCGATTATTGACATTGACATGAACATTCCAGTCACTGATTTTGCTTTCCCCTCACTTTCACTAATTAGGGCTAGCTTTGCACAGCAGTGGGTGTCAACACAGACAGAATCTACCCTATTCTGCTAAAAATACTGTAGTATCTGGAGCTACACTGACTTTACTCATATCACATAAATAGTATTTTAGTGTATGTGCTGCCGAAGCAGATTTGTGTATGGACATTTAAGGGACGCATTGGGCAAGCTTGGAATTGGTTGCTGTCCTTGTAGCAGTCCAAAATTCTGTAATTCTTGCCCAACAACTATGATATATTTTGTTCCTTCTGTGACAACCACATATGGACACCATTGCCGCCACCACTGATGCCGCCACGTGCCAGTCCGGCAGATTGGAAGTCTGAGTGGGAAGTTCAAAACTTCTGATCCGCTGCCTGGGAACTGACCTGACCCAGAAGGTCAAAGGCCAGTTGGCCAGGCGGGTGAGTCCCCACCCCACCCCTACGGAGAGTGCCTGACTGGCCCGTGACAGCAGTGGTGATGGCGAGGAGGAGGGTGGTGGACATTGGGATGGTAAGTTTTAATTTTAATTCCCCCCCCCCTTGCCACTGCCGCTGCGGTGGCAAGGAGGGAATAAAGGTATTTTTCTTTCTTTTTCCATGCTGCAGCCGAGCAGCAAGAAGGGGGGGGCTTTATTTCCTCCTTGCTATTTGGAGGGTATCAATGGTGAAAGCTTTCACCTCGGCATCCCTCCACCCCTTCCACCACCATTATCCTTGGATAACAGTGTTTGCTCTTATTCACAGATTTCACTATCCACGGTGCATCCCAGAACCTATCTTACTTGGATAGGGCGGTTGTATTGTATAGTAGCCATGTGTGTGTGTGTGTGTGTGTGTGTGTGTGTGTGTGTGTGTGTGTCGTTATAGTCGTGACCGACCCTTCGTGACCCCATGTCCATGGAGTTTTCTTGGCAGGAATACTGGAGTGGTTTGCCAGTTCCTACTCCAGGTGCCTACAGCAACTGGTATTCCCTGGTGGTCTCCCATCCAAGTACTGACCAGGGCCGACCCTGCTTAGCTTCCGAAATCAGGCGAGATCTGAGATAAATGTATTTCTTAAATGTGTAACCTCATTGGAATTCAATGTTCTCATCAAGTGGTTGATATCTGTACACAATATGTAGGAAAATTACATTCCAGACTACAAACATTCAGAACCCTCCAGCCTGTAAGGTTACTAGAATCATAGAATCATAGAATAATAGAATAATGGCATATACATCCATCAGTCCCACCTCCTGCACAGATCCAAATCAACATATGTCTGGCAGATGGTTGTCTAATTTTCTTGGCGCACTCATTCCCTGAGGTGATTGGTTCCATTGCCATACTGCTCAAAGTGTTCAATTTTTTCCCTGATATTCAGGTTTGACTAAATCTATTCCTTTTCAATGATGTGAGCACTTTCAGTTGCCTTTCTTTAGGTGCGCTTCATAGCCCCTTTGCCAGTAGCTTTTAGCAGGTGATCATGTTCGATTTCTATTTATGAAAACTTTATATCTGTTGTCTGGCTATTTGGCAATCTTACCTCCTTTATATATCATATGTTGGCTGGCTTGGAAAAATAACAGCCACAATGGCCCATTTCTTAAACTACATGGCAGCTCCTCTATGCATTCACTATGCACATACAAAAGGAACTGGCAAGTTACATCTTTAAACATGGCACATCCATTGACATATGGGACTGCACACTTGACACCGCCCATTGCAAATGCAGGTGCGTGCATGAGTGTTACGTCTACATATTTTGTGGGCACATAATGTTCATGGAGGTAGTGGTCAACTGCCAATTCCTAAATGCCAACTAAAATAAACAGAAGCAAGCAGCCTGTGTGGTAGACCAATTGCTGGACTGTTTCACCCACTGTTTATGCTAGTTAGGCCTGCTGAGGCTTAAATAGTGTTTAAAGTGTGAGTAAAGAATATCCATGTTGCTGGGAGTGGGAAAGGAAAAGCAAAGCAAAGCAAAATGGTCTGCTTATATACAGCCCCATAGCACTTCAAGCACTCTCTGGGTGGTTTACAATTTTAATTATGCAGGCCACACATTGCCCCCCCTCAACTAGCTGGGTATTCATTTTACCGACCTCGGAAGAATGGAAGGCTGAGTCAACCATGAGCCTGCTACCTGGGATTGAACCCCAGGTTGTGAGTACAGTTTTAGCTACAGTACAGGCCTTTAACTCCTGCTCCACAAGTAGAGATGGGCACGACTTAGTGGTATTTTTGTTTTTGTTTTCGTTTTTTCGTTTTCGTTACGTAACGAAATGAAAACGAAAAATGGTTCAAAAATGGACCGAAAACGGAAACGAAACGACTAATTTTGAGCCAATTTTCGTTTTTCGTTACTGGAAAAACACATAATGGAGCTAAATGGGGAGAAACGAAAAAAATTTCGTTTTTGTTTTTGTTTTTTCGTTTTCGTTACGTAACGAAACGAAAATGAAAAATTTTGAAATTAGCTCACGAAAACAGAAATGAAACGAAATGGACCCTAGCCGAAAACGAAAACGAAAACGAAAAAATTTTTCTGAGTCGTGCCCATCTCTATCCACAAGGCTCAGAAATAAAATTGAGATCAGCCAAAATATTTACTTGAACAGTTTCTTAGAGAGAGAGAAATTGTCTGTGAAGATTCTCAGTCATCCAGGTGAGTTTATCTGGAAGTTGAGTAAAAAAATTAGAGAAACAGTCCCGAAACTGGCACTTTCTCTGGGTTTTGGACTACAGATCATACCAACGGTGGTCAGCAAGTGACTTAGATGATGTGTAGTCCTAACCATCTTGGGGAAGGCAAGTGGGACTGCAAAAACAGCCAGTTTGAAGGAATAAACAATGGGATGCCATGAGTGGGATGGTGTCAATCACAGTAACATAATGACATTTTCTCTTAGGGTTTCCTTTAAAATGAATAAGTTAATATTAATTAAACTTTTAGTTACTTAATTAATAAAGTGCTACCCATTAATGTCATTCTACATTAAATTGGGTCTTTGCAAGCTCTAACTAAAATCTTAATTCGCTAGGGTATTGTACTAATTTTCCATGTTCTGTGCATTTGTAAGGCAGATTCCATTTTGGTACAGTAAACCCATTCCTCCAAAAACTTGTTTGGGTCAGAACCAAATATTTCTACCTTTTGCACTACAGTTAGGAAAAGTTGGGACGTGGATGCATATACTGTATATTTTTTAAATGGGAAACAGTGTTTAAAATTGTGGAGTTTACCATCAAATAGTTATTTAGCAGCAAGACAATTTTTCAGCCTGTGGATTTGAATTACACCGAGTGTGACTAGGACATTGCCCTCCTCACAGCAGCTTCCTCTAGGCAATCTGTCTTTCTGTTTAGTAATGCATAATACATTGCTAAGTCTTCAAAATTATATGTCTTATACTCGTTGTCTGTTCTTGTTGCTTGAACACATTCTTAGCCTTTGGCAATTTTCTCATTTTGCACATATAATGTTGATTCCCCTATTACCACCTTTATTCTACTTTTCCTAACAGCATAAACATATTAATATGCATTCTTTAAAAAAAATCCCCAAACCTCCAGTTCTTGGGCATAAGCAAGAAAAATATGGCAACAAAAACATTTTCAAAAAGTGATGTATGACCTTAAAGCCCTGTCCATTAAGAAACAATTTGATTTGAACTCACATTATGAAACTTCAGACATAACATTTTGGATCTGGCCCAGGCTTCTCTCTATCAATCTTGCCTTTTAAATTGGCACTCCACCAATTTGAAAGCTGAACAGCTCATGGATATTAGCAGTCTTTGGTGATTAGAGGACTATATGGGGCGTCATTTATCTTTCTTTATTTCTCTGTTTTCTTTAAATTATACTAACAGCCCCACTCACTTAAGCGCAATGTGATTTCATTTGGTCAAAATACAATTTCAGCACACCATTCTTCTACGGCAGCAGTTCCTATCTAGGGGGGTGCAAGAAAGCATTTATATTAGTGTGATATTAATGATTGTAATTTTAACTTCTAGATTTATAATATAAAATTTAAAGCTATCTCTATATAACTTTGATTCAACGATACTATGTATAGAATCATAGAAACATAGAGTTGGAAGAGACCTCAAGGGCCATCCAGTTCAACTCCCTGCCATGCAGGAACCCCCATCACAGTACTCCCAACAGATGGCCATCCAGCCTCTGCTTAAAAACCTCTGAAGAAAGAGACTCTACCACCCTCCGTGGCAGCATATTCCATTGCCAAACAGCTCTAACCCTCATGAAGTTCTTCCTAATGTTCAAATGGAATCTCTTTTCCTGCAGTTTGAAACTATTGTCCCAAGTCCTAGTCTCTGAAGCCATGGAAAACAAACCTGTACCCTCTTCAATATGACATCCTTTCAAATATTTAAACATAGCAATCATATCCCCTCTCTTCTTTTTGAAAGGCTAAAAATTCCCAGTTCCCTAAGCCGTTCCTCATAAGACATTTCTTTGAGACCTTCAACCATCCTGGTTACCCTCCTCTCTACCTGCTTGAGGTTGTCAACATCCTTTTTAAATTGAGGCACACAGAACTGGACACAGTACTCCAGGTGGGGGTTTCTGACCAGAGCAGAATAGAGTGGTACTATTGAGTGTACTCATGGTTGACCCGAAGACGTGTGTACAGGCAAACACTATGACCAGATGCTATGATGATATGATCCCTACTACTACTTACTTTACTATTATCACTCTACCTGTACTCATGAGTACTATGAGAAATTGTTGAAACATACACCTTGTCACACAGAAACGTTAATGAAGCTGTTCAACACAAAATGCTAATTTTCTTTTCTTTTTAAAATAAGAATTATAATTAATTTTTGTTTCCATGTAATTTTATAATTAACTTTAAATGTTCAGTTAAAATAGAGTGTGAATTTTTAAAGTCACCCTTCCCATGCAAAAAAGAGCCATATGGAACGACAATTATGTTGCTTGCGGATTTACTTGTACAACAGAGAAAGGTGGTACACAATGACCACTATACATTTTATGTTGTAGGGTATTTAGCAGTTTGGAGACCTTTATTAGAAGCTTTTTCTTGGGATAACCTCTCTGTGTGCTGCAGGGAGGGGAAAGCCTCATACAACAAATAGCTGAGAAACTGATAAAACAGTGTGCATTGGAAATTGTAGAGATAATATAATAGGTGCTGAAGCACATAAGAAAATTCCGCAGATTTGCCTATCAAACAATGGGATTTGATCATGCATTCAGGATATCAGTCAGGATATTTTATTGCAGGAAGTGCAAGATATGAAAGCCAGTCTTCTGAAAGTCAGTATTCAATTCGATGAGTCAATTGATGCTGTTAATTGCAGTCAATTATTAGTATTTTTGATATATAAATGAAAAGGAAATGTTACAATAAATTTTATTTTGTGAGCTACTGGAGTTGGCAGCAAAAGGAACTGAGATTTTCAATCACATAAAAGGCTCATTTTTGAAACATCAAATACCAGTTATTTAATAGGTTCAATTTGCACTTGATGGTACCTCTTCAATGTTAGGTAAAAATTCTGGATTTTTCACATATATAGTGGTACCTCTACTTGCGAGCAGCTCTACTTATGAGCAATTCAACTTAAGAGCAGAAAACCGATGGCATTTTAACTGTCGCCTTACACATTTTAGATGTGGTCTGCTCTCCTTACAGTTTTTTGTACTTTATTTTTTTTTATTTTATAGATATGGCTGCTCTACTTTCAAGTTGTTCAACTTATGAGCATGCATTCAGAACAGATTAAACTCATAAGTAGAGATACCACTGTACAGAGAAGTACTGCAAGTTACAATAACACATTGCATATTGTACTGCCATGCACTTGAGTCAAAAAGTTTGCCAGAGAAGTTAAAACAACACTCAGCTACTGCAGTAAATGTAGTAAATTATATTTCAGGACAGAGGCTTAATCGTTGAATTTTTCATGCTTTTCAGAAGAAATTGGTGCTGACCATATTGTGCTTCTTTATCACACTGACATAAGGTGACTCTCCAAGGGATGTATGCTAAGCAGGGCTATTGAAATGTGTGAGGAAATTATTCAGTTTCTTCATAACTAAAATTATAATTTAGTTCCAGAATTGGAAATAAGAGATGCAATACTTTAGCTGCCCTACTTAGCAGATATATTCACTCACCTGATGAAATAAATATGCCATATGGTAAGAATATGACAACTACTGAAAATGTATCTGCTTTTTACTAAAAAACTAAAAATATAGATATGAATAGAGTTTGAAAAATTGAACTTTGAACTATTCTGGTGTGCTCGGTTAGAACCATTTCCGCAACTGGCAAAAGAAGCATTGCAAGCACTTCAACCATGTGCTGTCACATATTTGTGTATGGGATTTTCATTACTTTTGCATATAAAAACAAAAATCAGAAATGGCTTCAATCCAAGTGATGACATACTCATAGCTCTTCTGAAAAAGGAACCTCACTTTCAAAATATTATTATGAATAAATAGCAACAAATTAGCCACTAAAATTGATCCATTATTTTAATTTTATATCGGCTAATTTTCAGCAAATAAATTGTTTTGCAATAAATGTACTTTTTTATCAAATAATTTGGAACATATTTTTTTTAAGATTACGAATTGCTGGTCTAACGCTTTAGGTCCCCAGTCTCAGCTGTATTAGCTCTTGACCTTCATATCAACTACCTTTGGTGCATCATGCCGCTGGCAAAGAAGCTTGTCGGGCTTGTCACCTACTAGCACTATACAACTGATCAGGGGACAGAATAGAATATGATGAGTGATGCAGTAAGGGCGCTTTTACACGACCCTTAAAATCCAACGCAAAGGGCTCCCAGATGCGGAGCTTAAAATTGTTTTCCCACCAGCTCCGGACTATAAAAAAATTAAGTACTACCACGCCCACCTAAGTGTGTCCCAGCACATTTTCCAAGTACCTGGTCTCCGAAGGTGACAAATTTCTGATGTGGATTGCAAAGCAGTGAGTGCCGGCTCTCCTCGCCTTGTTTGTTTGTTTTTGTACCCCTGTCCCTTTAAGAGACTGGAATGCTTCCTGGAACAGCTCCCGATGGCAGAGCAGAGGTGAGCCTGCATTCTTTTTCCCCTCCCCTCACGCCGACAGGAGCAATGGCGTGCGGAGGGTTGGGAACACAGGAAGAGGGGCAACCCCCAAGATCTCTGGTCTGAATTTAAGTTGCCAGCGGATCTTAGGGGTCGTGTAAAAGCGCCCTAAGTCACCCATCACTAGAGTCATCTTGAAGAGTTACCCTGGGGTGTGTGTGTGCTGTAGTGGTAGATAGATTAATTTAGTAACTTTATGTTCCAAGATATGACATATTCTAGGGTAGGTTACTGTGTTACATTTATAATGTTGTACTCTGCATCATTAAAACCAGCTTCTTGGATCTTCCACTTAATTTTGAGTGGACAGGATATCCTAATGTAGAGTGAAGGTATGTTCAACTGAATTGATGTTTTGATATTTGCTTTTATAGTACATAGGGCCTTCAGCTATGCCCAAGAACACTAAAAAGCTGTTTTAGATGCACAGAGCAAGAACATTGTTCCTGCTTCTACTACTCAAGAAGTAAAATACTTTAAGGTCAGGTACATGGAATCTTTTAAATGATTTCTTAGAACACAGCTTTATATCTTCAGACATTCATGCACTCCTTGAATGTGTGTTGAAGTAGGACAATGTGCTGTATCACAGTGGCAGACTCTTGCCCCAGTCTACAGAAATTTGTTATAAGGTCTGGTTTATGTGTCCTTTGCAAAACTCTTCCAGTAAGACCCATTCTGGCAAGCTGAAAGATTTAGTTGACTTGGCCCATGTCATGAGGTCATGGATTTAACCAATGCTTTACATACCTTTTCAAGTACATAACAAGATCCTTGAACCCATTCCATTTAAAACCTTTTATTGTTGCCATTGGATGAATTATTCATTGCAAATATTGATTTTTTTCCTGAAGGGCAAGTTAATATTCCTTGTTTCTAAACTGCTACATTGTCATTTGGCAAACTAAAATGGACAAAAAATGGTTAGACTCTTTACTTTCTTAATGTAATGAGATTTTAAGTTACGGTCTTAATATGATGCTAACTAAAATATGTGCAAAGAACTGGTGCTTTATTTTCCCCCCCCCCCCCAATATTTAATAAAGGTTAATGAAACAAAGATATTTGAAATAGCAGGGGAGACAAGAGGCTGGTCAGAGTGCCTGACTTCATGATAACATGACAAACACACATTAAAAATAAATAAATAAATAAATAAATAAATAAATAAATAAATAAATAAATAAATAAATAAATAAATAAATAAATAAATAAGCAGGCAAGCAACAGCATACACATGGTCATGTTAATGTTCACGAACACTTTAGTGCCAAGAATCCGAAATATATCATCTCTTAAAATGCTATTCTTACTGTTGAGTGCTCATGCTGAGATTGTATGTATCAAGGAAGTGCTCTGGGAGTTACCACTGATTAGATTTCATGTCCTGTTTCACTTGAGTTATCATTTTAGCCATGTGCTTGAAGAGTTCGAAATTTGCCAACTACATCTGTAGTAAAAGACTGGACTTTCTTTTGTTTTTTTTCTTCCATATGTTATTTTAAAGACAAAAATAACACACCTATTGAAGCGGCAATCACATCCTGTGTTCTTAATCCATGCTTATACAAAGAGATGAAAAGTACTGAATTCTCAACAAACATCTTGGACAAATGTGCAAAACAGGGCTATTTGTGTGGGATGGAGCAAGTAGTCATTCTTCAAGAAACTCAGTAAACTAAAACTCCAGGCACCCAAAGATGTGAGTTAAATCCTCTCCTCCCAGATAGCTCAACCAGGTGTGTGTGTGTGTGTGTGTGTGTGTGTGTGTGTGTGTGTGTGTGTGTGTGTGTGTGTGTGTGTGTGTGTGATTATGGAAGGATGATTGTTGTCTAAGGTTTGGATGAACAAGTGACATAATTAGGGTGTTGCGTATCATCCCCAGGACATATCTATTTTCATATCTCCATATTATGGAATTTTATTCTCTCCAAAGATATTAACAGAGGCAATTTATTTTTTATTTATTTATTTTTACAACATATATGCCGCCCACTACCCAAAGGTTTCTGGGTGGCATATAAGTTGTTACACGACCAGGGATGGAGTGAGTTGGGACATCTCAAAAGGCTGCAAGACTCCATTATCCAAGTAGAGAGCAGGATAGGGGGCTTCCCTATACCCTTGCTTTTAGCCCAAGATCAAAATCCATGTGTCCCTTATTGTGCTTTCTGAATCCACATTCACTCCAGGTCCAGGCTGGATTTGGCCAAATTTATGCCTCAAGCAATATCAGTGGCTGTGGACTCAGGAAGGTTGGGAAAAGGATAGGTAGATTTCCATAATAATTCTTACACATTACTCCATAATAAATCTTCACTGCAGGAACTGTACAGGTGAGCTTTTCCAGAAAAATTTCACTTGGTTCCTGTTGGTTGGTTTGCTGTTACAGCCACCTGGATGTCAATTTCATGGGATAAGAGAAAACCAATAGGAATATGGGCCAGGCATTCTTAGTCTGACCCACCTCACAAAGTTGCTGTAAAGATATGGTTGGACATTTTTATTTTTATCAACCTGGAATGTTAATTATTTTAAAAAGCAAAGTGTCCTGCTTACCTTATTTTTCCATGTATACAATGCTACGTTTTTCTAAAATCATGACACAAAAAATTAAGGGTTGTTGTCTACACGGAAGTAAGCCGGGGGGGGGGGGTAGAGAAGAACCCAAACCTTGCTGTTTCCCTCTGTGGTTTGTTTTTTTGCAGGCTCAAGCTCTGTCGTTCCTTGAGATTTCCTTCATCCCCACCACCCTGCTGTTGGCTTTCATTTCCCGGTTCTAACCCTAACCCTAAGCCAGATCTGTGTACTTGCATTGCACTACAAATGCAAGTACACTTCCCTTCTTAGTGGACCACAGAGCGCCCAGATGCAATAGCAGTGGGCCTGCGGTCGACAGAGAGGCACCCAAAAGAGAGGTGCCTCTGCCACTCAGCTTGGTATGCATATCCAATTGGCTATGCATGCCATTTTGTAGCGGGCCAGAGGAGGCACCCACCCAGAGAGGTGCCTCCAGGAGCCCGCTTTCCCTTCATAGCGGGCCAGAGGAGGCACCCACCCCAGAGAGGTGCCTCCAGGAGCCCGCTCCCTCCCCCAAACTAGTACTAACTACAGATGAAAAAATGACACACGAAACAACAAATTTTTGAAAAAATTCACGAAAAACGGAAACGAGCCGAAACGGGCCGGCTCCGACACACGACAACTCGAAAACGTCATTTTCCCTGGTCGTGCCCATCTCTACACTGTATTGCTAATAATTATATTACAGTTTTAAACTTGGTTTGTAAAATAAATCTGTGCCCTGTCTGTCCTTTTCTCGTACCCCTTCCCCCCATGTGACTGGATGTACATTCAGTTCTACCAGTCTTTTGTGTGGTTTCATTTATTTATTTATTTATTTATTTATTTATTTATTTATTTATTTATTTATTTATATACCGCTCCATCTAGCTACATGGCTACTCTGGGCGGTTTCCCTACTGTTTTCCTTTCTGATAGTTCTGTTCAGTTCTCTGATCCCAGGTTGTTCCTCTGCATGGAGTTCTTCCCTTTTTAATTCCTTCATAGCCCTGTTTTGGCACCATAACTGTCAGAACCCTTTCACCAGAAGTCAGTTTTAATAGAAGCAACTGGGTTGTGTGATGAAAACACATGAAACATACAAGGTTTTTAGTAATCTGAACGTGGTTTCTTTGGATGCCACTGTTTTATACTAACTCAAGTATTTATTTGTTTGTTTGTTTTAGAATATTTTTACCCCGCCTTTCTCCTTAGAAAAGGACCCAAGGCAGCTTACAGTAATGAGGGATAATATACAGTCCAGTACAATTAAGACAGGCTCAGGTATTGAGAACAGGGAATTGAGGGACAGCCCTCCAGCCTACAGACAGGGCCAGGAATCTGGGCATGGTCCTGGACTCAGCCCTCTCCCTGGAAGCCCAGGTGATGGCTGCCTCCAGGGCCGCTTTTATCCATCTCCGCAGGATCGCCCAGATCCGTCCGTACCTCGATTAGTCCTCCCTGAGGACAGTAGTGCAGGTCCTGGTGATTTCGAGGATCAACTATTGCAATGCCCTCTACGTGGGGTTGCCCTTGACCCTCCTCCGGAGGCTCCAGTGGGTGCAGAATGTGGCGGCCAGGCTGGTGGTGGGTGCTCGTAGATTCGAGCACATCACCTCAGTTCTGGCTCGCTTGCACTGGTTACCCGTTGTCCTCCGGATTAGGTTCAAGGTCCTGGTTTTGATTTTCAAAGCCCTCCACGGCTTGGGAGCAGAGTACCTGGCAGAGCGTATCTGCCAGAGGTTGGCTGGGTCCAGACCCACGAGAATGGCACAGGTGTGCTCACTGAGGGTGGCCACACCCAGAGAGGCACGGATATCACGTACGCGTGACCGCACCTTTTCTGTGGTGGGACCCATGTTGTGGAACCATCCTCCCAGTGAGCTGCACCTTGCAGTGTCCCTGCCAGCCTTCAGGAAAGCCCTGAAAACCCATCTATTCAGGGAGGCCTTTGGCGACCTTCTCAGTTAATTTTTATTTTCATTTATTTACTTTTATTTTATCTTATTCTTTTTATTTTATTTTATTTTATTTTATTTTATTTTCCTCGCCACCAATGCCATCTCTTGGGGGGGGGGGTATTGTTCCTCCCCAATTTTATTGCTCCCTGCTCATTTTTATATGCTTGTCTTCTCTGTTCGTTTTTATTGTTCACCACCCCGAGTTCCAATAGGAAGATGTGGCGGTATATAAATAAAACAAACAAATAAATAATAAATAAATACACCAGTGGTGACCAAACTTTGGCCCTCCAGATGTTTTGGACCACCTCCCAGAATTCTAAGCTTAGATTGCCAATGACAAAGGACTGTGGAAGTTGCAGTCCAAAACATCTGGAGGGCCGAAGTTTGGGCATGCCTGTCTTACAGCATTAATAGACAACATTATGTTAAAGCTACAAGAAAACATGCACAGCTTAAAAGAGAGTAAAATTTGATGTAAAAGTTATGAGCACAGGAATTTATACACATCCAGCCTCTTTACCCTTTTTGGGTATGTGTGTGTGTGTGTGTGTGTGTTTAAAATAATGATAATAATAAAAAAAGGAATCACTTCAAAAATAACCACCCTGCAAGATGGAAGGATGCCTTCAAAAAAAGACGACGAGCTCTACATGTTTCCTTCTTCTTATTCTTTCCGACCTTTTTGTCCTTGTGCCAAGGCAGACTAGGGCAAGGACATTTCAAATGCACAAGGCTGGTAGGAGATTTTAATATTTTAAGACACAAAATCATTAATTTTGCAAAAAGTCAGAAGCTGGAGGAAAATGATCAGTTAAAACCATGTTGTGGTGTCTCTGTGAAAAAAAGTACCAGGGACTGGCTCTTCCGCCTTGTCAGTTCAGCTCTTCATCATCCGCCTGAAAGCCTCCAATGAGGCAAGGAAAGGGCTTGCAAAGAGCATTAGAAAGGGAAAAGTAAGTGCAGCTCTGGTTTGACACTAGCTTCGCAAATGCACAGCAGAGCCAGCCCTAAAAATAACATCACAACACATACTTTTAAAGCTGAAAACTTATACTCACCTATCTGGGAGAAAGCCCTCGTTAGCTCATTGGGGTTTTCCTCCGATGACATATCAGTATTCACTGTGCAAGTAAAAAAAAGTGCTTTATCGTCTCTGAAAATGTAGGCAAAGGGTTCTCCAAATCAATACTGATCATTCAATGAAACATATACTGGGAAACAGTTAAAATTGCTGATTTAAAGCTCTCTGAAGACCAGAGATTGCCACCTTCCATTTGAAAAGGAAGGTGGCAAAAATGACTGAGGAATTAATTTTCTGGAGACTACAGGAAGCTAAACAATCAACCCATTTGCCCAATTTAAAGGGAAACTCTGCAGGATTTTACTGGTGGCTGCCAGGTTCTGAAAATCCCCGCAGAACCAGATTTGGCTGGCTCCCTATCATAATAATTATAATAAATAATAAACTTTATTTCTATGCCACCTTTCTCCCCAAAGGGACCCAAGGTGGCTTTCCATTCCCTGGGAAATACCTTTTATTTAGGCAGGTCATTTTCACACGACCAAGCTTCTAACTGGATGGATCCTGGATTTTCCCTTTCTTTGTGTGTGTCTCATTTTTGTATTTTGAAAATGATTTGATTCATTTAATGTTTTTGCTTTGTTAGCATTATTTAAATGTAAGGCCACCTTATGTTCCTCACAGAAGAGAGAGAAAAGTGGGATAGACATAGAGGCAATCAGAAGAGCTAATGGTTGTTCCTAGAGACTGCTGCATCGACACCAGTTCATGAACTGGGAAGAGCTGTCCTTTTCTCTTTGTTCATTCATGGAGCTACCATAGCAGTTGAGTAAGACATGTTTATTCATGACCCCAAAGGGTTTCCTGAATACAATGTCAGACGAGGGCTTGGAAGAACTGAGTTAAAATCTCCACTTGGTCATGGAAACTTGTGGTAAATCACTCCTTGGTATCTCAAAGACCCTATTAGGGTCAGTCCTACATTTAAGTGATTTGACAGCACATAACATACAGTAATTTGATACCTTACTTCAAAGTGGAGGCTATTACCATACTCACCTTTAATGTTAAAGTACCCACTGTCATGGAATAGGATCACTGAGATTTACAGTGAGCTGAAACGGGAAGAACTGAGGAGAAGAAATGGGCCTGGGGGCCTACATATTACCTCCTTTCTCTATACAGTGGTGCCTCAACTTACGAATTTATTCTGTTCCGAATGCATGCTCTTAAGTCGAACTACTCTTAAGTCAGAGTACCTATCTAAAAAATTGAAAAAATAAGTTAAAAATCAAAACAAAATTGTAACTCAATCAGACCATATCTAAAATTTGTAAGGTGGCAGTCAAAACGCCAACAGTTTTCCGCTCTTAAGTTGAATTGTTCTTAAGTCGAGCTGCTCTTAAGTCAGGTTACACCTGTATTCTGCTGATACAGGCTGTAGAGTTTTCTACCACGCAGAACTCCCCCGCCCCCCAGTCGTTTCATAGACCATTGGCCTGTACACGCCTACTTTTATTTTCACTGCCACCATCCAGGGTATCCCAGTTTAAATAACCAAGACCCAGTCGAGTTGTAATGTGAATAAAATAAAATGTTTATTGAATACAATAAGTTGCTTCAGTTACAATCTTTCCTTGCGCACCCTTAATTGAAAGTTGCTCAAAGCAGTTATACTCAGTTCCTGTCCTTTACTTTCCTCAAACCGCTCTCGTCCGTCTCATATCTTTTCCCTATCTCCCTTTCACAAACCTCAGGCTGAGCCTTTTAAGCACTTGGGCTCCACCTCCACACTCCTTATTTGGTCACAAGCATTAACCCTTTACACCCTGCTGTGTAGCCACTTTAATTATGGAAAGGGTAAACGCCACGCAGGCTTTCAGCCAGACTCCATGTTCTGATTAGCTGAAAGTTTCTGCCTATACGATGTTTGCTATTTTCTGAATCGCTCTCCAAAAACAAGAAGTAATATAGGGGGCCTTAGCACTACGGAAAGAAGAAAGGAGTCATTTTGAATGTGCTACATGCCTGAGTAGAAAAAAACACCCAGCCCTAATTCTTTTAACCTCAAACCAGACCTAATATTACAAGCATTCTCAGCACTGTTAACAGCAAAGGAAATTAGATGCCTGAAGATTTTTCTTAACCCAAAATAGAGGCACTTGAATTTCTTTTCTCACTTGCTATATAAAATTGGTATTTTTAACTTTAATCTTTCTAGACAGATTTTTTCAAAAAACTGAAGATATGTTAGAAGCCTTTCTTTTAGGTTTATTGATTCAGTGGTTTCCACTCTGATTCTGGACCTCCTATTTAATAAATTAAATATATTGTACCATTAAAATTCACTGGGAATATATGAATTACAGCACAGACTCTCTAAATTAAAGATGATATGCTGCTTTTATAAGATATTTTAAATCCAGGTCATGAACAGCTCAAGCTCAGAAACAGATTTCCCTTGCATAAAATAAAAAAATGAATGTCTTAATATAGTCATTCCAACTACTTGGATAGTATGGAGACCAAAAATAGGTAGCTTAAATACTTACAGCCTTTATACAACTTCATGATTTTTCTTCATATGGATAGGAGCAAAGAAATTTGGGATGTGAAGGGATATCTACATTGCACCATAAGTTATTTATTTATTTATTTATTTATTTATTTATTTATTTATTTATTTATTTATTTTTATGCCACCCGTCTTCCCAAAGGAACTTCGGGCGGTGAACAGAGAGGGCAAGACAGACCCAAAAGGAGCAATACATCAACTGAAGTGAAAATAAAGGGGGGGGGGTGAAAAAATAAAGGAGAAAAATGTGGTATAAAATATACAGCAACTCAACAAAGGAGTCGATAAGTCATCAGCAAGACGGCGCAACCCCCCTCCTAACTTTATTCACTATCAATGTTCTGGATAGCTCAGTGGTTTAGGCTTGTGGCTATAGAGCAGAGGTCAGGACTTCAGTTCCCCTCTGTGCCTCCTTGACATGGGATGGACTTGATGATCCATGGAGTCCCTTCTAGCTCTGCAGTTCAAAGAGTTATCATTGTTGCTCTTCCTGCAGAGCACTTGGAAACTTAGTTGTGGCTGCTCACCTGTTCTTTTGAGATGTGTGCATGACACACACTTAAACAAGGGCAAAGCTAATTGAAGCCTCGTGGCGCAGTGGTTAAATGCCTGTACTGCAGGTAAAACTGTGCTCACAACCTGGGTTCAATCCCCGGTAGCTGGCTCAAGGTTCACTCAGCCTTCCATCCTTCCGAGGTCGGTAAAATGAGTACCCAGCTTACTGGGGGGGGCAATGTGTAGCCTGCACTCTATAATTAAAATTGTAAACCGCCCAGAGACTACTTGTAGTAGTATGGGGCGGTATATAAGCAGAACACTTTGCTTTTTAAAAGAAGGACATGGGTTTGCACAGAAATTGCATATACTAATTCATAGTTGTACATTTAAAAACCATTGCTGTAATTTCCATGGAACTGCAATATAGTAGGAATCAGAGCAGAGGCTAAATTCTGATGGGAAATTTGGAGGTTCTTGATCTCTCTTCTTAAGGTTCTTTATTGTCTTAACTGGACTTTGATGGGACCAGTGAAGGATGGTCACATGGGTGGTAAATATTTGCTCTAGGTTTTAATCTGAGTTTTAAAGGAATTACCTGTGGTCCTGAACCCATTTTGGATACAAGGACTGACAACTTTGATAGGTCCTTACCTTGGTGTGACTTCTCTGCATCTCTGATGTTGGAATCATCAGTTTATGATAGATTGGGCAAACCTTGAGATGAGGGTATCTTCAGCTAGAGGACTCTCCTCTTACCATCTTCCAAACTGAAGGCTATTTGGTGTAAAGCAGGGCACCTGACCAGACTATTCTCGGAGGAAAAGCTAGGAATTTCTTGTTAAACTTCCATTCCTAAAGCTCTTTGGCAGATGACAATTAAACAAGGGCAAAGCTAATTGAAGTATTTTAATGCAGGTCTGTGAATTTAATTAAATCTGCAGACACTTGGGATAGAGTCAGTAATGTTAAAAGCAACGACTCTGAAACTCTCTTGGCTGACATTACAGTATGGGCAATAGTGACTTAAATAACTTGATGCCCCATGTTTCTTGGTAAATATGTTGAATATGCCCAACTGAACAGAATGAATTAAGTCTCTGTTATATCTCATACACCTCCACAGAATTCAACATACAACAAGGATACAATTAGCATCATGTAAGGTCGGGCATAGAGGCAGTACCATTGATTGCCTCATTGTATACCTCTGAGCAGCAGAAGGTGGAGTCAGACCTGAAGCGCAAGGTAGAGGTTGTTGAGCACAGCAGACAGTATGACATATCTTCCCCTGTAGACACATAAGACTGCGACAATCAGAGCAGTCTACCCAACATGGTTCTTGCATTCGACCTTCTGTCTGCTGAAATGCTTTTGGAGCTCCTCGTTTCCCTTTCTAGTAGAGGTGAGTCAATACATCATGAAATAAGTGCACTTATATGGAATATAGAACCAATGAGCTGGTGAAAATGAATGCTCAATTGACTAACCCTATGGAGAAAGGGGGAGAAGGATGTATGATTGAAGACCATGCACTTAATGACCCTCATGTCAGCCAGGGCAAAATGAGGGGAGGAACATCTCTTTGCAGCTCACCATTTCCCTTTTGCAGTTGTGCTCATTTCTCTCCCAGTCTGTCCAATGAATGGGAAATTTAAAACACCAGCTGTGAAGCTAGTCATGTTTTCCTGTGGTCTTGGGAACATTTCAGGGGATGAGGGGGACTTCTTCAGGTGAGTCGAAAATTCTCCCTAGCCTTATCCCAAAACTGTCCCGGGATGTACCACCAGAGTCATGATGTCAGGGCAGACAAGGAAGCGGGTAGACATCACCAAGCAGGGAGTACCTCCTTAGCAAGCCTTCCTTCTTTGGGGGGGGGGTAACCTGTGTCACTGCTCATGGAGAAAGATGTTGTCAAATAAAGTTCTCAAGATGCCTTCTCAAGTCACATGATTGCACCTATAATGAAATAAAATATATCACTGACCAGTTTCAAAATGTTTGAAACTGGTCAGTTTCAAAATGTTTGTTCATTTCCACCTCTCTTCCTTTGTTTTATCCCTGTCAAGTTGGTCAGAATGTAGTCATCCTTCAGCTGTTTTTAGCACAGAGGCCACATTGTCGCAGCACTTAGCCCACAGTAGTAGATATGTCTGTGAAGATTCTCAGTCATCCAGGTGACTGTTGTCTGTTTGGATGAGCAGTGAAATGTTTCTATCTCTCAAAAAAGAAGTCCAGTAGCCATGACTCAACTTCCAGAACCACAGTAGTAGAGTACACATGTACTAAATGCTCCTGGTCACTTGCTGGTATCCATTTTTCTTTCCCCTGATTGCCTGATCCACTAACAAACCCAGGATCAACCTAAGGCATCTTTCAGCCAGGCCTTCTTCTTTTGAGTCAAAGATATTGTGTTAAATCTTTATGATGTGGTGGGCAGCACCCTTGTCCCTAAGTACCTCCAGGAATAATTTACAATATATTTATAAATTTGTTTTAGAGGGGGAAAAAACCTTTTTGTCTCAGAACGTCCCCTTTGTTTTGGTATGTTTATGTGGGCCCCAGCATTTTTTGTTTGTTTCCTTTTAATTTAGCTGCCAGAAGACGCAAAGGGGATTGTTCAAGACAAAGTGTTGAGGGATGGAAGCTGTGCATGCAACCTTCCAAGGTCCAGCGATGTGTGTGGGCAAGTAGTTCTTGGTCCTCTGAAGCTTTTCCTTCCTTCTCTTATAATGTTATTATTTAAATGGTTTTCACTGTTCAATACGATTTTCTGTGCCAGATTATTTAATTAGCTGACTCAATTTTATTATGGTCATCCCTTGGTAGCAATATTTTATATTTAGCTTTGTTGCATTGGAAGGGTTTTGGCTCTGAAAAATGTTAAATACATCTAAACTGAAGGAGAAATTCTGGTTCCGGGTGCTGGTGAAGAGACCGACATCAAAGAGCGCAGCATTCTCAAACTCGTTTGCCCACCCTACACACTATCATTGAAAAATATACTGAATGATATGAGCAAGTGTGGGGCTTGTAGAAGGACTGCCAGTCTTTACTTCCCAAGTGAGAGATGGGGAGGGGACCAAGCGGGGTGTGATAATTGAGATCTGGTAGGAGGCAACCCCAAGTGGAAGGTGTGGCTGCCTGCCAAAATGTGTAGACAATTGCCATTGTGTGGAAAGAAGAGCTATTCAGCCTTGTCTCTGGTGTATCTTTATAGCCATGCTAAGTTTTATACCCTCTCTTGCTTAGTTTAATTTATTTGATTAAATTAGTTTAGTTGTATTCTATTCACTTCTCTGTGTTTATTATGTATCGACCTATTGCTGTAATGGTTGTTTGTTATTGTTTCTTAAATTGTTATTCTTATTCTTATTAGTAATGTTCTTAACAGTTTGGGCATTACCAGTAGAAAAGCAGGATAGGTAATCATGCATAGCTGATAAGAAAAGCATCCAATATCAGTGCAGTCCCATTTCTACAAACATCTTTTTTTTTTTTTTTAAGGAAATGTATAGCATCTTTCTGGGCAAATATTCAGTGAACCTTCTTGCACAAAGGAGGAGACTGATTTGTTCTAATTCCATCTTTGTCCATAATTCTGTGGAGTAGTTGCTTAGGGACACTGGAGGCACAATAGCAATTTGCAACTAATTAATTAATGAGACTTCACATAGTTTCCTCGTTGTAGAGTTGGTGAGCTTGCAGTGAGAATTCCTAAGTGGAAATTTGTTATTTAACAGTGATTTGGCACTGCAGATTCCACCATTTCCCTTTCTCCAGTGCAACTATGCAACGGGAAGCTCCGTTCCCCACTTGTTGGGGGAGGGGCGCATTTGCCCTCCCAGCCCCGGTTCGGGCGCGCGACTTTCGCGCCCATCCGGGGCTTTTTGCCCGGGGACGGGAGCCTATAAGAGGGCTCCCGTCCTCCACCGCCATTTTGTCGGCGGTTAGATTTTCGGCCCCACCCTCCCCCCCTATGGTTGGAGAATGAGTTTAGCTGGTCGCCTTTTGGGGCCGGATGGGAATTTTTGGTGGTTACTCTGATTGGCCGTGAGTAGCCATGCGTTTTCGCCCATCCCATTCTCCTTACTGCGGGGGTGGGTTTATTTCCTTTCGGCCACTAACTTGGCGGGTAGTGCAGCTGGTAACCGTTTTCTAGTTGTGAACTAATTTTACGCTGTTTCGGCTCTTCACAGCCCTCGTTTCAGTCTATCTGCATTGGCTATGTCAGCTGAAAATTTAGGCTATTATGACTGGAGGCCTCCCGAGGGCTGTGCTGAGCTCTAGATTTAACTGTTGGATTTATTATTCCGAGCTTCTTGGCTGTGGAATTTATTCCACCTTGTTACCAGCTTGCACTACGGCGTCAGGTCCCCTTCAGTGAACCTGACTTGATCAGTTTACGAGTTAATGAGTTATTAATAAAGTTGTGGCCCGTTTGTACCAAACTGAAAGTTGTCTCGTCTGTTTATTTCGGGGCTTGGGGGGCAAAGGATTTTGCCCAGTCATTCATTTTAGCTACAGCTGTTTCAAAGCACTGCTGTTACCTCTTTTATGCCAACTTAGTTTTAAAAGAGGTAGCCATGTTAGTCCGTGCAAGCATACTGAGCAAAAAGAAAAGAAAAATTGAAAAAGACAAAAACATTGTGGCACCTTGAAAACCAACTATTTTAATATAAGCTTTCATGGATCAAATCACTTCCTCAGATATAAGGTGAGATTACTTGGGAAAATCTTATACATTTATACCTAATATGTCCCCAACTAGTAGTTAGTAGTAATGTCTACTAACCAATAGAAGGTGTTTGGTTAGTAGACGTACATTGCAAAATAGGTTTTGGAGGTATTCCTTTTATTGAATTGTGCCCAAAGTTCTTGTCTATAATCTTGCTTCAAATATTTCATAGACCATTTTACATTAATTAAGTAATGCAGTTTATATAATGGCCATCATTTTCTATAGGTATGTCCTATAAGGACTTAAGCTATGGATTGCTGCCTCTTCATGTCCCATACATTGTGTCGATCATTTGGGGGGGGGAGTCAAGTTTTTTTCCATCCTCATCTCCAGAGCCTCTTCCCAAGTAAAGCAACAGCTCCCAATCTTGGTTCTATTATGGACCTCTTCTCTTTGTTTACCTCCAAGTGAAATCCTCCCACCCTTCCTCCCTCCCTCCCTCCCTCCCTTCCTTCCTTCCTTCTCTTCCATGCAGTAACATAAGGAGATGGCAGGCAGGAATTTTGTCCCTTGGCACTTCCCTCTCACACCCAAACTCCCGGCAATTGCTTCATGTGTACAATAGACAATATTGTGCAATATCCATTTGGATTGTTACAGGACAGAACTGCTTTCTGTCTGTGGAATCAGGAACAGGAGTTCATCGTAGGTCCTCTAAACCTGATGGAAAGAACTGGGAATCCTTGCACAGTAGGGTTCTGTCATGGTGTCAGGTGGATACCAGAATGACAATAGATGTGACCCCTTCCATTTCCTACCTGATAGGAAATGTTACCAGCAGAATCTCCAGCTATAGCTCTTTCCCATTTTGGGAAGAAAAATCTCTCCATCCTGTCTGTATATCTTTGGACCAATCCATAATCTGACCAGTGATGATCCCTTTGAGTACTACAGTTATAGCTCCTTATGTTCTACCCAGAATGTAATATGTGTTCTCTATTTCCAGCCCCACTGGAGAAATGAGATTAGGATCTCTGTATTCATGGAAATCCATGGTGTCACATCTGCTCTGCTGAGAGAAATACATCACCTTGATTCAGATCTTGATTAAGTAAAGCACCATTATTGCTCAGCTGATCACAGTTGTATATACAGCATGCCATCTCAGAGATTTCTTTTCTAAGCTTGATGTAATTCTACTTTCTCATCTGATCTGCTCCTTTGAGCAGACACTGAACTTTGAGCAACACTGAAAATCTACCAGATACAAAAATAGATTCACAGAAGATAATAATGTAAATATTTTAGTCATAACTTACAAGACATATTTATAAAATAAAATTAATGTAAGGCAATAGAAATTGTGTTAGTAAAATTTTAATGAATCTCTCACTTGGAGCCTTTATATCCCATAACAGTTTTTATTGTCTGGCTAACAAGCAGTAAATGGACAGGAACGTCACTGACCAGAATCCTGTAGGTGATTTATTGGTGTGTACCTTAAACTGCAAACTGTACACCGACAATGAAGTAAGCTGACAGATTGTAATGCCAGCAATGCTTGCATAAGACTTTGGTCCTTTCTGTAGAATTGATATTGAGTCAATCTTTCTGTTAAGTGAAAATGTACAGTATAGAGATGGGCACGACTCAGCGAAATTTTTGTTTTTGTTTTCGTTTTTTCATTTTCGTTAGGTAATGAAACGAAAACGAAAATTTTTCAAAAACAAAACGGAAACGGAAACGAAAATGAGATTTTTTGCCGTGTTTTTTGTTTTCATTGTAGCAAACACATTGAACTGAAAAGAATGCTAACAAAACAGAAATTTTTCATTTTCGTTTTCGTTTTTCATTTTTGTTAGGTAACGAAACGAAAATGAAAAAATTGCGGAAAAACCCAACGAAAATGAAAATGAACCGAAACGGACCCCTAAACGACCAAACAAAAAACAAAAAACAATTTTTTTGAGTCATGCCCATCTCTAGTACAATATAAAGCTGTTGTTCTATCCTCCCTACTTTGTGGAATGGTGATATGGACTTACTATCAAAACCATGCAAGCAAGCCCAATTCATTCATTCATTCATTCATTTTCTTGCCTATCTTTGGAGAATTCTCAACATCAAGTGGAAGAATAAAGTCCATGAAAGTCTTGGAACCAATACAACAGCATCCATTTTTACAATTGTGAGACAATGACTAAGTTGAGTGGGCTTGCCATCTTCTCAGAATGTTGAATCATAGAATCACAGAACAGTGAAGTCGGAAGGGGCCTACTAGACCATCAAGTCCAACCTCTTTCTCCATGCAGGAATGCAGATCAAAGGATATTCACCAGGGGCTTGTTCGAATTTCTCTTGAATGCCTGCAGTGTTGGAGTACTCATCACCTCTTGAGGTAATGGGTTGCACAGCTGTACTGCTCTAACAATTAGGAAGTTTTACCTGATATGTCCTGAATTCTGGGAAGACTGGGAACAGATTCTGCCCCTCATCTGTATGGCAGCCCTTCAAATATTGAAAAAGTAATATCATGCCACCCCTCAGTCTTCTTTTCTTCAGGCTAATCATGGCCAATTCTTTCAATCTTTCCTCATAGGGTTTTATTTAAAGCTTCCTGATCATCCTTGCCACCCTCCACTGAACTTGTTCTAATTTGCCAGCATCCTTCTTAAAGTGTGGTATCCAGAACTGAACACAGTACTCAAGGTGAAGTGTAACCAGTGCTGATTAGAGGGGGATGAGCACCTCACGGGATTTGGAACTTATACTTCTGTTAATGCAGCCTAGAATAGCATTTGTCTTCTTTGTGGCCATATCACAGTTTGCTCATATTCAGCATATGATATGCAACAATTCCAAGATCCTTCTTGCTTGTAGTATTGCTGAGCCAGGTGCCCCCCCCCATCTTGTGCATTTGGTTTCTTTTTCCTAGGTGTTTTCCCTTTTCCCTTTTCAGCCCAGTGCTCCAGGCATTCAAGATCATTTTCAATTGTGTTTCTGTATTTCAGAGTGTTAACTGTGCCACCATTTTTTTTAAGATTACTGGACCCAGGACTGAGCCTTGGGGTACCCCACTTGTTACTTCTTCCCACTTAGAGGAGGAGCCATTAATCATCACCCTCACCTGTTTCCCATGATTTCAAGAAAATATTGGACAGCGGTTCTGAGAGATGTTCAGCCAATTCCTTCTGTAGTCTTGGATGCAGTTCAACCAGCCCTGGAGATCTCAATTCATGTGGGAATCCGATACCATACTGTGGGAGGAAAGTACTGCAAAGGCTTTAGCTATGTCTCCATAGTAACGACTCTCTGATTGGTAGGAAAGCCAGTGAATCAGGAGTGTACGAACAGCTCTTTCTAAAGGTGGCTGCGAAGGAAAAAGTGGGTGGGCAGATGCCTTCATAGTGAACTCACGATTTGCAAATACGCATGCCCAGGGACTTGAAGCTGTATGATCATTGGTTGGAGTCTTGTTTACCTATCTGTGATGTGTTGGAGCTAATAAAATAGCCAGTGAAGAGGAAGGGAGGGACTTTTGACTCTCTCTCATCCATCCGAAGCACGGCACCAGAAGAATCCCTGTGTGTGTTTATTCAGAAGCTTCTGCATCTCTACCGCCGCTGATTCTCTCAGCTGGTCTGGGGTATTAGCATTTCAAGGGCATTCAGGTGGAGAGATCCCTACAAATTCATTCAGGGTGGTAAGGTATTCCTTGACTATTTATTTATCAATCTCCAGCTGAAATCCTGCCCCCTCCACTTGCACTTCATATGTATGGAGGTTCACAATCTGTTTTATGGAAAAAAGCTGAGCTAAAATAGGAATTGAGCACCTTTGCCTTTTTCCATCTCCACTGAGGAGCTCTGACACTACTTCTTTTCTTTTGTCTTTTGCTTCACACGTATCTGGATAATGCTTTTTTTTTATTGCTTTTAGTATCTTTAGCTAATCTCAGCTCATTCTCTGTTTTTGCTCTCCTAATGCCATTCTCACATTTCTTTGCTACTTGTTTGTACTTTTCCTTAGCAGTCTGGTCTTCTTTCCACTTCATGTACATGCCTTTATTGTTTGTTTTTAGGTCTTCCCTGAGCTTTTATGAACCCACACTGGTCTTTTTTGTTGCTTCCCACCTTTTTTCTTAATGGAATTGATTGTAGTTGTGCTTTTTGCATTTCTTTTCTTTCTTGGACTCCTTTTCTTGTTCAGATCTCTTGCCATGGAACCTTACTCATCTTTATTCTGATACGTAAATCTGGCTTTTAAAAAAGCCAGCATAAGTGTGTGGCTACACTCTGCATTAATATCCTTTGAAACCAAGAATTCTAGAAGAACATGGTCACTTTCAACCGGTGTTCCTCTTACTGCCATTTCTCCCACAAAGTCATCCCTAGTGAATAGAATCAAGTTGAGAAAATCTCATCCTCTAGTTTCTTTCTCCACTTTTGTATGAGAAAATTATCAGCCACACAAGCCAGGAACGACTGTAACAGCCAGGGCATGGCCAACAGCTCGGCTATCAGCAGGAGGCCAGGACTAGGGTGTTCCCGAAGCTAGATGAGGTTGAAACCCAGAGCCTGGTCAACCAGTCCAAAGTTCCATGAAGAGACAGAGATGGTAGTCAGCAAGTCTGAGTTCAAGATCCACAAAAACACTCTAACAGGGAGGGGGATGCCAAAAATTAAAACATACAGAGTGACAGAGTTCCAGGAAGGTTCAAAGTAAGCAGGCCAAAGCTGAGGAGAGGAGTCCAAATGTTTCATGTTGCTGAGGCAAGGAACAGGTAGTGGCAGCTGCTAGCTTTATGTCAGTAGCAGGCCCACAAGCTGCACTCCCTGATTGCATCAGCATGATGACCATCTTCTATATCTTCTATGGAGAGCTTATCCAAGGCATTCATTCATTCATTCATTCATTCATTCATTCTGTTTTACATACTTCACCTTTCTCCTTGAAAAGTACCCAAGGTAGTGACAACACTGAAAGATAATATATAAAATTGAAAAGAATGAGTAAAAAGGGGTGACTTGCATCATTAAAAGACAATATTTAATGCTAAGGACAAAAAGTATACAAACATTAAAAAGGAATTTTTGACTCTGAGAAACTGAAAACACACAAATGGAAAAGCTCTAGGCTCAATTTAAGGTTGGGAAAAAGAAACAATTGAAGGATATACTGAAGGCCACCATGAAAGATTTTAATAATGGCCATGTCAATTAGAAAACTCTCACTCAAAACTGAAGTGGCTGTCAAAACACTGTCAAACAGGGACAAAGGAATTCAAAATGAAAAGAATCAAGGCTGCACGAAAGAAGAGAGAAGAGCTTGACATCCCAAGAGGCCCAGCATCAGCCAACCTGGTCACACTGTTTTTGTATTTTCTTGACCAATATTGGGGTAGTCATGTGCACATCTATCTATCCATGTGCTACTGCTCAACCTCAATCATTCACAACTTTTGCCCCCCCCCCCAAGGTGGTGGATTGGATGAAGATGGTTATCTATGGAAACAAAAAATGAACAATCATGCAGTACATTGCAACTCATCATGAGAAATTCCTGCTAACCAATGAGGAGGTGTTGCATTGTGAGATCCACACTTACTGCATAGCTGGCCTACACCTTGCCTTGGCTAAGCACTACTGTACTTATTACTCTCTAATTCCAGTTGTCATTTTATGACCATGATTATATTTTTCTTCAGAGTGCAGCATCTTCTCCAGGGCCTCCTAAATGTTATTTAGGGGTAGGCTGTGTGTTTCAATGTGGACATATTTTGCATTTATGGCAGAGACATTCTTATAACACTGCTGCTGATCTGCACCAAGTATGATGGAGGGCAGAGTTGTCTTCATCTCCACGGAAACATGAATCCAGTGTTTTGTCACAATTTGTCCTCCAAATTCCGTGAAAGAGGCTTGGATGCAAAACAGCTGGATTACAGAATGGCCTCTTGTGCTCACACATGTTTAAAAATTGCTCTGACAATTGCTTGTTATTCCCATGAGAAATGATGAGATGGGGGAAGAATCAGTTTCTGGGGTTTCCCCTTGCTTTGTTTGGCTTTGTGAATGGTAATGAGCACCAGACGATATCCTGTAGATCAGTGATGGTGAACCTTCAGCACTCCAGATGTTTTGGACCACAACTCCCATAGTCCTTTGTCATCAGCAGTACAAGCTTGGAATTCTGGGAGTTGTGGTCCAAAACATCTGGAGAGCCAAAGATTTGCCAGCACTGGTGTAGACCATCTTGACCACTGTCATTAGTGTTACCAACATTCAAACTGCTTTTGCTATGCAAAACCTGACATGCTTTTTCCTACTGGCAACCCAAATCATGGATACAAAAGCACAATATCACACATTCATTATCCAGAGGTTTCTTTTTTTTTTTTAAGAACAGAATTTTTAAGAACCGAATTTTTAAAAGACATAACATGTTTGACTGTAGCATGACACTAAGTAGTAGCTGGGAAGAAAAAGAATTACATGTGCACCCAAAGATGAAAGAGATTCATAAAAAAATCTTTATTAATAATACTTCAATGTACTCTATGTTATAAATAAGAAACATAAACTATAGCATGAGACCTGGATTAAAGCTTATCGTACAGTAGCAGGTTTGAGAATTCTGACAAAACTATTTTGGTCTACTCCAAGGCAATGCTACCATGGTGCTTCATTAACAAGTGATAGCTCAAAATAACAAAGTGCTACCAAAGTACTGCAGATAAGAGTGTGCATTTTTTAAATTTGCAAATAGAAACTGAGGAGGATTAAATAAATGAACACTTTCTAAACACAATGAAAATCAACATTGGTTGCCCTTCATTTTGGTCTGCTGTATTTTTATATAAATAGACACAAGACTCTATGCAATGAATCTGATTTATACAATGAAGTTTAATCAGAATAAAGCAAAATGATGTAGAGTTTATGATACATTTTTCAAGAGTCATGAGCATTTTCATTTTCATTCATGAAACTGTTTTTTCTGGTTAGCATGCTTACTGAATTAGTAATTCTGATTTGCCTTTATTTCTGCTTCTTAGAATTCCCTATAGTCTTCCTGTTTTAACAATATTTTTCTGAATATATGCATTTGGCAGAATCCTCCCCACCCCCGCTGCCCAAGTATTGGATAAAATTGTTCTTCAGTTAATAGGGAAGTTAGCTTGACATTTGAAGAAATCTTAAAGTTGAGTGTAAGAATATGCCTCAGCTTCTAGAACATTCTAGAATGTTCTTGCTTTTTCTTTTAGGCAATTGCATTGAACCTTCATTATAAGGGCTGAGTGTATATGTGAATGTGGGATACAAACTGATTTTTATGTGTGTGCAAACCTCCATGGGATAGTTCAAAGTAGCAATCTTTAATCCCGTACATCTCAAATTCAGATATTTTAAGAATTGGTCTAGTTTTTGTAGCCCCGACTAGCATAGTGACCTCGAGCCCCCTCAAACTTTCAGCCCAGTGAAGACTATAGGCCCTTGGATCTGACATATGGCTTAGTATGGCTGTGTGGGGTGCCGGGTGCCTTGCCAAAGTACTGATAAACTTCACGGACCTTCCTGGGTCCTGAAAGCAACACAGTTCCCTGTCCTTTGGGGGCAGCCATGGCTAACTGATCAAAAGTCATGCTCTGGCCCCCAGCTTTCAAGATGCATGTATGAGTGCCTTTGGTCATTCTGGGTGCACAGACTTTCAGTTTGGGGATTTCCTGGATGTGAACATCATCTGTCAGTGGTCTGCTGAGCAAGAAATCTGTAGAGCTTGACCAGGAGACAAAGGTAAATAACTTGACTCTTAGGTTCCTTACAATGAACCTTTCGGTCCTTGTTGTGATGAATGTCAATTCCCATGGCGGTGGCGGCGGCCCCAGGAAAGAAAAAGAGCATTCAAAGTAGCACTAGCTACTGTTGCTCTCTGATATTCTATAAAGTTTGCAGTTGTCCTTTATTTTTAAAACCATCGTTTTTCTTACTGTGGTGCCTGTGTTTGTTTCAGAGTGTATAGGTATGAAATGGGTGGCATTCTGATTTGATCTAGGCAGTGAGTGACACACCTGGGCAAACCAGGCTACTGGTAAGGGGGATATCTTCCACATCCCAATGCACATTTTTTTCTGTCCAACTCATTATTTTTTCTGTCTACCACACAGCAAGAGTGCCACACAAGGAACCTGTGCCTCTTGTTTTCTGTATACAGTGATCCCCCACCTATCGTGGGGGTTAGGGACCTGACCTGACCCCCAATAATTGAAGATCCATGATATGCAGATGCAGGTCGAATTAGGCTTGGGGGGGCTAGCTTGGGGCTCTTGTACTTACCCCCATCGAGGCCCTACCCCAAATGGGCCTGTGAGAGCCTTCACTGGCCTATTGGAGGCTCCAAAAGGCCTCCCTGTGGACCGGAAGTGACTTCTGATAAACCAGATATCATTTCTGAGGCCTCTGACAGGCCTAGAAAGACTCTCAGAGGCCTCAGAAATGATTTTCAGCAATCCAGTAGTCACTTCTGGTTCACAGGGAGGCCCTTTTGGGGCCTCCAGAAGGCCCAGGAAGGCCCTCACAGGCCTGTTCAGGGCAGCTCCAGTCCTGGAGTAAGTATGTGAGGCTTGAAACAGGACTCGCCCCCTTATCCTAGGGGGCCTTGAAGAGTTGTAATGGAGGCTGTAAATAATAATTCCAGACTGCCTGGCCCCACCCGACACCGTCCTAAGCACAACACTTTTTACCCGGTCCCAATATTCCCTCCTGTTCCCGAGATATCGGGAGAAATACATTTGCCGCTGCTTGAGTGGCTGATGCATTGCCGGCAGAGCAGAGAGCCTAGGGTCAGAAAACACAAATTCACACTCAATTTGGCTCGCTACACTGTATCAAATAAACCACGGCAGTCTATTTCTGTGGAGACTTCATAAAACGGCAGAAGGGCGAAGGTAAGCCCTTCTGTGCATATTAAACAATCAGCGCCTCCGGCCATCAATCAATGTCTTATTAATTACAGCCGGACGGGGGCGCACAGCGGGGAACCCTATTCCATTGAATTGGCTGAGTAGACCACCCCACCAAAAAAGAACCATAACGCTTCCCTGGGCAAATTTGAAAATCCTAGCCGCTTCGAGTTCCAGATAGGCGGCTAACCCTCCGGCAGTGCCAGCGGTACGATTCACCCTCTCTACCCGGCTCACAGTTCCACAGGCTCAGGGAAAGGCAGCCGAGGGGAGCGACCCCTCCCACCATCCTCTACCCGAGTCACAGTTCCATGAAATTCATACCCGGTCATGCATCCCTATGGAGATAGACCGGTCCTCTTTCCGTTTCTATGTCTCTCTATGGAGGTAGATTGCCCCCCGCTCCCAAATAGAGCAGCCAGGGTTTCCCCTCTTGCGGAAGCCCCTGGAAAGCTGGTTCTTTCAGTTTCAGGGGTTCCCGCCAGGAAATAAAGAATGTCCCTTGCTGATATACCGGTTAACCCTTTCCTGCCCCTCTTCCTCCATTCTCCCAACCCTGGAACCCCAGCCAGAGATGCAGTTCAGGCGGAACTCATCCTGAACTGATGAATTATTTTCCTCCATGCTCTGGCTTGCAAGGGAATGATTTCAAGCAATCATTCCCAAGGATCAGGGAATCCCCCACTTTCAAAAGTCTAGTTCCCCTGCCTCTGCCTAAAACAAACCCAAGACTCCTGACCCAAAGGTGCCCCCATCCGCTTCTCTCTCCCCCTCTCTCCCTCTCTCCCTCTCTCCCTCTCCCCCCTCTCTCTCCCTCCCCCTTTACTCTTTGTCCTCTTTCCCTCTCTCTCTTCCCTTTCTCCTCCTACCCATCTTCCCTGGGTGTGCTTAAAACTGTGTTCCTACACTCTGCTGCTTTCTGGACCTGAGCCATCTTGGGCAAGGCATGGTGGCCACATGGCAAGAGGGAAGAATCTCCAGACGGACTCCATTTCTTCAAGACAGCCTCAGCACGTCTCACCTTCGGGTGTGTTGAAGATTAAATCACAGCCCAAGGCATTCCATTGTCTTGTTTCCACACTCGCCAGGGATTTGTCTAGCAGCTGAAGACCTTCTCCATCGGCTTTTCTGCTTGCCATTGTGACTTCTCAGCTCCCCATTGTGATTTTTCCATCTCCCATCGACTTGATAATTACTCTGTGATTACTCAAACTCTTGGACAATACTGACTCCTTCCTCCCCTATTGTTGCCCCCATATCCACCCATTAAAGGATTAGTTTTCGCCTAATCACACCTGTGAAGGGGTCCTGTTCCAGGACATCAGGAACGCCCAGGACCTCCCCCAAGAGACCCCTGGACTGACCCCCATTGGTTGTTCCAAAACACCACCCCTAGCCCAACCCAGAGGAGGTGCCACTCTGTGGGGGGGAAGGGAGCAAATAAAGATTGTGTGTTTCCTGTTTTGGGGGCTGAATGCCTCACTTCTGCCTTGGGTGATCCGTTCACCTTACCGTCTTTATTAGGTCTAATAAACTGGTAATATTTGCCTGGATCTCTCTGTGTTGGGTTTCTTCATTGGGTCTTGTGAAATCCAACAGCTTGCAGCAGGATTATCTTGCTGTGGTCTCAACAGCCTTTTTTCATATACTGTTGTCCCGCGATATATGAACCACGAAAGGGCAGGGGACCACTGTAGTATTAAACAGCCCCTCATACCAAGAAAGTCCTTTTCTTCTAAATGATTACTGGGCTGGGGCACCTCCCTTATGAAGAAAAGCTAAAACATTTTTGGCTCTTTAGTCTGGGATTGAGACGTACAAAATAATGCAGGGCATGAGTAAAGTGGATAGAGGGATGCTCTTCTCCCTCTCACAAAATACCAGAACTAGGGGACATACACTCAAATTGAGGGCTGGGAGAGTAAGAACAGACAAAAGAAAATATTTTTTTTCACCCAGCACATTGTTAGTCTGTGGAACTCCCCGCCACAGGATGTGGCGATGGCATCGGCCTGGATCCCTTCAAAAGGGGATTGAACAGATTCCTGGAGGAAAAGTCCATCATGGGTTACAAACCATGATGGAGATGTGTAATCTCCAGGCTTAAAACTGGGGTACTTCAACGGCCAGATGCAGGGGAGTTGTATCAGGAGATAGATATCTAGTCTGATGTGCTCCCAGACGCATCTGGTGGGGCCACTGTGAGATACAGGAAGCTGGACCTGATGGGCCATTGGCCTAATTCAGCATGACTCTTCTTATGTTCTTATTTTGGATGCCTGTCTATGTTCCAGATTGGGTGAATGCCAAACATCAAGTATTCTGACTTGAGCTAGGTGGCAAGGGAGCACAGTCAGGAAAGCCAGAAAATTAACTTTTCTTTTCTTTTCTTTCTTTTTTTTTCTTTTTTTTGGTTAAGATTCCTGTCCTACATAGGACATTTTTCTTTCTACATCTCTTTGAAAAGTCCATATCACTGGGGCAACTTTTGCTGTTCTTCCAAGAAAACAATATGGTTTTGTATGGCAAACGCAAGGCACCAAAATCTGCACGTTTACTGAGTTCTCCAAGCACTCAAAGGTCCATTGCCCATGCTTGTGATGCCTGTGTTTGCGCTGATCATGTTGTGTCATTTTGGTTTCACTTTGTTTTTCCAGAGCAAATATCCCTTCTCGAGAATGATGGCTAAACACTTCTTGGCCATCCGCAGGCAAGGAGGGGAATCATCAGGGGATGACTATGAGAAAAGATCTGTCACATAAGATTAATAGAGAGAAACTGGGGAGTAGAGAAGACAAAGAGGGTTGCCCTGAAACCTACCAGTTATGTCTAGCAAATGCTGGAGGAAGAGTCAGCTTATCCTCACATTCCCCCTCCATTTTTTTTCCAAAAAGAAAACTGCCTCATTAAATTGGGGTCGGGGGAGAAATCATCTGCATTCAGAGACAGGGCAAGCTTGCTGAAGGGTACAATCCTGAGGCCATCTATGAATATGGAGTGGCTAAAGCAGCAAGGACAGATGTGTGAAGCTTGAAGTTGACATTGCTGGCTGGAAAGCCCAGTGAGTTGGGCACCCAGTTTTAGAGCCAGCTCTCTTGAGAGGAAAGCCAGCTTATGTGACTCTGGAGTGTGTCCAAGAGAAAAGAATGGCAAACTACTGTTGAGTTACTCTATACCTAAAACCCAGGCAAGGATCACCATAAATTGAAATAATTTGGATTCCAACCATGTGGTTATTATTAAATGAGACTTCACCACTAGCAGGTTAGCTATGCTATGACTAAACAGGACACTCTTAAGCTTTTTCTTAGTGTTGATCTTCTGCAGAACAATAAGTCCACAGTTGGCCTTATCCATTTTATGAAATCTGGTTCATGCTTTTGGGATCCCCTACAATCTTCACGTTCCCAGAAGTAGCAGCAGTGTTTAAAAAAAGAACAGTAGCACTCAAACAAACTGAGAACTATTATAAATCCTGCAATTCTGAAAGTCACCTCAGCCATGGCGACTGTAGAAGCACATGAAAAAGAAAAGATACATAAGTGCCAAAGGTCAAGTTCCTACATGAATAATGGGCAGTGACCCTATTTCTAAATCTTGCCTTCAGAATGTACACTGCTTCAAAAAAAATGGACAGTGTTCGAGTGGTGAAGTTATTCTGCTGATAGGAAGCAAATTGGAAACTACCCTCACTTTCACCTCAGCAATATTTATAACAGAATGTAGAATGAAAGAAGTCTCCAGGTCTTCCCTTCTATTACAGAGTTTGAGGTGCTGTATCCTATTAGGAATATATAGGATGATCTCAATTAGATATAACACTGTAAAATTCAATCAAGCATCAACAATCTCAATTGCATTCTCAGCAAAGCTGGAAAATATTCAGATAAAATAATTGTTTAGATATAATTAGCTTCTTTCCCTGAAAGTATGCAGAAAAAAAAATCTACACTGCATCTGAAAGTTGAGTCATGGCAACTGGACTTCTCTCTTGTGAGACTGAAACAGTTCACTGCTCATCCAAGCAGCCTCACCAGTCTGAGAAAAGTTGATAGCAAGGCCCCCAATTTAGAGTTCACCTTGATTTCATGCCACCCTGATCTGAATAGGCTTATTAGGTGGATAGTTTCCTGAATAGGCTCATTGGATGTACAATGGGGTGCATGAAAGCCCACCTAATCAACCCTCAGCACCCATTAAACTTGGGTCATTAGCCTTGGCCTTCCTGGTGGAGGTGTAAAGTGCTGCTGATTTGCCTGGGGATCTATGAAAGAGCAGTGTGATAAGTGGCAGACAGATTGTGCCTAAGTCTCCCACCTCTGTTAAAGCAAGGCGAACTAAATTGGAGGCCTCACTACTAACTTTTGTCAGACTGACAAAGCTGCTTTGATGTGCAGTGAAACATTACAGTATCACAAGAAAATAAGTTCAGTGGCCATCTTGACTTTCACATAACTTCACCTGGATGACTGAGAATCTTCACAGACAGATTACCATTTAAGTTCCATTGAAATTGTTTCCATGTTTTGGCAAAAAACAGTTGCATTTTATTTTGGTTCAGAATCACTGCATATCCATTTTTCAGGTGTTTCAGACCTGGGCAGGTACAGAAAATGATGACTGCATCATCCCCATAAAGTAGGATTGAGATATAAAGCATTCCCGGTTTAGGAGGTGGCCATTCAGATGTGCCAGAAAGGGAGCAAGATTCTTCTTGAAATGGTTGAACAGTGTGGGAGCCAAGATAACAGCTTTGTTTGACACCCTCATTGCTTGGAATCTGATTGGTCTTTTCCGCTCTACGGAAAAGTCGAATTTGGTATGTGCTGCCGGAATATAAGCTTTTTATGAGGAGGAGCAGTCTTTTGTCAATACAGTATCCAAATTATCCAATCTGTTCCATAAGAGTTGTCTGTCTATTAAATTGGAAGTTCCCTTTATATCAAGAAAGGACACATACAATTTTGTTTTAGCCTGTTTCAGTCTTTTATTAATGACATGCAAGAGTATCAAACAATTATCAAATGTGGTTTTGCCCTTCTTAAAGCTGGCTTGCTCAGGGTGAGGAATAGATTGATTGTCAATCGAGGTGGTAGTTTATTTAATAGATGTTTTGCATATAATTTTCCAGTCACTAATAGTAAGCTAATTGGCCTATAATTTTCTGGGAGGGAGGGAATTGCCTTTTTTTAATATAAATTGGGGCAATGATGGCATTGGCCCAGGCTTCAGGGATTGATCCAGCATTATTTATTATCAGTAAGGAGGAGTCTGGGTCACATTTCACTAATGCGGGGGGAACAGCATTGGGAACAGCCACTCTCCCAGCTTGTAATTGAATGAGTAGATCTTTGATCTCATCATTCAGTAGCTCCTGAAGGGCAGGGTGAGAGCTCAAATGTAGAAAAGGTGAACAGGGCACTGAGAAGTATAGGTTTGTTAAAAAGGAGCTCGGAGGCAATATTTTGTCAGTGTAGTGCCCTTCCATCCTGAAGGAGCCCACCACATTGGCCCAGAAAATTTTATTATTTTTCTGGGTCACTGCCTGTAATAACATGTTCTCGGTCTCAGTGGCTGAATACCTGGCCAGAGTGCTATATATACCATTAATGAGACCTCCAGGACTAAGGATGGCCACTAATCTGTTCCCTTTCATCTCTTTATTTATCTTTTAGTCTTTTATTCCAGAGTTTGATGCTTTTGTTCTTAATTTATTTTATGCCATTAAAGGTTTCTTAACTGACTTGTCTTGAACATGATCTTCCAAAATAAAACAGTGAGTTTTTTCTTTCATGCAGTCCTTTTAATTTTTTAAAGGGACAGATATTTAAGTAAAGCTTGAAGGGTGTCTTATTGTCTGTTTAGCCTATAAGAATTACGAATATATTATTTCAGAATCCTACAATCAGAGTCAAACCAGGATCTTTCCTATGTAAGGTTGCTGCACCTTAAAGGAGTATGTGTACATCCTAGTTCAGAGCACAAGTGCTGCATAAAAACATTAAAGACTTTGATTTTTTTTTCCAAGAGATTCGAGCACATTCATTAGGGAGATCAAGCTATTGTTGCACTTATTCCATGACTATAACTTTTGAAACTTTTGTAATGTTGATTTGTTCCAATTAATTTTAATCCCAGTTTCTGACTCCTCCCCTGGGGTCTGGGTGGCACCAATCCCATTAGCTCCTAAGACCATCTCTGCTAGTAAAGGGAGGTGATGATCACTGTTGGTGAGATCATCCACTGTGAAATGCGCCACACATGTCTTCGGAGAGAGTGATATCATGTTATAATCGATGACACTGGAACCCTGGGTAGCTATGTGTGACTTCAGAAATTCTATTAAACCATTTAGCCCAATTAAATTGAATTGAGTGCAGAGGTTAGCTAGCGAGACTCTTGCTGCATTAAAGACATGGTCCTTGAACTGTCTGTTGAAGGGACAACAAATGGGAAGAGAAACATTGCAGTCCATATCTAGGGCTTTCAAGAACATCTGCTCATCCCTTCCCACCCCGGCACTGAAATAAACTCCTGAGATGATCTCAGCCAGAGGGAACCTTCCCTCAAGATCCTTCCATGCATTTGGTTAAGGAGTTTCATTGTTGAGTCTGCTGTAAAATAGTAAATCCCAGGGATATACATGTGTTTACCAACATATATACTTTGATAAGAATAAAAATCTTAGTAACCATTACATGAAATTAAGAGAAAGGCACTTCAATGTGCCTTTAATTTAAGGAAATTTTAACCACTTCAGCTAAACCAGCAAAAATTGGCCGCCCTTTGTTACTGACTTGAATTGTATGTTTGAATATAATTGATACCCTCCTAGCAATGCCTGACCTACTGCCCACATTTCCTGTAGTAATGTAATATCACAATTTTTAGAGTAATGCATAAATGATTATTATGGGAAGTGCCCATATATTTATACCTTTGATTGTATTTCCACTATTTAACTTTGATTTTAAAATTTTCCACAATCTATTTATATATGCACTTGGTGCTAAACCTTAAACTGGTTGCCTGCAAAAGAATGCTTGCTTCTAGTATTCCAAGGTATTCATAACTGTCATTACTTGATATTGATTTTGTAATGCCACCATTTTTAGCTCTATTTCATCTAAGTTTTGGAACTTTCTCTCAGTGATTCTATCTTGGTGGGGACTTTTTACATATAACAAATTGTTGACATTTCCTGCTTGAAATATGAGACCTGATAGCCCAATCCAGTTTTATTTAGAATTATTGACAAGGAGATTAATGTGATATGAATCAGTAATGGTGACAAAGAAATATGTTTGTATATTTTTATTGATTCAAGTTTGCTATTTTATATGTCTAATTGTTGAATTTGTTTATTTGTTTTCAACTGTTTTAAATTGTTCACCACCCTTAGTTCCCTGGGGAAAATTGAGTAGCATATAAATATAAAAATAAATAAAATAAATAAATAAGTCCCTTGAACTATTCCTCATTTAATGTTAATAACTACCCCAATTTCTTCTCTATAACCTATTAAATTAGTTTTTCATTTTCCATGATTTTCTTCAGTAACATCTCAGTATTTTACTACTCCTAAACATATGTAGGCAGTTGTTAATCCAGATGTGTAGCAATCTATCCACTCCATGTTATGATTTATTTTTGTCTTTTTGAATTTTTAGTACCATTTTGTCAGTTAGCACCTGATCTTTTATGCCTCGTGATTAAAAAGTTCCCTTTCAGTTCAATTAGGGTATAGGGAATTTGCATTGAATAATCATATGTTGATTATAACAGTACTCCTATGATTAGCTTGAACAGTATTTGATGGCATGTGACCGGTTGATCATTACAGGGTTCATTGTCCTTTTCTTGATCTTTTATTATCACAAATGTTGGGGGACATGAAAGGAGCCTCCACCAAGATTATATTCTTTTAGCAATCAGGTGTTCCCTAGGCAACATTGTTCGTCACTGGCTAATCCTTTCAAACAGAGGCACCTTTTCATAATATAATTTGTTGGTGCTTCTGACTAGACATGGGCACGACTCGGCGAATTTTCATTTGTCGTTCCGTTACGGAATGGAACGACAAACGAAAATTGAGCTGGAAATTGAACGAAACGAAACGACCCATGAAAATTGTGGTCGTTAGTTTCGTTTCCATTACTGGCGGCGCGCAATGAAATGAGCTGTTTTAAATGTTAAAAAACGCCCTGGACATCCATAAAAATGCAGCGATAATTATTTATACTGTCTGATAATACCTACCAGGGGGGTGGGGGTCCTTAAAACGTGCATTTATGTCTTTTCTCAGATCGCTGTATTTTTTTTCCTTTAAGGGGAGTTGGGGACATTGACCCAAAATGGCTCCCAGGTGCCTAATATTGATTTCTTGGGTATTAAAACGCCCTGGACATCCATTAAAATGCAGCGATAATGCGAGAATTATTTGAAATTATTACCTACCAGGGAGTTGGGGTCCTTAAAACGTTTGGTTTTGTCTTCTCCCATCGCGATGTATTTTTCTTTTCACTTTAAGAATGACAAAATGGATGTCGCCAGCCACTCCAGCCACAACATGGAGGCAAGCCATGTGATGGGATCATGTACATTCTTGGAAAACTTCAACCAATAGCATGCCCAGGTTGCAGACTGGGCAGGTCTGGCAGCCACAGAGGGCATAAAAAGCTCTGGCAGCCCCCGGAAATGCTTTAAAATTGCGCAAAAAGCGGGTAGAAACGACAAACGGAAAAAAAAACGAAACGACAATTTTTAAAATTTTTTTGCGACAAACGGAAACGACCCGAAACGGACTCATCCCGAAAAACGACAACTTGAAACATAATTTTATCTGGTCGTGCCCATCTCTACTTCTGACGCAAATAAAGAAAAAAAGAACCATAAATGTCCAAACTGTTGCCATCTACTCTTCAGTTGTGGAATTATTGTTCAGTTATTTAGTTGTGGGATGATGATGATGATGATGATGATGATGATGATTGCTTTGTTCTGTTTTTAAATGGCTTTAATTATTCTATAGAATTTTTAGAATTTTAATTTATACTATGGTTCTCAACTCCTCAGTCTTTCTGTAAACTGTTTTGGATCCCTGAATTAGAGATATAAGATGGGATACAAATGAAATGAAATTGATAAATAAATAATAATATCTAACTACTTTGGGAAAAGGAGTATCTAAGCACTTTTAAAAACAACTTTCCAAGCATTCATCTTTAATGTTTTAATGGTTTTTGATTGTCTGTCTGTCTGTTTGTTTTTGTTTTTGTGTGTGGTAGGGGAAAGATGTTTTGGCCAATAAGATCTACAAAATTGCTTTTTAAAACATCTACTAACTAGGGATCTCCTTTCTCTAGGGAGTCCTGGGGAAGCTTTAAGGGGGCTGAAGATATAGGTGTGTTTGTGTGGGGGGAAGAGGCTTTAATATTTTAAAAAATCTTCATCAATATCATTGCCATTTATATCGTGGAATTATGCCAACTGGATTTCAACAGCTTCCAGTGCTATATTCACAGTTAAGCTGCTGAAATGTGTGCAAGAGAACAGTTTCCTATGTAAAGATGGAAACAAGAAGTTATTTCTTGGGCATAGCAATTTCTTTCATTGGTGGTCTACCACATTCTTTCTAATATTTGTTTTGAAATGACTGTGGGCACTCCATTAATTTACCTGAGCAGGAGCAAAATCCCACGAGGGCACAATTTTATTGATAGGGTCAATATGTTGCTGCCTAAATTATGAATAATAGGTAATTACAAACCTTTTTTCAGCTCCATTCGCCAACAGTTCTTCCCACTTCAATGTTTTTCTTAAAAAATGTTATGTGATATTTCTTTTGCTGCGATTTAGGAACCACTTTTTTCATGAATGAAATACGGCCAGCTGGTGATAATGGTGGGAAACATTATAAATGTCATTCTTCACTTAACATGGATGTTTGTAAAGTGCTTTGAACCTTTTCCCTCTTATGTAAGGGGAGTGGGGAGAGAGGCCTATAAAGTTATAGGAATTGAAGTTTTTGTTCTTGAAATTTGTCAACATTTCAAGATGCTTGGTCATTCCCATCTCTGTGTTAATTTGAAAAACAGTTGCTTAAAAATTCCTTCTTGGATCTCAAGGCCTGGTGAAATATATTCCTTTAGGCAAAAGAAAAATAAATAAATAAATAAATAACTTGCTTACGAAGCTTTTTCCCCCTTCTCCATTCTGAGAAAAGGAAAAGATTTCTTAAAAAAAAAAAAAAGCTTTTCTCTTACAAAAATCTCTTCTGTGAAATAGCAATTCCCCCAGCCCCTTTTCCACACACCCCCCATTCAGTGCTATGGTACAGAATGATGATGTTAGCATCTGTACTGTGCCAAGAGTTTTTTATTTATTAACTAGGATTTACTGACAGTCATGCCCATTTAAAAAAAATCTAGCACAGCTTTTGAAATGTCAGACCTAGAAATCTGATATACTTGTGGCATTTGTGTAAAGATGAATTTGGGGGGAAAGAGAAGTTTTGGGATTTATGACTCCCAGTGCTGTTGTTTGCTTAATACAGACTAATATTGCTGTGCTAAATAGTAAGAATTCTCCTCAGTGCCTAAGAAAAACAGCCATTTGAGCTGGGATGAGGCACAGGAGATAATAAATCTTCATTACATGTGCACTGCATTCCAGCTACAGCCCTCAAATTACATCCTCTGACATTATTTATTTAAAATCAACAGCATGCCATCAAATTAAGTAGTTTCAATGTTGCAGTCTATGAAGCTTAAAAGAAGACTCCAAGTGTCTTTGTAGGAAATGGAATTAGAGAAGGAAATCTGAGAGGGAAACAGCTGAAGTAGGTTATGTCCATGAATTCTAATGTAGGGGATCAGTAAATAGACTTAAATAAGCTCAAATGAGAACAACGCTTTTGGGTTAATTATATGAATTAATAAACAAACATGCATACAATTTGTTTCAGCAATTGTGCATGAACAAAGGTTAGAACCAGAAGTTGAGAGCAAAAGCCACTTCGTGAATCAATATATTTGCACTTCAAAGTTAAGGAAATGCTTGTCTGGTAATCACAACTAATAATTGTAACTGTGGCAGGATATTTATATAAACACCACTTTCAAAGTTAATTGCTTATAATGTTATTGTCAGTTTGAAATTTCACCTTTTTATGCCTCCATTTTTCTTCACAGTCCACAGTCACACAATGTAGCCAAAACTCTGGCTAGATATTTCACTTCATCTGTCCATGGAAGTGGAATATAATCCACAAAAACTCAAACTGGAATAAATCTCTTAGTCTTTATAGTGGCACAATATTTTCATTTTCATTTTCAATTTTGTTTCAGTAATATGGCTGCAATGTATTGCCCCACAGGTACACCTTTGAGACTCAAGTAAGAAAAAATTGCGCTTTGGATTTTAAATATGATTTGGCTCAAATGCAACACACTTTTATATATAGTGAGAACTAACTCCAGTGTTAGTTCCAATCAGAAAGGAGCCACTGAAATTTATGCAACTTCTGTCATTTGTGCCTAACAAGGCTCATTCATTTCAATGAGCCTACTTAAGATTAAAGTTGCTGTTACAGTGAGGGAAAATCATATTCACTCACATTCACTCGATATGAAGTTACATTGGGGAATCTGGATTTGTTTGATTTAACTGGCCTTGAAGGAGAAAAATCCTTCTTTCCTTGCAATTCCATTGATAGCCCTGCAGATGGTGCCATTACAAAAATGGTTTTAACAAACTGTAAAAAGGCTTTCACTCCTCAGTTTCCTCAATTGTTATTTCTTTTAAAAACAACTTGCCAATAAAGAGAAGTTATGTTCTTCATCTCTATAAATTGAATGTTCCTCTCAAATTGCTCTGTGATCCCTATGTACTGTAAATAAGGTCCTTAGATGTTGTTACAATGTGGCTCATCAAGGGATGATCAGATGGATCCAATATAAATGTGAACAAACTGCTAGGATTTTTGGAGCCACGGGACCCAGCAATATGCCCCATTAACTTTTATGGGACTTGCACCCAGTTAAGCAAATCTAAGATTGCAGCCCAAACAGATCTCAGATTGCTGCCTGAGACATGGTACAATATGTAAACAGTGAAATGAATGAAAGTTCTCAATGCCTGATATAAAGTAGATGCTAAGGGCCAAAGTGTATATTACAGAAAACAAGTAAATAGAAGGGGTGATTCCATAAGTGCTGGAAACACTGGCTTTTCACAGCAGGAGACTTTCACATTTCCTGTAGGTATATCGCTTTGTTTCATGATTGGTCATTAGCAGGATAAGTGCAGGGTTTAGTTCAAAGCATAATGGTAGGAGCTTCATTATTTACCGGAATGTGTCCTTTGAAACTCTAAAGGATTTCAATTCTAAGGATGAGTTTGGCTTTAACAGAGAAAGGCAGAAGAATGGGAAGAATCACACTACAGCCATAAGAATCTGCAGTTGGCCATGGAAATTCACTGGGGACATGGAACTAGTAAAACCACTTCTTAAATATTCCACTTGGCCAAAATGTCTTATTAGGCTCAATTTAAGTTTATTCCAACTTAGACTTTTTATCAGGTTTGGCAAATCCATTTAAAAAAAAGCTAGTTCAATGGGTCTACTATAGTAGTAGGGGTAGCAATTTCATGTAGAACTGGGTCCCCAGATCTGCACTCCTGCTGCTCTCTCTACTCCCTCCCCCAGATTCTGGAAGTCTCTCCCAAAGGAGGCTTGACTTACCTCATCTTTCTTGTCCTTCCACAAGCAGGCAGTTAAGGCTTTTTGGTCTTGTACTCATTGGCCCTTTCAGTATTACACGCCCATTGTTAATAATTAGTGATGGGCACAAAGTGCCATTTTTTGTTTAGTTTTATCCCCCCCTGCCAGTGCTGACCATCTGGCTCCCGGGCTGGTTGGTCCTTTTTGCTTTATTTTTTAATTCCGCCATCCCAGGACTGACCAGCAGGCTCCGTGGCTGGTCAGTGCTATTTTTCATTTTTATTTCACCCTTTCCCTAGCGTCAACTAGTTGGTTCCTGCCCCCTCCCCCCAGCACTGACCAATTGGCTCCCAGGCTGGTCAGTGCTTTTTATTATTTTAAAAAATTGTTTGTTTGTTTGTTTGTTTGCTTGCTTGCTTGCTTGTTTGCTTGTTTGCTTGCTTGCTTGCTGAGCCCCAAGCGCTAATCAGCTGGGGAAAAGGAGCAATTTTTAAACTTTTTTTTGCCAGCCCCAAGCCCATGCTACAGCTGATTGACGCTTGGGGCTCAGCAATAAATAAATAAATAAATAAATAAATAAATAAATAAATAAATAAATAAATTTTTTATTTTTTATTTTTTGCTGAGCCCCAAGTGCCAATCAACTGTAGTGCAGGCTTGGGGTGGGGGGGGGGGCTCAGCAAAAAATAAAAAATGAAATGAAAAATAAGTTGATTGGTGCTGCCGCTTTGGATGCCCCCTCCACAGGGGCTGGTCAGCAGCTTTGGGGGAACGAAAAATGAAATGAACAAATGAAAAATTTTGTTTCATTTTGTTTCATTTTCCTTTGAGGGGGTGGTTCATTATTCATTTCATTAGATAATGAAATGAATAACAAATAATGAAATGAATAAAAAAATTAGTTTCATGCCCATTTCTATTAATAATCTTCAATACTATCTTAACTGTTGTAAGACACCTTGGGGGTTTTAAAGTAGAAAGTTGATTTTTTTTTAAAAAAAAAGTCCTTTGTGACTTGTGATGAGCTCAAATAAATCTCCTGGTTTACTTGCAAGTAAGGAGACTGCAGCAACAGGAGCCAAGGAGGCTGTAGGGTGAGAAGAGAACATTGGAATGAAGGTTAGGGAGAAAGAAGGAAGGTTAACCCACCTTCCACAGCCACCCCATTCTCACTCCATATGAGTTACTGTTTTCCAAAATGTCCAGTCATTAAGAGCTCTGATCACATCTTGCAAATGAACAGCAGCATCTCATGTTAGGTTCTCCTCTCCTTCTCCTCCTGCTACTACCCCTTCCTAGGAATATTGCCTTTTTCATTAAGTTCTGCTCATATCTTGGAAACGAACACCTGTAGCATCATTTATTTATTTATTTATTTATTTATTTATTTATTTATTTATTTATTTATTTATTCCTTCCTTCCTTCCTTCCTTCCTTCTTTCATTCATTCATTCATTTATACGTTTCTGGGCGGCTTACCACTCAAAATGAAAATAAACAATTAAAACAATTAAAAACATTAAAATACCAATGAAGAATTAATCTCAACAATCTATTCAGCCTTGCTATTTAGTTCTTCGATGCTAAGCAGTTAAGGATAGATTTGGCTACCTATGTATATTCTATATGTATCATTCTATATATCCTCCATAGTATATTTACCCATTCTTCCAAAAAGTGCCTAATTTCAGCAATCATCTCTAATTCAAGTTAAAACTTTATAGGCTATTATAAGAGAGCCACCTCCTGGTCTATATATTTCACTTTATGCATAGAAATTCTTGTCTATACCTAACTGCCTCCATTTTCTTAAAAATCTAAGATTAATATTTATTTACATATCAAGTATGTCTTCACATTTCCATTTTCCATTTCCCATATCATACCAATTAACCAGTAGCCTTAGACAATCAGAATAAAGAAAGCATTTTAATGTAATAAATTCACTAAACCAGAAGTTATTTTTTTCAAATTTTCAAATTTTCAAATTGGGTCCTTTTCCAAGGAGAAAGGCGGGGTAAAATACTCTAAAATAAATAAAATAAATAAAATAAATTTCCCTTTTCCTGTCAAGCCCCCCCCCCATCCTCACAGATTGCTTTCCCCTTGCCAAATCCATCATCCTCATGGGTTGTTTTATTATCTCAATAGCAATCTTGAAGGCCGCTCTGCCACTGAAAAAACCCAAATTTTCCTCTTTTTGTCACCCACATTGAGTAAGACAGGTGCACCCATCATACTCTGTGGACCTGGTACATCCAAGGGCCAAGCCTGCACCATTCCCATCACATCTGTGTTCATGTTAAGATCCACCCTCAGTTCTGGTTCAATCTCCTGACTTGGGCCAAGCTCAGTAGATACGTTTATCATATCCTGTAAATTTGGCATATCCAAAGATCCATCCTGGATCAATCTTGTTGTGTTTGTCTGTTGATTAAGATCAGCTGTTTGTTTTAGCTCAATCTCCTGATCAGAGCTAATTTCAGTTTTTTTCTAGAGACCCAGTGTTATCCACCACTCCATCTTGAGGTCTATCTTGCAGAGTTGCTGTTGTAATAATCTGCAAACGGTATTCCAGTCTCTGTTTTGCCTCTGTGTCTTTATCAGAATTGAAGTTCTCTGTATCTTTAGAGGTTGAGTCAGTGTAGATATCTATAAGCTTTTGCAAACCACATAGAATTATGTTGGCAAGATCTTCTTCTGAGATGTTTTCTGAATCCATTGTGTTTTATAGCTCACAAGAAAGAATTAATATTGTTCGTAATAGTTTCCACCACTTAGTCCCAAAATAAGAAAGATACACAGGAGAGTAACTACACTAGATTGAAGCCAAAGCAGTGAGGAACAGCCTTCAAGCTTTGCTTTCAAAACATGTGGTTATTCCAAGGTCAGATGATTTTTTTTAAGAAACAGCTTTCCCAATGCTGTTCTTACAATTGAATCTTTAAATTCAGCATATAGAAAGCACAGAAGCATAAGGTTGTTTCATTTAAGTTTTGTCTTTAAATCCACCACATATAAAGAGCAGCAAATGTGTAAAATATTTTTCCACAAGAAGGCAATAGGCAGGAAGGCAAGTTCATGAAATAATGTGAAAACAATCACTTCTGTGCTTTCAAAAAGATTCACCCCTTCTTTGCTGAAAGCCGCTTCCTCAGAGAAAGAGGGTTTAGTGCTTATTTAAAGAAAGATTTCCAAACACCAAGAAGAAGCTTCGTGTAAAGAGAGATAAAAGCATTCTACTCACAACACACCAAGTATTTACAAGCTTTAGTGTCCAGTACCAACAACTCCACCTTCACAACAACTCTGGTAGAAGATGAAGCATTTTCCTACTTCCACAAAGTTCGCCGCTGCTCCATTCGTGGTCTGCAATATATATAAAAGAAAGAAAGAAAGAAAGAAAGAAAGAAAGAAAGAAAGAAAGAAAGAAAGAAAGAAAGAAAGAAAGAAAGAAAGAAAGAAATTTTAAAATTCTATTTTAATAAATAATAGTAAACAAACATTTGAGAGGTAATTAAAAATTTTCCTCCAGCTGAGGCAATATTATTTAAATATTTCTATACCGCCTATCTTCCCAGATATAATAAAGATCAGATATATCAATAAAAATATCAAATATCAAATAACAAATATATCATCCAGAAACAACAACAACAACAACAACAACAACAACAACAGCAAAACAGAACAAATAGGAATATGTGGCACGATGGTGGAACAACAACAACAGCAGCAGCAGCAGCAAACCTAATGGTCGCCAAATGCCTCTATAAAAAGCAAGGTCTTAAGCATTTGTCTGAAGGCTGGCAGGGACTGTGCTAGGCGAATCTCATTTGGCAAATTGTTCCAAAGCATGGTGCCAACCACAAAAAAGGTCCAGTTTCGAGTTACTGATTTCTGGGCCTCCCTAGAGGAGGCCAGCTGAAGTAAGAATGCCCTCAATGTTTGGGTGGGTCAGGCCTGAAGATCTGAAACTTAAGTTGATCTTACTTGGTAGAAGGGTGCTAGACCAGTCTCAGCTTGGGGTCATAGCTATCCTACCTGCCCTTAAGAAGGCTACAGTTAAACATTTCTGATTATTTTTAACATCAGAGTGGATAACACATCTTCATATACTTTTTTTAAAAAATCCCAGTGGTATCCATCATGAAAACATTATGTCCTCTGCCTTAACATCCTGAAATAAAGGATTATCAAGTCATAGGTAAACATTAATGCCAACAAGGTGACTTCTTTTTACAACAAAACTGAGCACATTAAGCAAATTCTCTTTTGCAGAAGGTCTTAATGGCACAACCAAGGCTAGCCTGTCACATGCATAGGCAATAGAGATGGGCACAAATAAAAAAAATGGTGTTTCGTTTGGCGTTTCGCGTGTAGGGGGTCCGTTTTGGTTCATTTCCGTTTTTTGCAAATTTTTGCAAAAAAAAATTGGTTTTGTTTTCGTTCATTTCATTACCGTTTCATTTCCATTTATTTCAATTTTTTGTGATTTTTGTGATTTTTTAAAAGCAATTAACTGTGTTGCCATAATGAAAACGAAACGCATGACAAAATTTCCGGTGTTTCTGTTCATTTCGTTTCATTTTGGAGACAAAATTAGTTTGTCATTTCGTTGCGTAACAAAACAAAAAAATGAAAACGGAAATGAAAAATTGTTTGTTTCGTGCCCATCTCTAATAGGCAATTCCAAAGTACCATGTGACACCACAATGAGAAATATCAAATGGCAGGTTACTTTTAAAAGTAACTAGATTGAAAGGAATAGTGGGGAAACATAATTTGTCAATTTCAGCAAAATACTTGGTTTCACTTCCCTGTGAAAGCACTTGAAAAGAAGGAAACTATTTCCCTATTACAGGGGCAGTTGGTTATTAACCTTTTACCTGCCTTGGGGAATCCACGTGTCAGATTTTCAACTGCTGAAGCTCTGTTATACAGAATCATTGATCCCTCAACTAACCCAATATTGTTTTTCACAGCTGGCAATGGTTCAACAGAAAATAAAGCAGAGGTATTTTGTCACACCTGCCACCTGAAATCCTCCAAGTGGAGATGTTGGGGAGAGAAGCTAAACCCTTTGTCATTTAAAACATTGAACTATGCCAGAAAAATAACTGGACAAAATGTGGTCCATATATGCATGTAACTATGTAACAGATATAAATAAATTAATGCCCATTTTTCTCTTATATCTCTAGTCTCCCCTCCTAACCCTCCTGTGTGTTTATGTGTACATGTGTCCATCACAAACATACACAAACAATTTACATCCATGTCTGTTTAAATGGAAAATTTACTGCTGCATGTGAGTGGAGCAGTGGTCTTGGGCTGGCAAACCAAATCAAGAGAATTCTAAAAATTAAGGAAATCCAAAGAAAAGAAAAGAAATAGGGCTTTAGATCAGCTCTATATTTGACACAGTTATAGCAGATCTATGCCAAATTTGGTAAAGTGTGTCCAGCTATGATTTTGTGAATGCATAGGGCATATTTGGGGATGTGTGTCTATAGAGTAATTTAGCTGAAGATGATTCAAACAGTAAAACAAGTCAGGATGCGAGATCCTCTAATACAGTGAGAAAAGGGACAAAGATAAGAGGAAAGCAGAAGTGTTCTACAGACCATTCAGGTGAATCACTCCAAATCAATTGTTTATACATAACAATTAAATTAATACTACATTTATTTTCTAAAATGATGTGTCCATTTCACACAAAATCTCTTTCACCGAAATAAAACAATTTTTGATTTCAAAATTCTAAAAGGTTATCACAAATGCAATTAGGAGGTTGGTGAACAATCACTGAAAATAACTAGAAATGCCCTTGGAGGCTGCAGAAATGATTCTCGGCAACTCGGAAATGACTTCCAGTTCGCGGGGAGGCCCTTTTGGGGCCTCCAGAAGGCCCAGGAAGGCCCTTGTAGGCCTGTTCATAGCAGCGCCAGTCCTGGGATAAGTAAGGGAGGCCTGAAACAGGCCTTTCCCACCTTACCCCAGTGAGCCTTTTTCATATACTGCAGTCCTGCAATATAGCGGGACCGCAGTATATGAACCACAATTGGGTGGGGGACCACTGTAGCTTCAAGTAAAGGATACAGAAAGAAAATCAAAAGGGAAAATTTGTTTGAAGTGAAAAATAAGACCTCAAAACAAACAAACCCAGACATTCCCTTGAAGGAGTTAGTATACAATTATGAAATGTATATCCAAAGTATTTCTAATAAAAGCACAGTGTCATTTTGTTTATCCCAGCCTGAGTGCTTTCAATAAATTTTCTCTCAGGATTTCTAAGACCAGGCTCTTGACAGAAGTCTTCAAAGTGGAAATCAGCTCCATGACTGGGGAAATCACAATGTTAACTTTATCAGTTAGGACTCACTTGAATTTTTAACTCATTCCTAGTCAAACAGGATTTCTGCTGGCAAAGGGGTTTTGTATCTAAAAATATATTTAACAATATATTTTAAAAGACAGAGAAATATTCAGAAGCTCAAGTATTTAATGTGTGAAATTATTGTTTCTTGCTTTGTGTCTGGGCATTGTCTTACTCAGTTTACCAGAGCTTTGTTGCCTATACCCTGTTACAGTCTCAACCACTCCACCCACCTTGTCACTATGCTATTACTTGTTAATTTATTTTTAAAATGAAGTTATATGCCATCAAATCACTTCTGATGTGTGGTGGCTATATGAGTTAATTGCCTCCAAAATATCCAATAATTAACAACTCTGCTCAGATTATGCAAACCAACAGCATCTCATGTTAGGTTGTTCTCTCTTCCTTCTGCCCTCCATTTCCAAGCAATATTATCTTTTCTAATGCAGGATTAATAGAGTTGTCTGTGATATCTGGAAGGCTCTCCTCCAACACGACTTTTCAAATGTTGATTTTTCTCCCTGTCTTTCTTTACCAACTTTCTTTCACATAGTATGGATGATTTTGACCAGTGACAATCTCTGATAACTCATGAAAAAAAGAGTAGGCTTCTGGGATTTCCCCTTGCTCGGTGTCTCTTGTAAATGTGCAATACAACAAACCCACTGAAAGGCCTTTATTTCATGACTTATTTGTTCCACTGTTTAAATTTTCATATGTTTTCCACCAAGAGAAAACAAAAACACTCAACCTACTTCACACATTGGATGAAGTGAGATCTGATCTTCAGACCTTTCTACTTCTGCAAATTCTTCTGTTTCAGTATGAAAGAAATTACATATACAAATGCTCAGAAGAAGCAAGTCCCACTTCGAAGTCGATGGGACCACTGTATCCTAATAAGGTTAATCTTCATGGTAACAAAGCAGTCTTTGTTGGTTAACGGCATGGAACTAAAATGCCCATATGGAATCTTACAGATAAGTGTAAAGATATCTGTCTAGAGGAAATGTGAAGAATACACCCAGAGTTAAGGGTAAGTATTTTAGGAGATCATCAAATGCTAGATAGTGCTTACAGGTGTTGTGTATTGCTACTGCCCAGGATTGCTACAATTATAATAAGCTATTACTTTTAAAGAGAACATTCTAATTCCTGAAATCAAATTGGTAAAAATAGAATCTCCAAAATTAAGATACTGTATATGAACTGAAGTTAAAAGGGGGAAAAAACCATTATCACAGATGAGCCTCCTATTAACAGGCTGTGCATGCCAAACAAATTCTGTTCTCAATTATTGGAGAGATTAAATTTCTTCTTCTATTATTCTATTATTGGAATTTGCAAAGAGACTAGAGATAAATGCTGTAGAAGATAACTGTTGTGAGCTATACTTCAGCATGTCAGATGAAACATTCTTTCCTTCTGATGGACGACTTCCTTTAAGCTTTATACGTCTGAGCCTCCACTGTTTATTCCAAATGAACTCCACTTCCATCTCTATCTTAAGGAAACAAATCTATATTCAAGATTGTGCTTCCTCTGTGTCCCTGTCAAATAGCTCCCTTTCTTCTCCGACTTGAGTTATTTAGAGTCTCATTCCCTTTCTAATGGTTTGTGTGTTATATACTGTACAGACATTGTCTGGTTCAGATGACAGATGTTTCTGGCATGGCGTCTTCAACATTTTAAAGATATTTGACTGTATGTTTGCAATTTGACTGTATGTTTGCAAGGACCTAACTACATATGCCCTCTGGTGTTAAGAAGAAAGTCCCTAATAGAAGTGGTTTTTATTTATTTATTTTATTTATTTATTTATTTATTTATTTATTTATTTATTTATTTATTTATTTATTTATATACATATACCGCCCATCTTCCGAAGGAACTCCGGGTAGTGAACAACAGCAATAAGTCAACAATTAATAATAATAATAATAATAATAATAATAATAATAATAATAATAATA
>JAHTLZ010000122.1:1977464-2027227 GCA_023846285.1 Phrynocephalus versicolor
AATAATAATAATAATAATAATAATAATAATAATAATAATAATAATAAAAGAAAATACGTATCTGGCATATTTAAACAAAGAAGTTTATAATTTATAATTTAATTATAATTTTATAATTATAATTTATAATTTTAAACACAAAATATAAGAGAAAGGGAGACAGGTAAATGATGTATGATAAAAATAGCAAATAGAGATGGGCACGACCAGGGAAAATGACGTTTTCGAGTTGTCGTGTGTCGGAGCCGGCCCGTTTCAGCTCGTTTCGGTTTTTTGCGAAATTTTTCAAAATTTTGTTGTTTCATTTGTTGTTTTTTCATCTGTCGTTAGTACTGGTTTGGGGGGGAGCGGGCTCCTGGAGGCACCTCTCTGGGGTGGGTGCCTCCTCTGGCCCGCTATGAAGGGAAAGCGGGCTCCTGGAGGCACCTCTCTGGGTGGGTGCCTCCTCTGGCCCGCTAAAAAATGGCATGCATAGCCAATTGGATATGCATACCAAGTTGAGTGGCAGAGAGGCACCTCTCTTTTGGGTGCCTCTCTGTAGACCGCAGGCCCACTGCTATTGCATCTGCGCACTCTGTGGTCCACTAAGAAGGGAACTGTACTTGTGTGTGATAGTGCAATGCGAGTACAGATTTGGCTTAGGGTTAGGGTTAGCGCAAGGGCTAGGCTTAGGGTTACAGATAAGGTTACGGTGAGTTAGGGGGTGCACCTCTGGGTGCCTCTCTGACCCACTAAGAAGGACAGTCTGGCATATGGGTTAGGGTTCGGGTTCGGGTTCGGGCTACGGTTAGTGGGCTTTTTATGCCCGAATGGCACATCCCAGAAGTCTCGGTCAAAACCTGGTCAAGTGGCCATGCAATTGGTGGAATGGCTCCAAAAATTTGCATGGTCCACTCCCATGGCCAGCCCATCATTGCGCACTGCACAGGTGTAAAAAAATAAAAATAAAAATAAAATAAAATAAAATCAATGGAAATGTTTTGTTGCAAGAAAAACCCACTGCTGCTACTGTAAAAATTCAGGCAGTTTTAAAATAGCTATTTTCGCATGTTTCTGTGGTGCTTTGGTGTGTTTTTGGACCACCACAATTTCAAAATACATATTGCTTGCGGTCGCCCCATTTTGGATCCCCCGCCCGCACCGCATTGGCGAGTTGGCGAGACGACGAGGATGCGCAGCCCAGCCAGGAAAGGGGGGGAGGCCGGGGACCCCCCCAGAAACCGCCCCTCTGGTAGGTGCCCTCACTCAGGCAGGCATATTTTTGCCTGCTTTTTTGGCTGGGAATCGGGGTTTTTTTACTTTTTAAAACTTTTTTTCTGTGCCGCTTGGCATCGCACAATCGCTGCGATGCCAGGAACGACAACACGACAAATCAGACCCAATTTTTCTTTAGTTGGTTCGAGTTCGAGTTCTGGCGGAGTAATTGTCGTTCTTCGTTCCGTTATGTAACGGAAACGAGCAACGGAAACAGAAACGAGGATTTCGCCGAGTCATGCCCATGTCTAATAGCAAACATTCCTGTTTCCTAGGAAATTAGAGCCTGGATGTTCTAGAAAAGTTTTCTTATATTCTCAGAAATGTGTTCTCAGACATTATATTCTCAGAAATGGTTTGTCATTCATTTTGGTTGTTCCATTAATAGATTCAGGTCTCAGTGCATCTCAGATGAATATGTTAATAATTCCTCCAGGAATAAAATCATATTGGTGGGCTCAGTTCAGGAACTTCTATCAACCATATAGCCTTACTTTTTAAATCTTGTAAATAAGATAATTAGCAATCAATGAAGAAACAATAGGGAAATGTCTAGGTGCTCATTCTGGAGAAGAATTTCCAGTGAAGTTGAATCACAGGGAAATAACCTTATATCAGTTTGCCTTTCAAATGTGTTTTCCAAAAGAGCATTTTTATGATGTAGAATGTGAACACAACTAGAGGTCAGTGACAGTTCTGTAATTTGATCTTAAGTAATTTCTCGGGCAATAGAATTATCAGAACAATTATCAAGTGCATGTCCTATATTTTGTAAACTCTCTGGTATCTTATTGCTATAGCTGCAGGGGTGTAAATGGTTTGACATGATCAGCCAGTGATGTTAATCTCGTATAATTTAATTTGATTTAATTGAAATGATTTGATTTAAATTTTCCTATGTACTCCAATACACACACACACACACACACACACACACACACACACACACACACACACACACACACACAAAGACGTGAGGCTCACTTGGGATCTCGTTTGACTGGGAGAAACCATTGGGAGCCTCAGGTTGGGGGCAGGGAACCGTTAATCTTGGATAATGTCTGCCATTTCGGATGCCAGCAGAGTCAATCTGGTGGCAGTCTGGGGATATTAAAGGACCACCTCACATCTCAAAGCTCCAAAATACTTCCCCATGGAGCTTGAGAACCTGAAGGGGTGGGAATAGGATTCTTTAATGTAATTAAAATTCAAATTAACATTGCAAACTGATTACATCATCATCATTGACACCTGTATGCTGCACAATATTATTTCAGGCATTATCAGCAAATTTACTCTCTTCACTTTTATATTCACTTTTATTATCACAAAATAGATATAATCCTTGGAGATTATATCTGATTGCTTTATTGTTTTAGTTAGAGAGAGAGAAAGAGGGAAAGAGCGAGAGAGCAATCCATTCTCTCTCCCTCCCTCCCTCCCCCCCTCTCTCACACACAAATACACACATACAGATAGTCAGATCACATTAAATCCACTAATTTTGCTGCCATTTGGTTTTAGGAATGTTTACAGGTTGCTCAAACAATTTCATGTGCAATTTGAGTTGGCTCCCCTGAATTGGTCCCAATTTAATGCACACCCTTGTTTACTTGTCTTGGGGATACACAAGTTGATACAACCTAAGGTAGTTTTATATGGCATCATGAAATATGATGATACAATAGACATTACTTTCAGTTTGAAATGATTCAGAATCTGAAACAAAGTGGAAGGATTAGCCCATTTCCAAATTGATTCAAAATGAAATGAGAAAGCCCATCGTGGCACACAAATTAAATTGGAGTTTTTAAAATATTGCTTTGGTGCTTTGGTTATAAAAGCTTGGGAAAGAATTATAAACATTTGGCACCAACAGAATTCACTCAGAAAATAAAAACCAATACCTTAACAGGATTAGGACATCTGTAGCAAAAGGAGACTGATCGCTTAAGCATTAGTTTAAAAAATCCCAAACTTCTTAAAACCACCAACTTGGAACCCTATTTTGCAAAGGTTCAGATTAATCTAATTCCTTTATCCCATGATCACTATTCATTTAATATCTTGGCAAGATAAAGAAAGTGTGTTAGTGTGTCAGAAATGTGCATCAGTTTCATTAATAGTTTGGAGGAGTTTGCACTAGAGTTTTTTTTCTTTTGTTTTAGACTGCAGATCACATTTTGCATTGCGCTTCAGAATTCAACTGTCTGGTTATCAGTGCATGTACTCGTATATGATGAGGGTTTCTTAAGTGCTCTCTGCCTGATTGGGGTGAGGAAGATTGTTGGAACAGATAGTTGTAGAACCCAAGCATGCCTATATGTATATATGTATGTATGGGAAAGATTGGAATGTGTTATTTGTAGAGATTGGGGCAAACCAATTTGTCCCAGTTCATACAGTTCATAAAGGCGACCCTCCCTGTCTCATCAACAAACCAGCCACTCAGTTGGCCCAGCTTGCTTGCTGTTTCCTCTTCCTTGCCTAATCTCCCAGTTACAAACAACAGCACAGAGTCCTCTAACTCTTTCGTCTGAGTGGAATATCATCCAAGAGGACAGGGCGGTGAAGACTGAGCTGATGCTGCAACTGGAAGATCAATTGAGGTGGTGCAGGAAGCTACTGCAATGGGCCTGGTGAGTGGCTGATTGAGCCAGAGGAGGCAGGGGAGGGGAGAGGCGCCATCTGTGCTGCCGCCTTTACAATCATGCCCATCTCTGGTTACATACCTCAGTTTTTGAAATTAATGCATTCTCCAGGACATTTTGTATTGTGGAAAATTCATAAACCAGAAACACACAGGGGCGCAATACATCCTGGGTACTTTTCTCGCAATGCATTATTTAAAAAATCCATAAACTGGGTTATTGTGGGCGAGATTCATAAACTGAGGCATTCGTTTCAATGGATTTCCTTTTGTGAACTGAAAATTACATTAACGGAGGTGTTCATAAACCAAGGTACACCTGTGTTTACATGGTGGAGCATTCTAATCAATCAGCTTCTATTGGTATTAGCCCATAGTTGTTAAGAGGGTCAACTTCCAGATAGACAAAACAAGTGGCAGTTATGTTATTCAGTTAAATAGTTGATTAATAATCTGGAAGCTGTCAGTTAGATATGTCTGTTAGGAGTCTGCTTTTCTGTTACTGTGTCTGATAAATTCAGAATAATATATCTAGTTAAACCATTCTAAGTCTGTCAGGCACAAGCCTGTGCATCAAGCACAAATGATTCAAGTGCTACTAGTTTATTCCACATATATGTTTTAAAGTATAAACATTCTTAAAGTTTTAAGCAAGACTATGTGAATATTATTTCAACTATAGATGCATACAAGGGAGAATACCATTTACTCTATGTGTGGTTTTATGCTATGCTTAAACCACTGTGTACAAACTTCCATGCATTTCAACATGGGTGACATTAGGACCTATGCTACCCCCATCCCACCCCGTTTTCCATTTTTAAACATTAGCTTCTTCTAGCTCTTATTTTATCCAGCCCTTTGGCTTCCTCCCCCACTCTATGCCTGTCTCTGTCTGCGCATGGGTGGTAAACGTGACATCTGCCATTTGTTACTCTACTCATTAGGGCAGTCAAGTTTCTAAACAATTTGCACCAGAACTGAGAGATGGCTTCTTCCTTTTAGGAGGCAGCAATATACTCTGGGTAAAACTAAAGAGTTGATTACAAATTTGTTGACTGTGGCTAGATTAATAATTGCTAGAAATTGGAACTCTAAATATGAACTATGCTTAGAAGAATGGTATAATGAAATATGGAATATTGCTTTAAATGATAAATTGACATGTTCTTTAAAGGCTGAAAAAGGAGAGTTAAAAAGAGATATTTTCTATGATATATGGGGTAGATTTATTGAATATGTGCTTGTACGAGATAAGGGTAAGGCTTCCGCGCAACAATCGATTTTGTTCTGGAGGGGAGGATAATGAATGTAAATATGAAGAGTGATCCTGTTGGTGAAGGGGTGCACTGTTGTTGATGTTTGTCTTTTTTTGTAATTTGTATAAAATTTTAAATAAAAATAAATAAAAAATATACTCTAGGAGCATTCATTCAAAGCTAGTGCACGGGATCTATGAGACATTGCATTGTGTAGGAGAAAAATAATTTCCTTGTGCAATTTAGGTACAGAGTGCAGAGTCCTTGGAACAGGAAATAAATACAAGAACTATGCAAGTGTAAATAGGTGGAGAAAGACCCACATTTGGGATCAGAACGGGCTTAAATGTGAATTGTTTTGAGAACTCCCATGTCCTCCTCAAGCCAAAGCACCACAGCATCCCCCTTTTCAGCAGACCCCAATCCCTCTAGTGGGACATACTGAGGGGATGAAGGTGGCATAGAAAAGCCCACACATTTCTCTGAATCAGTGCACAGTAAATAAATCAAGCAATTAATGGATGAGTTCACAAAAGTGCTCGGATCCATTTGTTTCACATTATTCATTCATTCATTCATTCATTCATTCATTCATTCATTATCACATATTACTGATCTTTGCATACATAGGAGAAGACCTGACTGGGAAGTAAGACCTTAGTGCTGAGAAATACTGACCCTCAGTCCATAAGAAACAGCATTCCAGTTTCAATCAAATGCTGCAAGTCAAACCAGGGGTCGTGTCTATTGTATGTACAACATTCAACTATATGCTGGATCTTGTCCTCTATTCCACCTCTGTACAACGGGTGACCTAGTACTCATTAACAAACATTTCCTCTGATCTAAAGAGATGAGCATAAAATATAGATTAAAGACTATTTATTTTTAGCAAGAAAAAAATGTTTGGAATGCAGCATCAAATTGAACATAAGGCCCTTGTGGGATCACAGTGGTCTTTTTGTCTTTAATGGAAGGCCACTGAAAAAAAAAATCTAATGACCAGAGAATGAATAAAGGTCCATTTGCTTGCCACTGCAAATAAGACAGATATTTATCAGGGTTGTGATCAATGCCTGGCACACTCAGAATAATCCCTCCATTTTTTTCTTTATTTAATACTGTATGCATAATGAATTAAAGTCTTTAACTGCATTTTTGCAATGCATAAAGAAGAATAAAGTGCCTTTAAAGAAGTAAAAGAAAGAAAATTCTTTCATGCGTTATAGATAATGTGGTTAATGTTGTGCTCGTTACAGGTCTGGCTTTAATAAGCATGCTTCCTTTACCATCACAAGATATCAAAATGAATTAAAATGGATAGAAAGTAACTAAAGATATGGATTCCAATATATGTGGATTATATTCTGCCCGGCTAGTGTTACTCAGAGTTACCGGTATACAGAGCACTTCTCTAAATCAAGAACAGACTCTGAAAACCTAGGAATCTGGTATATCTACATAAATATTTTCCAAATATCATAGCATTAAACTGAACCACATAAAACTTGTTATGCTTCATTTTGGAGTACGTCCATATCAGCAAATGAAAAATCAGATTATTATTATTATTTTGCCACAAGCCATTATACTTCTTTTTCTTTTTCTTTTTCTTTTTCTTTTTCCTTTTCTTTATTTCTTTTTTTTTTAAATGTGCTCCAGTAAGTTTGTGTTATAAAAAACCCTACCTCCAAGCAGTTTTCAGATGATTTTCACATCAAATATTAGGTCATTTCATTTGACTTTTAGGTCAAAGGCATGTGCATTTAGGGAACAGTCTGACCACTTTTAGAACAGATCCCTGTAAGGTATCTCCTGATGATATAAATCATACATTAATTATCCTTCCACCTCTCTGTACAATAAAATGAATTGATGTTGTCATTGCTAGCATGACACATTGGTGCAAAACCAATTCGAAATATTTTTAATTAAAAAAATATTTTAATCAGCAATGCTTTGCTTTGCATAGTGGGCCAACTGTTTAACAGAATGCCCATTACACTCCAGTGTTTAAATGAATGATGACATCTTGTAATTCTTTTTTTCTGTAGTCACAAGATAGTAAAAGAAAGCAATTGGTCCTTTGAAACAACCTGAGTGTTTTGCCCAAACTGGAGCATCTGCATTAACTCTGAAATAACTGATTATAATTAAGTAGCAGAACAAGCAATTGTTGTTTCTGACTGTGCTATTCATAAAACGTCCATGAATATTTCATAAATACACCTCTTGATCATTCGTCCTCCCCTCCTGTCTCGTTTTTATAGGGGGGAAATTCTGTAAATTTATTTTGTGATTCTGCAATGCTGTAATAAAAATGTGTTGATAATTAAAATGAAAGTAAATGTTATTTATTGGGGTCATAAACTTTAAATTAAATATTGTGCTGTTCTAGCAGAACAGATAACCATGTACTGTACATTTTTTAAAAAAAAATGCTTCAGTTCCTCAGTGTACACCATCCTGTCTTGCAATATCTACAATGATAAGTTATCAAATCCAATTCTATAGGAAGCAGGTGTGTCATCTTGTTCAGCTAACTGCTTCCTATAGATTGCAGGCTGAAAGTCTGGATCCAGGAACCTGGTGTATTTATATTCCCCACCACCAACACCATCATAGGCGCTTCATTTTAGGTGTTAACTCTTGAGTTATTAGGAATGGGAGGGTCTGACCTGGAAGGGGGTGCAGTAACACAGATGTGGTCAAAACCATGATGCCACCTGTGGAAGTATAATAGAGTGAGGATTTTTAAAACCCTCAGCATCTGAAAAAGAAACAGGGAGTCCACTATGCTATCTGTTGTATGAATTAACCATCTGATGCGGTTTAAATAGTTTCAGGAGCAAAATCAGAAACTGGATGTGGCTCCCTAGTTACCATAGGGAGAAAATGAAGGGGGGCGTTCAACTTCCTTTCTCCTGTTTCAGGACATCACCAGAACAGAAGGCCCAATGGCTTTCCCGGAGGAATAGACAATCCTTACTGTTTGCTTAGTCCTTGCCATGGTCACTATAGGAAGGATGCATGCCTCACCTGCATCCAGATGTTCACGGACCTAAGCCTAGTGGCACTTGGTGCCTTCTATGATCGGCGGGGTCCAGGAACCAATGGTGAACAGAGCCAGGGCAAAAATACATGATTATGCACACAGAGAGAAGCATATTCATTCATATAGCAGCCATCAAGCAGGCTGGCTACATCACTGACACATGTGTTCATTCAGAGGCTTTCTGCCACTGCTGCAGAGGCAAGCAGAACTAGAGTGGAGGGAGAAAGCTTGAGCCAAAGGAAGAGCAGCATCAGACTTGTCCTATTGGATAAGCTACTGCCAGGACTACTTCAGAAGAACAAGGGTTACTTACTGTGATGAAGGGCACTGCTTTCTGTTCTGTAACATCAGGTGAACTGATTTTGACTAATTTTTCCACATTCTCTGAAGAAAGGTCAGTGCCTTCACTCATGACTAGAGATGGGCATGAACTGAAAAACTGGCAATTCGTTTTGGTTCGGTTCGTTTTAGGGTACAGTTCGTTTTGTTTCATTTTAAATGAATTTTTTTGAAAAATTCATTTCATTGATTCATTGATTTGTTATTCATTTTGTGTGTAGTGTGAACCCCTGGTGGTGACTGGGCCATTTTAAAAGTGGCCAACTGATGACAGGTCGACAGGAGCTCTCTGAAAATGGTTGGGACCACAGCGGGAGAGCTCCAAACTGGCATCCTGACCATTTTCAGAGGGATCCTGCTGAGCTGTCATTGGCTGGAGCCCTTTAAAAATGGCCCAGTCGGCACTGGGGAAAACCTCTGGTGGCGACTGGGCCATTTTTAAAGGGGCCCAGCCGATGACAGCTCGTCAGGAGCTCTCTGAAAATGCTAGGGAGAGCAGCTCGATTCCTGGAAAAGCCCTCCCTAGCATTTTCTGAGGAATCTTGACAAGCTGTCAGTCGCTGGACTGCTCTAAGCCCCTGGTACCAACTGGGTCAGGTTTAAAGGGGTCCAGCCATTGACAGCTAGGCAGGAGCCCTCAGAAAATGGTAAAAGAAAGGGCAGGCTTTTTAAATCCTTTTCCTGCCAAAACCTGCGCTACAGCTGATCGGCGGTGCTGGCTTCTGGCGGGAAAATGCCTGCGGTTTCCCCACACCAATTGCAAGGGAAACCTTTCCCCTTGGAATGCATTGCTTCAATGCATTCCTATGGGAAAACGTAAAACGAAACAAATGAAGCGGAAATTTCTGTTTTGTTTCATTTTGTTTTTCTTTGATGGGTTAGTTCGTTATTCATTTTGTTAGGTAACAAAATGAATAATGAATAACGAACATTGAAACGAATTAAAAATCTGTTTTGTGCCCATCTCTACTCATGACACTAAAATAAACTGGTGGAATTATTCCTCATCGGTCAGTTCTTCACCCTTTCAGTTTCCTAGTGCGTTTTTGTATTGCACACCAAGACTGCAGGCCCAATTGGACAGACACTGCTTTGACGGAAACTCCTGATGGGAGTGTGTTTAATTGGGAATGGTTGCAAAGTAACATAAACCACAGCATGAGTCTAATTCCTGAATGCAGTGCTAAAATAGTCAGGCAGTATTTTAGAGTAAACTTGCTGCATTTAACCAATGGGTATCTAAGGACTGTAGGGAGAAAACTGAACATGCTCATGAAAGGTATAAATCAAGGTCTCTAGTTATATGCTTTCAAATATGTATTTGACATTTTGAGGGTCAACTGAAACTTTACAGGAAATCTGTAGCTCTGTTAAGACCTCTATATATTGTTCCATTATTTGTTTTCGTGATATTTTATCTCCATTATTGAATTTAAGTGATCCCCGGGCCCACCCTGGGAAAATAAAATAAGGTTTCATCTTGAAATGGGGCTCCTATTGTCTTGATTTAGTAATGTTTTGTTCTATTGGAGTGTTAAATTGATTTTTTTCCCCTTTCAGCATGCGTGTTTCAAGCTTGAAGTCTACAATGCTTAGAAGAGAACAGATACCTGAACAGACAAATGAAAGGAACACCTGCACAAAGGCAATAGACAGCAGCAACACATGTCCAGTAAAACGTACCTAGAAATGTAAGAATGAAATCCGACTTAATGGGTCTGCTGCATTTTGGCCAGAGCGGTGGAGGTCTGAAGGCAGGACGTGGCCAAGATGGCAACTGCAACATGGAATCGCTGAACCCAGGGCATTTCGCTTCCCAAGAGAAGTGCTGCCCTTTACTTGTGGGAAGGCTTCACCAGGGGTTCATGATTCTGCCCACAGGTCCCTGGGTAGCAATGAATGCCAATAATTTAAAATCAGCATATAACCTACCCAATATAGTACATAAGATCCTTAAGAAAGTAAAGGAAGGCAGAATGGCAGGCCCATTTGATTCTCCACCATTCCCTGATTTAACAGTTTCTCCATTGGGGGTTGTAGCCAAAAAGACACTCTATGGTGGTAATTAGGGCTGTGCACTATCACATTTGTTTAACAAAGGGAATGAAGCAGGAGTTCCTAGTTTGGATAGATTTCTTGAATCATTTCAATGGCACAGCCATTTGGCAACAACCGTGGCATCCTGGTAACTCTTTACAAGTACACTCGGATGCATCTGGAAACATTGGGTTCAGAGTTTACTGTATGGGGTGATGGTGTGTGGAAAGATGGCATATCACATAAGTTTACATTCCTCAAATTATTCCCCATAGTAGTGGTGATCAACATATGGCCACAGGCGACTGCTCAGGGACTTTTGCCATGTGGGATAAAAAGGGTAGGGAGGTGGATGTCAAGTCCTTATAAGACCTATATTTAAAATACAAAAGGCACAGCAATAACCACACTTCTCTTTTAGCTTTGCCTGCAGGTTCCATCATAGAGCTGTGGATAGTCAGGCACAGCATCGTGCATTGGACCAGTGCCTGGGCCAAAATATTTTCGCTGGGACAACACCTATGACTTGAGGAGCAAGTGCAAATAGCATGGATGGGTAAAAGGGGCATGCACTGGGACAATCTTTTGCCGGCTTTGTAGACATTGTTCAAACAACAGGGACTCCTACACATGCTCTTAATACAGCTTGGGGAGAATGGCATCACCTCTTCCAAAGGGGTGGACTTTCTCCTTAGCATGTTGGCAACATTACAATTTATCCACGATTCCTACATCTCACTAGTAATATTTTGGTCTGAGCTCCTAAAAAGGATGGTGTTGAAGGGTGCTTAGCAGCCAGGGAAATTGGAATTAGCCAGAAGGAAAATAGACAAGCCCATTGGATGCATAATTATTCAATGGAGAGGCCAATGGATCCAGAACCCCACAATGTATTTTAAGATACATGATATGTACCATCCAGATCATGTGCACCTGTCCAATTTGGGTAATGAGTTATGGACAGGCGATATTAGGAAGGCCATATGGGATTAGTTGCAGCTGCAGTGCTCTGGTGGGAACCAAACATAGCTCAGCTCTGGTGGTGGTTTGGAGGCATTTGGATGAATGCAAACAGATGTGGTAGCAGGCGGGGACCCGCCTGGCACAGGAGAACAGCTAACAACTGTGCATCATAGGGGAGGGGCCATGGACTGCATCAGCTCAGGAGGGCAGTGAATGGCCCCTTACTTGGTATGGCAGGGACCTTCAATGAGGTATGTGTCCCATGGAGTCCCGATAACTGCCATGGTGGGTGAAACATAAGAGACACAGAGCCATCAAGGGGCAGGTGGACTCCCTGATGTGCTGGTTCTGACCCAATGCTCAGCCTTTGTGGCCTTTAAATTCCCCCCAAAATAGGGTAACTACATCACATGTTTTCATTCCGAACCGGGCATGCTTAGCTTTAGGCCACAATGAAAAGTTAGTGACATAAAGTCTACCCATGGATACATAGTACAATCCTAAAGTATTTTTATTACATCAAGTGTAAAGCTATTTCATTTCCCACATTTCATTTCCATTTAGAAGACAGGGATGGTATCCACAGATGTCAAAATAATAGGAAACTAATAAGAAATGTGGACACACTCAAGACATCCTGAGAGTTCAGAGATTTCTCCAACTGGACAATTCTGTCTCCTCCTCTCATTGGGTCATCATCTACCTGTCACTTCCCAATGGAACGCAATCCAGAAAAAAGGAGGCAGGTCAGAGTAGCACCAGATCTGTTTTTTTTTAATTGCAGCTATACTTGAACCTCCCCCAGAGCACCTACTACAGATGTCTTGAAGGAAAGATAATGATCTTTTAAAATTCTTTTAACATTCTTAACGTTTTCTATAATTTTGCCTAACACTTAAATTATTGTGAATTTATTATTTAACACTGTGTGTAAGATTTGCACCCTAAACAGTGACATATAAATAACTCCAGTAAAGAAGCAGAACAAATGGTGGCCTTCCCATGTGACTCTCAGTTACATGTGCAAGTCTGTATGTGTGATAGAGAGTGTTTAAGCACACAATACTCTCTCCAATGCTGATTGATCTTTAAGAGGGCACAAGTACTGGAATGACAAAAGTACCCTGCACCTGCATAAACAACAATAGAGGTAAAGTCAGTAAACAACATACTACCTCCATTTGGCCAGATATCCTGAGAAAGCAGTGCCCATTTCCTTATCAGTGTCCCATACCAGTGGGTCCCAACCTTGGGTAACCCAGATGTATTTGGATTACAACTCCCAGAAACCCCAGCCCAGCCCAGCTGGTGGTGAAGGCTTCAGGGAATTGCCATCCAAAAACACCTGGCTTACCCAAGGTTGGAAACCATTGCTGTAGAGGCAACCAAGTGATTACTGCAAGCAAGCAAACACTTCATTTCTTACAATGGGGCTTACAATTCAATGAATTGCTAGTAGACATGGGCACGACTCGGCGAAATCCTCGTTTCCGTTCTCGTTCATCGTTCTCGTTACGTAACGAGGAACGAGAACGACAATTACTCCGCTCCAGCTCGAACCCGACCCGATAAAGATAAATTGGGTCCGATTTGTCGTTGTCATTCATGGCATCGCTGCGCCAGCGATCGCATGATGCCAAGCGGCGCAGCACAGAAAAAAAGTTTTAAAAATTAAAAAAAAACCGATTCCCGGCCATAAAAGCAGGCGAAAATATGCCTGCCTCACTGAGGGCAACTACCAGAGTGGGGTGGTTTCAGGGGTGGTGGTCCCCGGCCTTCCCCCCCTCTCCTGTCCTGAGCTGCTGGTACCAGGCTGGGGGGGGGGATCCTCGTCGTCTCTCTCCATTTGCCATGCGGTGGGGGGGATCCAAAATGGCGACCACAATTTTTCTTTTGAAATCGTGCTCCAAAAACCCACCAAAGCACCACAGAAACATGTGAAAATTAGGTATTATAAATGCTTGATTCTTTATAGTAGCAGCAGTGGGTTTTTCTTGCAATAAAACGTCTCCATTTATTTTATTTTATTTTATTTTTATTTTTTTACACCTGCGCAGGCGCAATGATAGGCTGGCCATGGGATGGGATGGGACCATGCAAATTTTTGGAGCCATTCCACCAATCGCACGGCCAGGTTTTGACTGAGACTTCTGGGTGTGCCAGAGAGGGCATTAAAAGCCCATAAACCCTAACCCTAACCCTAACCCTAAACCCCTAACCCTAACCCTAACCCATACGCCAGTACGCTGTCCTTCTTAGTGGGTCAGAGGCACCCAGAGGTGCAGCCCAATAACCCACCCTAACCTTAAACGTAACCCTAAACGTAGCCCTTACCCTAACCCCACCAACCCTAATCCAGATCTGTACGCAAGTACACTTCCCTTCTTAGTGAGTCAAAGTGGGCGACTTGCAGAGCCCACTCTCACTATCCCATTCCCAATCCCTAACCTGTACGAGGGTACGCTAGTATGCTGCCCTTCTTAGTGAGTGAGTCAGAGGCACCCAGAGAGAGGTGCCTCTGCCACTTACCCACCCCCACCCTAACATATGTAAAAAATAAATATGCAGCGGCTCCGCGAAGTGCTTCCCTTCCCTTCTTAGTGGGTCAGACGTCAGAGGTACCCAGAGAGGTGCCTCTCAGAGCCCACTTACCCCAACCCTAACCCTAACCCCAACCCACAAATGACCAAACGACAAACGGAATGACAAATTTTTGAAAATTATCGCGACAAACGGCAACAACTCGAAACGTCATTTTTTCTGGTCGTGCCCATCTCTAATTGCTAGAATGCCAAGTGAACTCCAGATGTTTCGGACCACAACTCCCACAGTTTGTTGTCATTAGCAATACAGGCTTGGAATTCTGGGAGTTGTGGTCCAAAACATTTGGAGTGCCGAAGGTTCACCACCACTGTCCTAATGCATAAATTAGGCCCCAAATCAGATAATAGCTTAGAAATAAAGCGGTGTGGGTATTATTACCAAGAATCAACCGTCACTGATATCTTTAATCTCACTTAGTCCATTTGTATGGAGGGAAAGACTGTTGGTCTTCAGTTATTCCAATGGTAAGCCTGTTGAAAACCTGTGGATGCTGTTAGTGATAGAGACACAATCAAATACAGATGTCAAATTCACTGCAAAACTAACCATGCCATCCAGGAGTCAGACATCTGTAACCCACCCCACCCCAATGTTGTTGGACTGCAATTCCAGCCAACCCTAGTCAACTAGTGAGGGATGATGGAAGCTGCAATCACAACTAGAAAGCCATATATTCCCCACCCCAATCAAGGCAATGTACAGGATCTAGTTCCTTAGCTCTTACCTTACATCTAGATTGAAGAATGTATCATCAGACAGTGACTGCTCAAACTTTTAGTTATATAGTATAATCTTCCTCTTTTAACATTCTATGGGCGCTTTTACACGACCCCTAAGATCCACTGGCCACTTAAATTCGGACCAGAGATCTTAGGGGCTTGTCACTAGAGATGGGCACAACTTGGGAAAAATTTTTTTCAAGTTGTCGTTTTTTGGGTCGTTTCCGTTTTTCGTGAAACTTTTCAAAAATTTGTTGTTTTGTTTTTCGTTTTTTTGTTTGTCGTTACCGCCGCGATTTAGCGCGACTTGACTTCCCAGAGCATGGGGTCGGGGGTAAGGGCTAGCCTTAGGGTAACGGTTAAGGTTACGGTGGGTTAGTGGGCTGTACCTGAGGGTTAGGGTTTAGGGTTCGGGTTTGTGGGCTTTTAATGCCCTCTCTGGCACACCCAGAAGTCTCAGCAAAACCTGGCCATGCGATTGGTGGAATGGCTCCAAAAATTTGCATGGTCCCATCCCATGGCCAGCCCATCATTGCGCGTGTACAGGTGTAAAAAAATAAAAATAAAAATAAAATAAAATAAAATCAACAGAGACGTATTTTGGCAAAACAAACCCACTGCTGCTACTGTAAAAATTCAAGCATTTAAAATAGCTAATTTTCGCATGTTTCTGTGGTGCTTTGGTGGGTTTTTGGGCCACGATTTCAAAAAAAAATATTGCTGTCGCCATTTTGGATCCCCCTGCCCTCACAACGCATGGCAAAGGCAGACGAGACAATGCCCCCCCCGCCTGGTACCAGCAGCGCAGCAGTAGCACTAGCCAAGGAGAGGGGGGCGGGGAAACCCCCCCCCCAAATAAAACACTCTTCTGGCCTGGTAGGTGCCCTCAGACAGTTTTCGCCTGCTTTTAGGGCCGGGAATCGGGGATTTTTTTTTTTAACTTTTAAAAACTTTTTTTCTGTGCCGCTTGGCATCGCGGGATCGCCGCGATGCCAGGAACGACAACGACAAATCAGACCCAATTATTCTTTAGTTGGTTCGAGTTCGAGTACTGGCGGAGTAATTCCCGTTACCGTTTCCGTTCCGTAACTTCTGGTAAAGATCCTTTGACTTCCGATAAAGATACTTAGGATTGAAGTTGTAGAGAGAAAGTGAGACAAAACCTAACCAAAGCTACAGAAAGCCAAGTAAACGTTTCAGTTGTCTGCTAAGTTATTTTTCAAGGTCTTCCTCTGAAACAGAGACAAGAGGGGTAGTTTTAAGGGTTTATAGAATGTGATTTATTTGCACAGGTCTGATGAATGGTGTGAAATCAAACAACTGCAGTGAGGAAATGATAAAATATCTGGTGAATAATGTAGCTTGAAACCTAAACATGTGTTTATCGTTCCTGATCTGGGCTGATAGCCAAGAGAGCCTTTTGCTTAGCAAGCTGGGTTAATGGAAGTCATACTTTTATGAAAAACACCTGGGGGAGAGGGCAGAACAAAGGGCCTCATACTAATACAAGTAGAAAAACGTCTACTTTTTTCTTGGCTGTGGTATCTATCATGCACTAAAGGCCATGAATGGTTCAAATCTAACTCTTTATTACTGAATTAGTGCATGTAAAGCAATTTAAACCCTTCAAATGTCCTAAATAAATAAGGATTATTATAAACATTTTAATACATGTAGAGATTGTCCACTAGTTGGGGATGTATACTTTGGCAGTGATGGCTATGTCAGTACAGGAAAGCTGGACACATGCTTTCCAATAATTCATAGGTGAAAATAATGATTCCCATTTGTAAATGGGTGGGGCTGGGGTAACAACGGGTAGCCCAATATTGTTCATATTCATGGATGCTATATTAAAAAGGAAGAAGGTAAAATATTGCAAATGGAGGCTGCAACTGATAAATACAGTGTGGTACACCACAGATTCCATAATATGTCATATCGAGAGGTATTTGTATGAATACAGGCATTCCCTGTATTTTATGGTGATAATGTAGATAACATCATTTCTGTTTGATGGGAAGAAAACTATGGATGAAGAGTAACTAATGCAAGATCAGCTAAGAGTGAATACATGGCATGAAATTCCTAAACAGAGGGAAGACTGAAACAACTATAAACTGTTTCTGTGTTTGTGCACAGCATTTTTGCTCCTTGTTTTTCTGAGCACAGACAAAATGAAGGTGCAGGGTACATCTGAGCACACATAAAGTGCATTTTGTTGGGATTCAGAACCACTCTTTGTATGCTAGTTTCCTTGCATGGTTATCCATCCTTGCCATGCCATATTTTGAGCTACTTAGTCCCACCCTCTGGATATCTGCATGTGCACAAGGATACCTATAAAAGAGAATTTTACATGCAAAGGACTGTGTGCCTGGTTGCACATTACACTACAATTGGAAGGTGCAGCAGCAGTTGCACCGATCCCTACATGCATTGGGTTCATGCTCATTGGTTGACTTGCAGACTTAAGGTATGAGTATGTAATGACAGGACGGAGAAGGGTGAGGGACAGGCCATGCCACTACTCCCAGTCCCCTCAGAAAGAAACCTGGGGAACAGTTCTTGAAAAAAGGAAAATTGCACACTGCTAGAAGTTAGAAAGGGACTGGTAGCAGATTAGCAGCTGCATCTTCTGTTTAAGCTGCTGAAATGTTTCTTAATATCAGAAGAATTGTTGTGGCCTGTGGTATACTATCTGTATTGGGAACCAATCACATGATGTCTGCATGGAACCTTGAGAAGTAGAAGGGAAAGCAGTAGAGAAGTGGAGTAAAGGAAGATATACAAGAAGAGGAAATGTGACACTACAGTACATATTTAGCTCAAGACCCTACCCAGTGTTCATGTAGCCTAAGAACAGAAGAACAGAAAAATGAGCCCTGCTGGATCAGGCCAGGGTCCCATCTAGTCCGGTGTCTTGTATCTCACAGTGGCCCCACCAGATCCCTCTGGGAGCACGAGACAACTAGATACCTGTCTCCTGAGACCATTCCCCTGCGTCTAGCATTTTGAGATTCCCTCCCTTTAATCTTGGAGATAGCATGTATCCCCATCATAGCTTGTAACATGTGATGGACTTTTCCTCCAGAAATATGTCCAATCCCCTTTTAAAGACATCTAGGCGACACCACTATATCCTGTGGCAAGGTTTTCTATAGACTAACAAAACATTGGGTAGAGAAATATTTTCTTTTGTCTGTTCTCATTCTCCAAACGTAGAGCCTCAAACATTGTAGCTTTTCCTCTTAAAGGAGGTGTCCCAGGCCAGTAATCATTTTAGTTGTTCTCTTCTGCACACTTTCTAGTTCCGCTATGTCTTTTTTGAAATGTAGTGTCCAGAATTGTATGCAATACTCCAGGTACATGAACAAAAGCAATCATGCACCAAGAACTTCAAACTGGCAGTCCCCTTTATGCAACCGCTGCGGGACAGCCTTGCACTCATCCTGGGCCAAACAAGTATACCACCCACCTCCCCAAGCTATACTTTGCCAGGGCTAGAATCTTTCCAGAAAATTATATTTTCACCTTATGACATGACAGTGACATATTCCATTTAAAGAATGCCAGCTGTTGGTGAGTTGCTGTAGAATAAGAACCATGAAAACATCAATGAATAAGCCAACACTAGCTCGCAAAAAAAGCATCACCCAACTTTTCTTGACAGTAGACTTTTTATTATCACAATCACCCTGATTACTTAATCTTGAGTGGAAAAACAGCCTATATAGCATCATCATCCCCAAAGAGTTAAATATTATGGCCAACACTATCTTCACTTTCCACTGTCTAGAAAGCCTCACCAGTCTAGCAATGACTCCGCTACTATGATGAATTGAGGTTGTAAAGTTACTGATCTCCATGAAGAGAAACTACCCTCTGCTTAATAATAGTATTGTCTATGCAAGCAGTATAATTCCATGTCACTACGCTGTCAGAGGGTTCTAGTCAATGTAACCTTTGCCAGACAGTGGCCAAGAACCCTTCAGTATTACCCAGTTTCCTAAGTCTTTGAATTACTTCTCACTTTTGGTTCCAGTTGTGTTTTCTAATCAGCCAGTGATAAAGAAGAATTGGTAGTGGCGGTGCTCGCCTGCAGTAAGAAGTTTATTTTTTTTTCTACTTATGATGATGATGAGTAGTGCAAGATTCTAGGTTTATTGATTTAAGGTAAAAAGAGAAAAATAGATCACTTCATGGGATGTTGAACAATATCTGCCCTAAATTACCTATCAAAGCACTTACTATATTTTGATTTTTTTAAAGTGGTCTAATAAAACTATTACTTGCTCCTGCACTTGTTTCCACTATAGTAAAGATTATGGTTGTTATGAACCATCACCACACAACATTTTCTTCAGCATGGTGGTACATGGTGATAACAGCCCTATAGGAATAGAAGCACTATAGCGTAGACTACAGTAAACTGATTGGTTGGTAATCTTTGGAAGACCTAATTTCTTATTTTCCCAATAAGCACAGCTTAGTGTAAGGGTTTTCCAAGGTGTCTGAGTGGAAAAATCAAACCAGAAACCAGTTTTAAAAGAACAGCAGCAACAATAAAAACCAACTGTTTTCGACTCCTGGTTACCAATCACTTAATTTGCCATTTGCAATTAATTAATTTATTTTTCCTCCTTGTTTGTCCAGCAGGAAGCCCGATCCAAAGGGCAGAAACAAGCCTAGAAGTAGGTACTATCAGGAAACTATCAGCAAATTTAACCTAAAGTATGGCATTTTTTTTTGCTTGTTGCCCTTCCTTAATCTTGTAGAACAGTGGTTCTCAACCTGTGGGTCCTCATATGTTCCTGGATTGCAACTCCCCCAAATCCTGGCCAGCTCAGCTAGTGATGAAGCCTTCTGGGTGTTGCAGTCCAGGAACATCTGGGGATCCCCAGGTTGAGAACCACTGTTGTAGAATATGGGTAAATTTGCATTTGAAGAGGGACCTAAACTGAGATCCCTAATCTCAAACCAGAGATCAGGAATTCACTGTTATTACTGAAGTAGTTCAGTTCATGAAGAATCAGAGCTGGGTGAAGAAAGACAAGGTCAGGTTTTTGAATGTTCCTAAGGATCTCTCTAGAAAAGGCAAGATAATTCATCATATTACACTTCATTCACACTTGAACAATAGAGGCCATGTGTGTTGTATCATTACAGTCATGACCGACTCTTTGTCTCCCCATGACCATGGAGTTTTCTTGGCAGGAATACCGGAGTGGTTTGCACGTTCGTACTCCAGGCGCCTACAGCACCTGGCATTCCCTGGTGGTCTCCCATCCAAGTACTAACCAGGGCCGACCTTGCTTAGCTTCCGAAATCAGGCAAGATCGGATGTGCTTAGGGCATATTTCCTGGAAAACCACATCTTTGGCTATGTTTGGATTTTTGGTACATGTTTTGAAAAAGTGGGTATCGCCCATGAAAACTTGCAATGATTTTTTATTAGTAGTGGCTTATAAAGGTATCACCTATAGCCTAGTCTTGCATTTTTTTATAATAGCCACATGGCTCTCCCATTTTTACTACAGTATTCTGCTATATTTGTTGACATTTCCAACCAAAATAGTTAGAACAAGAGGTACAGTGGACCCTTGTATAACGGAGGGTCCGTACAACGAAAAATCCGTACAACGGAAAAAAATCCGCCCCCCCTCCCCCCCTGCGGCCACCTCCGTCCAACACCTGCCGCCGCCCGGAAGAGGACGGGGGTGGTCGGGGAAAGAGGGGAGGGGAGGCAGGCACGGAAAGAGGGGAGGGGAGCCAGGGAGTCCCGTCCAAGGTCCCCCCCCACAGCTGCCTCACTCGCTCGCTCGCCTCACACATCCCACTCTCTGTGGCGGTGGAGGTGGCGGCGCCGGGTCTCTTCCTCCTCCTCCTCTTCCTCGTCGTCCGCCGCTGCCTCACTCGCTCGGTCGCCTCAAACAGCCAGGCAGCCTCCTTGGCGGCGGCAGGGCGAAACAATCGACCCCTCCTCCTGCGGGAGGGAGGCAAGGAGGGAGAGCAGGTGCGAGCGAGCAAGAGGCAGGCAGCCTGAGCGACGAGCGGCGGCGAAAGAGGCAAGCGTGAGGAGGAGGCCTCGCCGGTGGCCTGCGTCGGCTTCCCCCGGCTTGGCTCTCCACCTGTGCGCGCCAGCTGAGTGTGGGGACGAGCTTGGAGAGCGAAGGCAGCGGTAGGCGGCTCCCCTCCCTTTCCCTACAGCGGCTCCCCCCAGCTTGGCCACCTTCCAGCGCTCACCAGCTGGAGCGTGGCAGCCGAGTGGGAGGGGGGTGGCAGCGAACCGGCAGCTCTCCTCCCCGTTCCTGAGGCGCCCTTGGCCCCCTGCCAGCGCTCACCAGCTGGAGCGCGGGAGCCGAGTGGGGAGAGCGAGGCGGCAGCGAAGCTGCAGTTCTCCTTCCCGTTCCTGCGGCGGTTCCCCCCTGGCCCCCTGCCAGCACTCACCTCCTCCTCCTCCTGCTCCTCCTCCTCCACTCCAACCCTCCTCCTCCTCCTCCTCCTCCTCGACCACCCTGCGGGAGGGAGGCAAGGAGGGAGAGCGGGCGCGAGAGAGAAAAAGGCGGGATGGCGGCGCGTCTTCCGCTCCCTCCTCCTCCTCCTCCTCCACCCCAACCCTCCTCCTCCTCCTCCTCCTCCTCCTCCTCGACCACCCCAACCTGCCGCCGCCGCCGCTTCTCCGCCAGCCCGGCGCTCCCCATCGGATGCGGGGCGGGAGGGGAAGCAGGCCGCCGCTGCCGCCGCTGGTGCGCGCACCTGCCTGCCAGGAGCCTCCGGGGCTCCAAGAGGTGTGTTTCCCGGCGAGGCCCCGCCAAAGCCCCCCGCCCCAGGCCAAGCGGCGCACCCCACTCCCTCCCCCCACCCCTGCGGCCACCTCCGCCCGACCACCTGCAGCGGCCCGGGGAAAGAGGGAAGGAGGGAGGGGAGAGAGAGGGGCAGCAGACACGGAGGGGGGGTGAGCTGGGGAGGGGCAGCAGACACGGAGGAGGGGTGAGCCACCCGCCCGCCCCCCACTGCCCAAAAAAACCGCCCCCCATCGCCCCCCAAAAAACCATAGGAATGCATTGGAACGGATTAAATCCACTTCCAATGCATTCCTATGAGAAATGATAATTTGTACAATGAAAAATTTGTATAACGTAATTTAATTGGGAACCAATTAATTACGTTATACAAGGTACCACTGTATTTGGAAGTTACAATTAGGACACACCACAAGAAAAAAAAAGAATACTCTAATTGTTCCCCTCTCTATCATAAGATGTCCATATGAAGTTTTGGAACATCATCGTCCCTATCATTTGAAATGTTCATACTAATTATCAATATATCATATAGATATTCTATATCAAATTATCGAAGGAGTATTGGCTATTTGTGGAAAAGCCTTGGATTCTGCTTTTGTTTAGTATTCATGAAGAAATTTCTTGAGATTCAAAAATGTGCAAAAATGTGCCTTGCAGTTCCAAGAAACAGGATTAAAGTATTCCAACCATTATCATTTCAGCAGTGCAAACAATTAAATAACGTCAAAACAATGATGCAGTTCTTGAAGAAGCTGAGGCATTTCAGGAACTTAGGAATGAAGGATTAAATGACTTAAAAGACTTAAGAGAACAAGTATTACCATAAAAGAGCAATTTTTTACGGAAATGATTGATAGGAAGACTGACACAGAAAGTGAGCAAGTGGGGGGAAATATTTTAAAATCACAGATACAGTATGTTCTTACTAAACTGAAAAGGAGATGTACTGAAAACGAGGAAATAAATATTTCAGCAATGTCTGTTTGTGACCTGAATTTCAAGAAAACAAACTTAGCTCTATATAAATCACAGTCTCCATAAGAGATAAATTTTCTATGGGCAGATTCCAAAACAAATCATCCCTATGAAATGGGAATGGTCATGTCCCAGGAAGCATGTGTGTGCAGGGAGGATAACTCTTTTTGAGAGCTTTCCACCATACAAAAATCATTTTCCCACAATCTCCCATATAATACTCTTAAGTGTAATAGTGCAGTTTAGTTAAGTTTACTAAACAATGCTGAGTGACAGAACAAACAATAGGAAGACTATTTGTTTGAAAAAGAAAGCCTGGCAAACAATGCTATTTAAACAGTGATGCAAGCTTTTCCTCTTCATACACAGCAATGCAGAATGGCTGGAATTGCAAGATGAGTGTGCGCACACACACATTGGGGGGCAGGGGAGCCCTCTCTGCTGCCCCAGTGTTTGGAGTGGTTTGGAGAGTTTTTGGATTTTATTCGGGGAACAGAACTTAGCTCCTCATTTTTTACTATTACTGCAGTAGAGTATAAACCCTATGAATGCTGAATGGGATATGGGGAATCCTTTGTGGGCTTCCTTCACATTGGCAGAGAAAAGCAGCCACTTGTTGTATCCTGTAGTCACTTAGGAATCTCACCAATAATCCTAATTTGTCCATTTGCGAACATTTGTCCAAAGATGGCACATGTGTTGCTCTGCATCACATTGAAATCAGGCCTCGGCAATCTGTCCCCTTTGGATAGGAGTAGAGCAGGTCTGCACCACAGGTAGACCATGGACTACCGGTAGCCTGCAAAGGGTTCAAAAATAGCCCACCAGCTACCAATAAAAAATTGAGGGGATAAGTTCTCCCATCCCAGTCCCCCATCCCAAGGACCAACACTGCCCCAGCAAAGCTCAGAGTCTGCCAGCCTACTGTCTCAGCCGAGCGAGGCAGTTCAAGGGCCATGGCATGGTCCCCTGCTCCCCCCCACTGGCCAGATGGGTGGGTGCAAGGGAAGCGTGTGCATGGTCAGCCTTCCCATAGGAATGCATTGAAAATCAAAACAAAAATGGATTTCAATGCACTCCTATGGGAAACCGCTGCTGTACTTACAATTTTTTTTTACTTATAAGCATGTGCTTGGAATGGATAAAATTCATAAGTAGAGGCATTTGTGTAGTAGCCCTCAGGTACTTTGGGCCAGAAAAAGTAGACCTCTGCCTGTTCAAAGTTGGACAGCCCTGGAGTAGAGAGGATGGAGTCTCATTGCTCAGAACCATCTCTGCTTCTTTTTAATCACAAAACAATGAGAAAAAATCATGCATGCTCCTGTATCTGTAGCTACTGGGATTTACTTTATTCTCTGGTCACAAGCCAGGATTTCAGAAGAAAGATGCCAGGCAGCAACAGATCCCATCAGTTTCGTTCCTTATTGTCCATGCAAGAACTTTAATGTTGCTTAATGCTGCTTAAGGTGCACATTCCACCTGGAAGTAAGCCTTGCTGGAAGAGCAGCTCCATTCTTCTGTTGAAAAGGGTGTGTCATTATTCTAATGGTTCAGATTGTTGTGGCCCAAGAGAGAGACGTCAAGAGATAAATACTAGTGATTAAATCTTATGGCTCCTCAATTTTGAATTCTGTTATGTGCAATTTAATTCCCACTTGGGTTACTGTGACTTTTAAACATACTCAGTCTTGGCTGCTATCTCACCTGGGTTTTGATCCTGATCTTCTGAAGGTCCGGCTTTTCCTCTTCGTCCCATCAAGTGATTGAATAAGTGGGACAAGTGTTCACACGTTCAAAGCTGTTTTTTTAATTTAAAAGTGCAGTTCAGCCCCCTTGGCCAGCAGGTGGTGCTAGTATTTGAAAAAAAACGGACCACTTGCCTGGGAGAAATTAATGCTTAGGGCACCGCATGGAGCTTCCTGTTTCTCCGAAGGTGAAAAGCAATTTAAAAAAACAGTGCCGATCGGCCCCAGGAACAGCCGGTCGGTGCTATGAGTTAAAAAGAAGAAGAAACCCGGATCATCTGTGTGGTAGCATCTGCTTCCTTAAAAGGTGAATTATCAAAGCGAGGCAAAAAATTCCCTACGTCTTGGGTGGGTTACAGAAACCTCGCTTAAAGGGGCATTACCGGGTATTCTTTTTTCTTTTTTTTCAAAAAGCCCGGTGGCCGTGGGGATGGCATTTTTAACACAGTTTTTTCTAGTAATTTAAACTGCTTTTAAAGGGACGTGGGACTGAGCCCTCAGACAATCAGAATAAAGCAATGGAAAAAGACTAGGGCTCCCAGATCTCAGGCTAAAATATATGTAGTCTTCAGAAATTGCTATGCTTCTTTGGATCTGTAGGCTTGCCCTGTCTCTGTGACATCACAAAGATTCATGTACCCTCATGATATCACAAAACAGGTTTTGGCCTTGAAATCTCAGGGAATGGGCACACAACTGCCCTACAACACTGCAAGCAACAAAACAGATCAAAACAGCCCATCTGCTTTTTAACCTGTATTCCAAACAGTTGCACACTGTCTATTGATCAGTGCTTTGTCTTGTGATGAACTCTTAAGCCCATTTGTACTTCCCTTGCAGTGTTTTTCTTATCAACTGCCACCTTAATCCACTGCTTTTTCTGCCATCCACATTGCTTCCTGTTCGGACGAAGGCCAATTTTTTTTTTTTACTTTGCCGTCAAGCCAGGCCTTTCTAAAGGTCTGTGCTGAAAGCCTTTTTGAGAATCAGACACATTTCCAACCATTTTTAAAAAGCCAAATTAACTATAGGGAACATGCTCAGCATGAGAAATTGTTTTTATTTAAACCAATTCTTTCCTGCCTTTCAAAATAAATTCAACCCAGTGAGAATTCACACAGACCCCACCAACATAAAATAATATAAAATAAAATAGGATGATAAAATATAAAATATAAGCTAGTAGTTTGTTGTGTAGCTCTGGCTACTCAATAGGAGTGAAGTCACAGACCTGGTAGAATATTGCAAATTAAGGGTTTCCCTTTCAATGTTAGGATACATATACTGGATCTGTAATGATTTGAAGCTATACACACCTGACTTTTTTTTTTAAAAAAAAAAACTCTTTAATTAGCAGCAATCTGTCATGGCTGGTGACATCATTCCCATTGCATAGGCAAAGTTATACAACAGGATAATGGCCATAGTTAATTAAAATATAATACATGTACAATGGCACAACAAACAAAGGTCAAATGGGACAGGGCTAGTTTATTATAACTGAGAAGCAAAGCACAATTGATCAGAGACTGAATCTTCAATTCTGCCAACAGTTACATTCTACAGTATTCAAGCTCATAATATAATCTTAGTAATAGGTGAGAATCAGGATTCGGATGAACAAATGTTTCAATCAAGTGTCCTTGTTTCAGTCAACCATTTATAAAAAAGAAGATGGTGGTTACTTAGATTAATATTCGATCACATATCTGCACATAATCAAGCATCCATATTAATTGGAAACCTGAAACCTGAAACCTGAATATATTTATATATAAAGGCCATGTGCTTGAAAATAGGTATCAGGGTAAGCCTTGTTGGCACATGTGCCATCAGGGGCATGGCCTTCCTTGCTGCTCATTCATGCAATGTTCTATTAAATGCAATTGTTTATTCTGGTTAAGAATGTCGGATATGGTGCTTCTACACTCATGATTCAAAGATAGGAAATGGCCTGATATTGCCGCACAATATTTTGCACGTGTTGCCAGCAAGAAAAAGGATGCCAAGCTTTACACGGCAAACGGGCAACCTGAATGTTGACAATACCAATGGCAACTGTCAAGATGGTCTACAGCATACCCTCTTGTGCTCACTACCCTTCACAAAGTAACACCACACAAGAGAAAATCCCAGAAGGTGACTCCTTATTTTGATCAGTTAACCACTTCTCACACAAACACAAAGCAATTGTCAGAGCTGTTCCCCCCCCCCAACACATATTAATAGTGGTGAGCAGCAATATCAGGCCATTTCCTGACTGATATTCCATATTTTTAAAAAAATCCTGGAGGTTTTTGAAGAATTTTTTTTTATTGCTTTTTAAAAGAGAAGCTTGAATATACATACACTATACACAAATTACAACAGAAATTTCCCTCACAAGGAGTTCCATGTGAACCATCAGTCTTAATTAGATGGCTCCAATCAAGTGTGACCATTCCAAAGTGTCCTACATCAGCTCACTCTTGGAGACTAATGTAAATTCACTTTATATTTCAATCTATTTGCTCCCATCCAGTCCATTACCAGACACTGTCTTAGTACTGGAGCAGCTTCCTTGAAGTTAGGTAGAAAGGAAAGACAGGGTTGGGTATCATCCTTATATTAGTGACACCAAACTCCAGAACTTCAGACAACCTCTCCATTAGAGATGAGCACCAATTTTCCATTACCGTTATCCGTTATTTGTTCCATTACATAACGGAACAAATAACGACCCTAGGGGCAAATGTTACATGAACCGAACAGAACCAAGAAAATTGGGTTTGGTTGGGTTTGGTTCGGTAATGTGGGGGGCGGAGATGTCTCCTTCCTTGTGCTGGCCCGGAAGTCCTTCAGGGATGGCGGCGAGTCAGCAACCAGGAAGAGGGGGGAAAGCCTACTGCCGCGCTACAGCTGTAGCACGGCCACGTGGTCAGCAAGGCAGTGGAAAAAACAATTAAAAATGGGAAAAGGCCAGCCTTCCTGAAAACACCGACGTTGCCACTGCTGGGACCGCCCTCCTCGGGGCCTCTCGGAGGCTTTGCAGGGCGAGTGGGACTGGTCAAGGCAAGCTGCTGGCCAGGCATGGGCTGAGCCTTGGGAGGCAGTGGCTGTCCCGGACTCCCAGGTTCCTCCTTGCCGGCGCAGGCAAGGTGCCAGTGACCCCTGCTCAGGCTGTCTGCTCAAAGACGCTGCTGGCTAAAGGGAGAATTACCCTGAAAGAAAACAAAAAACAAAAAGCCCCGCATAACCCGGTTCACTTCCGGGTTTGGCCCCGTGCGGGCTTTTTTTGTTTGCCATGCATGCACTGAGGCAGGGGGGCAGCGAGAGGGGGGTGCGATCCAGCCTCGTGCACTCTCCTCTCCAGCGATCTCCACGGCACTCTGGCGCCCCCCGGCCCCGGGAGGGCTCCCCGTGGCTGCAGGAACACTCTCCCGGCCTGCATGCCGCCGGCTCCGGAAGCGCCTTGCCCCAGGAGGGCTCCCCGCAGCCATTCTGAAAACTGAAATAACGGAAACAAAGTGGGCCGCAGGGGCCTGAATAACAGTAATGGAACGAAGCGGGGGACCAGGGGCCGAATAACGGAAACACCTGCCATTTTGTCGTTTCGTGCCCATCTCTACTCTCCATGTGGGTTAAATGTGTACTGTATATTTAATACCATGTGGGATAAGACAGAAGAACCCTAAGAAACTTCACAGTCCTATGACCGTGGCCTCACAACAGAGTCCCCCATCACCACCTTCTGAGTTCATCTGTCCAGGAGAGACTGCAGTCATTGTAAAGAGTGCCTTCAAGACCTATCCCAGAAAGATAGCCCAGAAGGATACTATGGTCAGTCTTATCAAAATCTGTTGAGATGTCCAACAAGAACCAACAGGGATACACTCTCTTTATCCAGTTCCTGGTGTACATCAGGAGAATCAAAGTTGCATACATATAATGACATATTAAAGCTTCCAAAACTGAGGAGGTTTAGGATGCTACTTTGGAACCAGAGAATGCTTTTATCACTTGTCAGAAATAGCCTCGGAACCTCCTTAAATTAATAATATAAATTTAAAGTGCAGCTGAATAAGCTGCTGTCTTTTATATCCCCAATTTCAGCTTGCTGATGTCAGTTAATATTTTTGCACTTTCCTTTGAATTGGCAGCCCTTACATGTGTTCCTTTAAACTGGCGTTGTGGGCTTGGTATGTTCACATTAAGAGGTTACCTACCATGTCCTATGCAATAACTGGTTTGTGGACTGTGAACATATGCTAAGGTTCCCTTGAAGGTGTGCTCAAATCTACCTCCCTTCATGCAGGGCTCCTCTTCCCCCATGCACCCACAGTTACTGTTTCCTACCCCTTTCATTCCAGTAGCAACTTAAACCACACGGGGCGAAGGGGTGTGTCTGTGCACAAGGGCAAAGTCACATGCATGAGGAGTAGAACCCAGCACAATGTGGCTAAGAATTAGAGGGAAGTCGGCTTATGCGGTAAGAAATATGCCTCATCAATGTAAATGAAACTGTTGTTAAAGAGCTTTTAATCACATGGAGCAGATAATGAGATCGTTTCTTTTTCATGAAGTTTTAACTTTATGTTAAGTTGCTGTTGTTACTTATTTAATCCTATTTATTTGCTCTTAAATTTCAGAATGAATGAGTGACTTCAGAAGGATCTTTACTATTTGGAATGTTATACAGACACCATCATGCCAATTTTAGGATAGGTTATTTTCTTTCATACATACTCAAGTGTAACCAGGGCAACACAAGTTCTTTTGCTGCTTGACCCAATGCACACACTCAATCAGACCAACAGTTTTAAGTTTACTTGTTTGACTTATGAAGCATAGTGCCCTCCTAAGGGCAGCAAGCTTAGCCTAGTCCTAGAGCAATGTGTCCTACATAAAGCAAAGCAGAGCATGCTGCTCATACACCTCCCCCATAGTGCTTAGATTGCCCTCTCTGGGTGGTTTGCAATTTAACAGGGACATTGGCAAGTCTTTGGGTCCAAGCCCCAAGTTGAAGCCCTTATTAAAAGCAAGCTTTTATTCCTCAATGAAAGAGTAAGGGTTGGGTGGGTTCCAAGTTATTAGTTGAGTTTGAGTCATTGGGAGAGAAGCCTGAGTCAAGTACAAGTTGAGTCACCAGAGTGACTTAAGTCTGACTTTACAGCAAGTCGTGTTACTCAAGTCCCCAATGCCTGCAATGTAATTGTGCAGACTACACATTGCCCTTCCCCAGTGAACTGGGTGCACTTCCCCAGTGAACTGGTTAACCATGAGTGGCTACCTCAGCCCAGGAGAGAACTCAGGCCACAGAGTCTTCACTGCAGTACTGCTGTTTAACCATTAAACCAGGAGGCTCTTTCTATACAGCTCTGCCTGGCAACCCTCTCTGCTATGACCCCTTTGGTACCCAAATTTGCCATGCCTAGTAGCTGCTTTGCTGTGTTGTATACAATATATTACCAAAAGTTAAGATTTCCTCTTTAATTTTCAGCTTTTCTCTTTAATTTTCAGCTGTGGCATTCACAGTATACGAAAATAACAACATTGTCCAGAAATAAAAAAGGAGACATGTCCAGTGAGAACTTAATTTTTTTACATGCATTCAGTTTTCTGTTGCAAAAGTGATGTGTGTACCCAGAGTCAACAACTCCATCAAAAACAGCAAAACAGCAAAAATCAATAATAAAAAGAAACAAATCTTAATACTGAAGTCTACGTACTATGCATCCTACAGAGTTCAGTGAGGCAGGCTTCAAAGTAATGTTTTGGAGGAAGATGGGGAAAATTTCTTCCAAGACTAAGTAAGCATACAAAGGATTAAACTGTTAAGCAACTGTAATTACACATTTTTCCATTTTATCCTTTTCAGCACATTTCCCCCCCTTCCTTTCCCCCCATTTTTGTTAATCCTGATGTCACCGTTTTGGCCTGCTTTCAAAACAAACACCTTTAGTTTACTATACACTGATGGATCTTAACACTAATTACTGATTGCAATAACAGACAATCATAGCCATAGCTGTGTGAGATCAAGGTTAGTCACTGTCATAATTATTAGGTGATTGTTTTGCTGAATGATGGGAGACAATCAGATCCCGGCTTGGGTTTTATTTCTATTTATTTTTGTTTATTCCCAATACATCATGCGGGGACCAAAGTGAATGCAACAAGGACATGTATCACACCAAGAAGATACTTTTTCCATTCATGGTATCTGAAGATACGTTACACAAATCTTCAGCTATCATTCTGTCTGCTGGGCTTGCCCAAGCCATTTTACTGCCCTAGGTAAAGGACAAGATGGCAGCCACTTCTAGGCAGCTGAATCTTCTACTCTGATCAAATGTTCTCCAACATGGCTAAGGGTAGGAAACAAGCTGAGGGGTCACGAGGAAGGTTGAATGGCACACTTGGCTCTGTCCCTTAAGGTCTCACCACTGTTTGCCATTTCCATATTCTTCCACGACAGGTGACTGCATCACTTTGCCTCATGGTAGAACTGGCCCTTCCTATCTATATGGTGTTCCCTCTTGTGCAGCAAAAACCAGGCTCCATGTTTTTTCCATTAAAAAAGCACATGAATAAATGACTACTGGGTTTAAGAGTGGCCCATGTAGTAGTGCGCTTTAAAAAAAATAATATCTTGGAATAAAATTGCTCAGGCATGTGAGTCCTCTTTGGCTGTCCTATCAATAATAACTCCTAACCACTGGCGGCTGGGAGAATGTTTCCATTCTGGGCAGCCAGAGACAGCTTAAACTAATAAAAGGCAGCAGGCCAGTGGTAGAACCTGATCTGCCATAAAACTGCTCTCTACGATGGAAACATCTGAATTTGACATGAATCTGAAAGGTTTAAAAACAAAACAAACACAAACACACAACATATGCCAGCATTCCATGCTCCTGTTGTGATCATGGTGTCCAATTTCAGAGCCCAGTTGAAGGGTTTTCTATTCTGTATGAAATTTGCCTTCAGAATATTAGGCTTTTAAGAAAACGGATCCTGAGCACACATACCCCAGGCCCATTTTTTTTAAAAAAATACAATAATAAGGAAAATAAATCTAGGGACCCCAACCTCTTAGGAGAACCCGCAGTATTAATAAAAAGAAATTGTACAGAAAAGACTTGACTGCAAAATTCTCCAGCAATCTCCAAGGGAGACTGTTAAGTTTATATGTACCACCTCATTCCAACCAATTGAGTCTTTCAAAGTAGTTCAACAATCAACATATCATTTCAGCAAGTGCTCTGAAACATGCCACATGGGCTTTAGCTGTTTTGAAACTCTGTAATATGGCCTCAAACAATCAGAGTAGATCTTAAAAGTCCCAAGCAAGGCAGTTATATTATTTTATGCTTGAAACTCATCCACAGTAGTAGGAAATCACTTGATCTAAGGAGGGAATCCCAAGATTCTTATTGTAGGTACAGTTCCAAACAAACCATTCCTAGTTCCCCAAGCCTTTATTACTTTGTTTCTGTGCCTTGGGTTTTCCACCCTGATTCCAAGGAGGAAATGTCTATTAACATTACATCAGTTATCTTCATAGCAGTCATAGGAAGAAGATACATGACGTTAGCCAAAGAATTCCATGGTTGGACCCAGTTTATGGGTATAGCCCTCCATAAGAGAAAGCAAAATTATTCGGATTTGACTTGCAGAAATGCCACGATCGTGTTCCTAGTTTTAATAAGGTGAAGAGTGATGGATTTAGATGAGGAATGAATGTTCACAAGTAAGCATTTTTCTGGTTGTGAACAATGGCATTGGACTGCAAGCGTTCATCTCAGTTCAGAAAAGCACAGAAGGTAACTTTCTTCCTTGTTTTTTCTTCTTCCTAGCATTTTCCTGGAGGTGCAGGGTCCTCTTTTTGGATCCTGAAATGCCATTTTGCCTGACTGACTACAACTTCAGGGCTCACATCAACAATCTGCATGACCTTGTTGACATTGTCCTGCCATCTCTGTTTTGGTCACTCACATGGCCACCAACCATTGATTTTCATGTGGTATGCAGTCTGGGCAATGGTGGAAGGTGTTCCTCTGAGGCCTTTTGGAGCTAGCTTGCTCTCATCTTCTCTGTTATTGATACCACACCTAGTTGCTATCAGGTAGTATCAATTGTGGCACAGTCGAGTAGGGGTTTACCCAATATCCAATGGAGCAGACACATTTCTATGGCAGAGGTGGCTCTCTATATGCATTGTTGTTGTGCAGCATTCTGTGCCATACAGTGCAACAAGGTGGATTATCATCTTGTAAATCTTGGATTTAAGACAGATTGGCATTTGTGTTCCACAAAGCACACCAGTGAATTCTCGCCATTTCAACCAGGCCACATTCAACCTTGCTCACACATTGCCACTGATGCCACCATCGCCTTGGAGAAGGAAGCAAAGTTATTGGAAGATATCCACCTTCTTTAGTTTTTCTCCATGTATTTGGAGTGTTCTGTGGGTGCTAACAGTCTCTAGGTACTTAGGTACACAGAGCATGGTCCAGGGAGCATTCTGCAACAAGTCTTGTGTGATGGTATCCATGAGCAGTATAAACAGGAGCGGTAACAGTGCAGAGGCTTGGTGCACTCCAACCACCACCAAAAACCTGTTAGAGAGACCAGCTGAGCATCAGACAAGGTGCTGATGTTCTTGTCTAGCATTTTGACCCAGTCAATGTGTGGGTTTGGCACCCTGTGGTCATGGAGGGCATACCAGATCAATTGCTGTGAGACATGGTCAAATGCCTTCTCCAGGTCTAAGAGTGCCATATGCCTTGGCTGGGTCTTCTTTCGGTGTTTGTCTATGAGCTATGAGCTGAGCTATTATTTGGTATCAAAATTTGCAAAGCAGAATTTGGGGGACCAAATTCATTGCAGTATCAGACTGATTTTATCTGCAATCCTATCCTCACTTATCTATTGTAAATTACCCAGGAATCTCTATAGGGCTCATAGAGACACATTGATTGAGTGCATATGCATGGGATCATATTCATACAATGGGAAGGGGCCTACAATGCCCTACAGTTAAGGAAATTGTCTCCACAAATGAGACTGAATGTGAAACAGCCAATTCCTTATCCTTGCACAGCTCCCTAAAATTGTTTCAAAGCAGGTTTGCCTGGGACACAACGATTTAGGGGGAGTGGGGAGACATTGTCCTACCAGGGCAGCAGAATCTGCTAGTACATCACTGGATTGAATCCAAAGCTAGAATTTTTTTTAACTGTTACTTCTGTTACTACTATCAAAGCTAGTAAATATGAATACCTTACATTGCAGTGTTGGCCATTAGCTGCTATTGATATTCATCTGGAATTATTGGCCTTCAGAGTTGCAATTTATAAGACATCCAATGTTTTTAAGATTCAGCAAATTCCTATATCGTGCTATGTATCTGCAAGATATATCTGTGTCATCTTCTATCTGGGTCTTAGGGCACACACACACACACACACACACACACACACACAGGGACGGCACTAGTTTTTTTTTTTGCACCCTAGGCGAGGGGCGGGGGTGGGGGGTGGAACAGGGCAGGGGGCGGGTGGGTGGCAGCGGGGCGGCAGGGGGAAGAGGATGGCGGGGGACAGCGACGGGCATGGAGGTGGACAGCAACGGGCACAGGGGTGGGCAGCGATGGGCACGGGGGTGGTGGGCAGACAGCGACAGGCAGCGGGGGGACGGATGGCGGTGGCCAGCAGCAGGGGGGCAGCATGGGGGGCAGCAGGCTGGCCAGCGCCCTCTGTCCATTTTGGCACCCTAGGCAACTGCCTAGTTCACCTTAATGGACGTGCCGGCCCTGCACGCACACACACACACACACACACACATACACATACACATACACACACACACACTATAACAAATTAACATAACCAAGCTACTTTCATCTTTGATTCCAATACAACAGAAACAAAGATTGAGAGCAGCTTTTAGGTAGCTGGTTAAAATAAAATTATATAAAGCTGCCTTTTACTCATGTTACTGATTGACTTGGGATACATAAGTTAGTTTTAATTCTGCTTAATTCTATTTAAATGCAGTTTTTATTGTTATTATTATTAAATGTAGGTATTATATGGGTGTGGTGGCTTAGCGGGCTAGAGCTCTGAAACTATTGTCTGCAAAGTCGGCAGCTCAGTTGTTCAAATCCTGGGTGCCATGCAGTGGAGTGAGCTCCCACTGTTAACCCCAGTTCCTGCCAACCTAGCAGTTCAAAACCATGTAAATGCAAGTAGATAAATAAGTACCACTGTAGAAAGAGGCAAGTTACCAGTGTTCTGTGTGCAGAAATGCATTCAGCCATGCCAGCCACATGGCCACGGACTTGCACAACACTGGCTCTCTGGCTTGGAAACGGAGCTGAGCGCCGCCCCTAGAGTTGCAAACAGCTAGGGGAAACCTTTACCTTTACCTTTTTTATTGTTTCAGCTACTGACAAGGATATTATTGTATTTATGGTATACTGTAGTTTTTATTGTATGGTTTTTAATTATGTCTTTGATGGGCTGGGAGCACTAATAGGACAGTATAGAAGTTAAATAAATAAATGAAATGCATTAATGCAATAAAATGTATAGAAGTGGCAACATTTTTGACAATGGTCTCTGTTAGGGTGTGATCAAATGGCATGGAAGGTATGAGTATAATCACATCAGCAAGGGTTAATATGCTGGGAGTGATTTGTTTATTTATTTGTTTATTTATTTATTTAGAATATTTTTGCCCCACCTTTCTCCTTGGAAAAGGACCCAAGGTGGCTTACAATAACTGAGGGACAATATACAGCCCAGAACATTTAAGACATATTCAAATTAAGAAGAGGGAATAAGAAGGGCATCTTAGAACATTAAAACTACAAAGAACATGTCAAAAGAAAAAATTCCATTATGAGGGTGGAAAGTAAACTTGGAAACACTGATGTTCTTATGAAATCAGACAATGCAGTCAAGTATGGTAATCCATATAAAAGTCACATAATAGGTAGTCCATCATTTAGGGAAAGCTTGCCTGAAGAGGAAGGTCTTTGCCTGCTTCTGGAAAGACAGCAGAGATGGGGCAGTCCTGGCCTCCAGCAGGAGGGAGTTCCAAAGTCTGGGAGTAGCAACATAGAAGGCCCTTTCATGTGTCCTTATGAGATGCACAAACACCAAAGTAGTAGCCCTACTTCTGGATCATGGAGATCCAGCTGGGGCATAGGTTGGGCTTGGGCTGGAGTGCTGTTGGCAAGAAATAGCTAGCACTGGACCAAGCCACAAATGGTCTAGAATGTGAGCTATCTGCCTATTATTTCCTTGACTATATAGAAGAAGCAACATTTGGCTTCCAAGATCAAGTCTTTCACTAAAACATATTTATGTAAATTTTGCTCCATTTGTTCCCTACTACCGTTCACAAGATGACAAGTATCTTGACAGATTTATGTGACATAACTTGCAAGGAGATGATAGGGGTATTATAACACGGGGTTTATGACTGTATAGATTAAAGAGCTGTCTTTCCATTCTAAAACAGCATTTATGGGGTTTTAGCTAAAGGATGAAAATTCCCTTTGGATGGTGGCTTATCATATAAGTTCTCTTAATGAAGAAAGCGTTTCTTCAGCAAAGCCTTTGCAGAAAACTGCAATTCAGAACTGCAGAGGGCAACTAAGGACAAATGTGTACGTGACACCTGACATTAATGTACTTTTTTTTCAGTCTACAAATTCTAAAAAATTTAAACCAGCTTTTGGATTTGCAAACCAACCACTGCTGTGACCATTTGCCACCAACTGTATGCATCTAACTAGTGCAGTTGGTGAATGCAAGATGCTAGCAACACCTGGCCATGGTGGCAATGCTGAGAGGAGAGAACCAATCTAAGAGAGTAAGGACATCAGTAAGCACACCAGAGTCAGATCTAGGAGATTGCCAAGAGGCAGGCAAGGGTAGGAGTATACAGTGGACCCTCGTATAACAAATGGTTTGTATAACATAAAATCTGTACAACATAAAATATTCTAGAGATAGGGAAATTTGCTTAACAGAATCATCTATGGAGCGAATCTGTACAACATAAAAATGGCTGCGATTCGGGATTATTCTGTTTTCAATGCACTCCTATGGGAAATTTGTACAGTGGTACCTCAACTTATGAATTTAATCCATTCCGAGTGCATGCTCTTAAGTCGAACTACTCTTAAGTCGGGGTGCCTGTCTAAAACATTGAAAAAATAGGTTACAAAATCAAAACAATGAAAAAATGTGTAAATCGAGCAGACCATATCTAAAATTTGTAAGGCGGTAGCTAAAATGCCAACAGTTTTCTGCTCTTAAGTCAAATTGCTCTTAAGTCAAGCTGTTCTTAAGTTGGGGTACCACTGTATAAAGAAAATTTTGCTTAACATAATGTCATTTGGAACAAATTAATTCCTTTATACAAGGTGCCACTGTACATCCATTCCACTTTGGTTTCCGCTTTCATTTTTAGAATCCCACCATCCTTCTCATCCTGCCCAGTTTCACATCAGGTTGCCATACTTCTTTGCTTTCTTTGCCTGGAAAGCCTTACACATGTTCTTCAAAATGCATGTGCTGGCATGCCATTCTTATACATTTGGTGCCCATTTTAAAATGTATCCCTTTTTTTACTTGTACACCATTTCCTTTTCCCAAAGAAACCCCTCTTGCATGCTGCCTGCGTGTTCTCTTCTCTGTAGCACAAACTTGTGCCAAAGGTAATGAAACATGCAAGAGGCGAACAACAGCTCATCTAAGAGGTTTCACATGGGAGGAGATGTTTCATCAAATCCTCTGGTCTCAGGATATTTAGAGCATTAAAGGGAATAAACTGAACCCTGAGTTGCTCTCAGAAACAAATTAGAATTACAGCAACGTTTTAATGGTTAGCAGACGCCCGTGTTGTATGCCTGACAAGAGCATAAAGGTGCACAGCTTCTTGCTCTCTCTACTGCGTTTTTAGCATGTGATGAATGAGATAAGGATGGAATTAATCAGTTTGACTGATTAGTAGTCTCCAAGAAGAAGGACAACTGCCAAACATAATTCTGAATAATCTGTCTAGAAGGAGGGGAGTAAACACAAAATTAAGCACTGGCAGTTGAGAGTCCCTCTAACAGTGACACCTTTTTGTGGATGGTTTGGCATTTTTAATTACTGATCTGCCACCAGGGGTAACATCTGCCACCAAACAGGCAGCAAGCTGTTCCAAGTATCTGGAAGTTTAAGAGGGGCAATACCTCAAAAACTACTGTGCTTAAAAACAATGGTGCTTGGTTTTTCTGTCTGTACATAATGGTGATAAACATCATGCTGCAAAGCTATCTCTATTTTTCTATATGGAATACACTGAATGTTTATAATGTGCATGGTTGGTGTAAATATGTGTATGGCATATACCAGTGATGGGTAACCTATGGCACGGGTGCCAAAGGTGGCACTCCGAGCCCTTTCTGTGGGCACCCGATATCGCCCCTTCATAGCCACCTGTATTCAGGTTAAATTGCTGTATTGGCACTTTGCAAAAAAAAAAAATGGGTTTTGAATTGCAGTTTGGGCACTCGGTCTCTAAAAGGTTAGCCATCACTGTCATATAGTACATTATCCGCTTGATGAGAGTGACAACTATATGTTTCTTATAAAAACTGGACAATGCACTTCCGCTTGCAAACAACATTGTCCGTCTTCTCTTTTCAGCTTAGAAGGAGATTATTATACTACCTTGGGAACATCGCATATATATTATTATCAGTAGTTCACTGTATTCCACTGCATACGTCACTATTTTATTTTAAAAGTGCAATTAATGTGTATATGTATTATATATATACAATGGATGGGTTACACATGTGCTTTTATATACATATGTAAAAAGCACATGTGTAACCCATCCATTGTCTAGTTTCTGAACGTAATTTATCACTGTCTCTAAGCTTAATGCCTTAGTCAGCATTTGCCACTTGGATTCCCTGTTTTGGGAGCCAACAAAGCCAGCACTGAACATGTGTTTGTGGACTCATTTGTTTGTTTGTGTGATGATGTGGACATCTGGCCGCTATAAGCTGCCCAAACGTCACCAATTATTCCACCTAGACAAGCCATCTGGCTGAGCTGTCAAATGATAGCAATGAGTTCTTTTGGGGTCTGACTGGGCTGAGAAGATTAAAAACAACAGCGAGCCAAGGAAGGCTCTTTATCCTCTGATCCTATCACCCTGAGTTTCCCAGGAGTTTCTAAGGGGCCTTTAATCATTTTATTTCCTGGTTAAGAGATCTGAGGGAACACCATTGAGTGAGCAGCTGGAATATAAAGCAAGGCAAAGTTTACCTGGCAAGGACTAAAAGCATATCTAAACAATCTTGAAATGTTATTCCCTCAGACCTGTGGTTTCAGGGTTGAAAACTCTTAAAAGGGGGCCAGTATGTGCTGGTGATGCAGTAATGAACCCTTGACCCATCATTCTTTCAACATTAGTAAGTGCAGAGTAATGCAAGTTGGGGCAAAAAACCCAATTACATTTATAAAGTAATGGGGTCTGAACTCTGCAACAAACCAGGAAAGGGACCTTGGTGTCCTGGTGGACAGCTCAATGAAGGTGTCAACCCAGTGTCCTGCAGCAGTGAAAAAAGCAAACTCAATGCAAGTGTCATTTTGCCTCTTTATACATCTATGGTGAGGCCCCATCTGGAGTACTGTGTACAGTTCTGGTCACTATACCTCCAAAAGGGTATTATGGAAATGGAAAAAGTGCAGAGGAAGGCAATCAGGATGATTAGGGGCCCGGAACACCTTCTGTACCATCTGAGGCTGCAGTGGCTGGGCCTCTTCACTCTTGAATGATGGCGCCTAAGAGGTGACCTGATTGAAGTTTATAAAATCATACATGGTGTGGACAAAGTAGATAAGGAAAAGCTGCTTTCCCTATCACATAACACTAGAACTTGGGGGCACACCATGAAACTTTTGGGTGCTAGATCTCAAACAAATAAGAGAAAGTACTTTTTAACCCAGAGGATCACTGCTCTGTGGAACCCCCTGCCAGAAGAAGTAGTGACAGCTGTCTGCCTTGACAGCTTAAAGAAAGGATTAGTCAAGTTCATGGAGAACAAGGGTATCAATGGCTATCATTATGGGAATACCCTGAAGCAAATGGTGAGCCACTGTGTGAGACAGAATGCTGGACTGGATGGGCTGTGCCCTGTTTCAGCAAGGCTGTTCTTATGTCCTAATGTTCTTGGCAACACACCTAATAAAGCAAATAACCACAATGCTAGTGTTTCTGGTAGGTGCAGTCACAATAGCATGTCCTCCTATATAGCAGGGCGAAACTACCTGTCTTAGGTGGCACTATGCGGAAGGGATACATGAAGACAGGGCATGCTGAGGTCTCTTTATTGATTTATTGCATTTGAATGTGTAGGGCTAGGTAGGAATAAGCAAATATGTTGTTGTTTTCCTCTGTCCCACTTTTACTTTTTAAAAGTCTTAAATTCTTTCCACTCTGTTCATGAAGACATGTGTTGTTGTTGTTGTTGTTAGGGTCAAACACATGGTTAAATACACATGCATTTAATCCCAATCTAGGTATTCAAAGCTGTGACCGGTTCAATAATACTGAAACTATTATATTGATTGTATGCAGTGTGCTATCCTTGTGCAAAATTTGAGTGTGAAGTATGATGTCTTGAAAAGAAGTTCCACAACAAATGTTGCCCTGACTCAACAGATCAGCTGCTGCTCTCTCCAAATAATCCATGTTTTCTGTGTATGGAAAGTGTATTCAGTCAATAGAACATAAGAAGTACCTGGCACAGCTGCTCACATATAACTGAGATGGTCTTTGCACAGCTGAACAGCACTTTTCTGTATCTTTATCAAAGTTTGAAAGAGCTAGGAAGGAGGGTCCTCCTATCAATGGGATTTACATAATTCTTAATTTGTAAATTGTTGATTCAAAGAGTCTTCTCTACTTTGGATTAACAAGGGGATTCAGACCAGTTGTTTCATTGCGGGATGTGATATAGCATGTGCGGTGATAGAGAGACCTATGGGTCCAGACATCATTTGTGTACAACATTCCCTGCAGATGAAGGAGAAGAGAGATAGAGCAGTGTATCATCTGCACAGAAATGATAATGAGGTCCAGATCTCTATATGTTCCCCCAGCTTCATATAGATATTAAAAAGCATATAGATGCATTAATTATGTAGGTATTCCGTGGTCACTTATTTTGCTGATTATAAGAGCCATAATGGAAAAGGATCTAGAAAAGAAGTGGTAATTTATCAACATGCAAGTGCCTTGCCCACATCCTAAGGCTGTACTAATTAAAACCAAATTACTTTAATTTAACTAGATGGTGCATTAGATCACTTAGATCTACTGGTATCAATAAGGAGTCCAAGTTCTGATGGAAGCCTTCAACCCTAGACCTAAAATGAACTGTCAGGTGGTTGTAGTTTTCAGCATTTAGATGGAATAACTGTTTTTGTCTGGGAGAGATATGGCCACGACTACATAGAAGGGTTCATGGCACATTGGTTAAACTATTGTACTGCAGCCAAAATGTGCTCATGACCCAGAGTTCAATCCCAAGTAGCCACTCAAGTTTCACTCAGCCTTTTGTCCTTCTGAGGTTGGTAAAATGAGTAACCAGCTCACAGAGGGAGGGGGCAATATATAATCTGTATAATTAAATTTTAAACCACCCAGATAGTGTTTTATGTGCTATTAACACAATATTGTGGCTTCGTGATACCTTCTGGATAGTTTCCTAACAACACCTGAATGAACTCCTTGGGAACTGTCCTTGTTCTGCTCTCTAGCCTACGTTGTAGTTGCTCTGTCCTCCAAGAAGGCTGGGCTCTGTATTGAAGAGGGCATCTTTAATGCCCTCAGGGTTCACCAGCTTCTGATTATCCTCTCCATGTCCTGAGGTAAACACCAGGTTAATTGTATGATGTGTGACATGTGTGGGTTCCTTGAAATATTGGGACAGGTCTTTGGCAGCCATGAACTCCAGACCAGTTCCAGTCAACTGCATCTCCATATCCATCTTTAAGTCTTCAAGAAGCAGACTTCTGGGTGACCTTAACACAGCTACAGAGATAAATTCCATCAGTTCTGTCAGGGACTGCATTGAGCCACAAGAAGAGTGATACACCAACATCAATTCTGTTCAATTCCAAGGGTCCAGCATGAGGTGAAGACACTCCAGACCTGGGTCTGACAGGACAGAAATCCTGCTAATACTAATGGAGTTTCTATGTTTCCTGAATACACCCCTCACACACTTTCACAAAGTGTGGTTTTATTCAAGTGTGTGAGGAGGATCTCCTTACCCCACCCACTGTGGTCTTGCTCATAATAAGTTGTGTCCATTTGGACCAACACCAAATGTTCAACAGGAGTCAGTGAAATATCCCACATCAAAAGTCATTCAACCCCTAGAGATAGGGAAAGTTACTTTTCTGGATTACAGCTCCCAGGACATATTAGGAACTGTAGTAACTTTTCCCATCCCTGTGTTACATATGTCTTTCCATTGATAGTGCTGGGGGGACATAGATACTCAAATATGGTCCTGAAGGCTGAGCTTACACGATCCACATTAGCTCCCCAAATTGTTTGCCACTTCAAGACTTTGTGGTTAGCTCACATATCCGCATCCTTAAGATTTGAATCAAAGACAAGATCAAAAGAGGTTCTGGAGCATCAAGCTGTCCAGTTCCATACTTCACTTTCAGCTCATGTTGACCTTGTACTTGCCTCATCAGTCCGTAAACAGCTTAGAGGCTGAATTACATTCTTACCAGAAAGGAACATGTTGTGTTCAGGGTTTTTGAAAAGTGTGCATTTATCATACTTTGAAGAGAGCGCAACTGTCATCCAACAGTCCATGCTTTCACTGTTACTTCTCGTTTCTCTCTCCTCAGCTGTAGCAGATGTTCCTGTTATGTCATTGTTCTGAGGAAGGGGATTTGTTGGCTTCTCTGGTCTCCTGGGCAGTGGCCCAGCTGCAGCTGTAGAAAAAAAGGATACATAACAAAGGGATGGTCTTGTTTTCATTCTGGCTTTACATCATTCGGGCACCGATTTATCAAGATAGGTCTTGTTCCCCCTGTAATTGGATTCCTTTGGACCTTTGGACCTATCTTCCAAACTGCATTAGGGATGGGAACGAAATTGAAAAATAATGTTTTGTTTCATTTTGTTTAGCACTCATACCTGCTTTGTTTTGTTTTGTTTCTTATTTTTTTAAAAAAAAATCATACAAAATGAAATGAAACAAAATGAAATGATTCCCTTGGGTCCTAGAGACACCAGATTTGGTGCCCAGGACTCCGGGAGCCCTTTTTAAAGGGCTCCAGCCAAGCTGTCAATGGCTGGAGCCCTTTAAACCTGCCCCAGTCAGTACCAGGGGGACCCCCGGGTGCCAACTAGGACAGGTTTAAAGGGGTTCCAGACATTGACAGCTCGACAGGAGCCCTGAGAACATGGTCAGGTAGGCAGTTTGGTGGGATCGTGCTCCCTACCTGACAATTTTCTGAGGGCTCCTGCCGAGCTGTCAATGTCTGGAGCCCTTTAAACCTGGCCCAGTCAGTACCAGAGGTTCCCCCTGGTACTGACTGGGTCAGGATTAAAGGGATCCAGCCATGGATCCCTTTAAACCTGAAAACAATCGGAAAACAACAGTTTCATTTTCGTCTATAATGAAATACTGCTTCCTTGTTTTGTTTCGTTTCGTTACATAACAAAATGACAAAATAGCATTTTGTTTTTCATTTCCTGCCCATCCCTAACCTGCATCCTCCCTGAGCTGTTTCTTCTTCCCATTCCTTCTCCTGCAAACCCCCTGCCCCCAGCCAGATAATATTCAGACTTAGGGAAACAAGGTGTTTAAGATTCTGTTGTGAATTCCAAGACCATAGTGTTACACACAAAAGAGTGGGCACCAGCATATCAAAATCTTCTATACCTATTGTTCATCTGAGAGAACATTTGTACAGTTGTTGTAATGCCCTACTTCATTATTGAGGGGATTTTGGGAAGCATAGCAAGGTATGCATTCTAATAACATGCTAAAAATAATCTGGTTGGACCTTCTAAGTCACACTTCTGAGTTTGGTCCCCACTGAAGAAATTCTGGTAATCTTCCAAGGTACCTGCATATTCTCAGGGATTACAAAATTACTTCTTTGTTCTGCAGCTCCCTGAACTGATAGATGGGAGGATGCTGGCTGTCACCATACAAAAAACTCTTCCAAAGTAGATTTTCTGAGAGGAGGATCAGATTGAAAACAAGGTATTTACATACTAAATGATTTAGAAATGTCCCTTCTAAGCAATGACAAAGATATAGATAGAAGCTAAATTATAGCAGTGGTATTTAAAAATATCTCCAATGTCTGAAAAAAAGAGTTATTGTTTATTGAACAGTGAATGGTGCCAGGCTTTTTCTGAAGTTGATTTAAGTTGCTTTTTATTAAGGTAATGATAAAAATCCTGACATGTGATACAGAACTACAATATTTCCTCCCCCACCAGGAGACATTGTGGAGTGTTGTTGTTTTCTGCTTTATTTTCCTTTTGAGGAGGGGAATGTGTGCTGTTGGTACGTGTTTGGGGGTGGGTGTTTACAGGGATTTTTCAGAATTAGAAGCACATGTTTAGATGCTTATGTCTTGTTAAACAATCAGCAAGCCCTTCTGTCCTTGCTGTGTGAGTGTGCTTCACTTATTTAAAGGAGTGGACAGAAGGCTTGCACAGATACATTTTAAGTTATTAGGAAGATCCTGATGGAGTGAAAACAGCATGGTGTCACACTTTCACACTAGGGGCAGGACATCTCATAGACGGTTACTTCATATCCTTCCTTGTTCCGTGATGTGGTTTTGTCCCTGTTTAGTCCCTGTTTCCATTTTCTCACGGTTGTGATAACTTGTCTCATGACAACTGTTACTTCATGGTCTTATTCCGTAACAAATTCTGAATTTGTCTTGCTTTCTTAACTAGACATGGGCACGACTCGGCGAAATCCTTGTTTCCGTTTCCGTTCCTCGTTTCTGTTACGTAACAGAACGAAGAACGACAATTACTCCGCCAGAACTCGAACTCGAACCGACTAAAGAAAAATTGGGTCTGATTTGTCATGTTGTCGTTCCCGGCGATCGCGCGATGCCAAGCGGCATAGAAAAAAGTTTTAAAAAGTAAAAAAAAACGATTCCCGGCCAAAAAAGCAGGCGAAAATATGTCTGCCTGAGTGAGGGCACCTACTAAAGGGGTGGTTTCTGGGGGGGGTACCCGGCCTCCCCCCTCCTCTCCTGGACTGCGCATCCTCATCGTCTCGCCAACTCGCCAAGCGGCGCGGCACAGAAAAAAGTTTTAAAAATAAAAAAAAACCCGATTGATTCCCGGCCAAAAAGGCAGGCAAAAATATGCCTCCCTGAGGGCACATACCAGAGGGGTGGTTTCTGGGAGGGGGGTCCCTGGCCTACCCCCCTCCTCTCCTGGGATGCGCATCCTCGCCGTCTCGCCAACTCGCCAAGCGGCGCGGCACAGAAAAAAAGTTTAAAAAAAACCGATTCCTGGCCAAAAAAGCAGAGGAAAATATGCCTGCCTGAGTGAGGGCACCTACCAGAGGGGTGGTTTCTGGGGGGGGGTCCCTGGCCTCCCCCCCTCCTCTCCTGGGCTGTGCATCCTCATCGTCTCGCCAACTCGCCATGCCATGCGGTGCGGGCGGGGGATCCAAAATGGGGTGACCGCAAGCAATATTTATTTTGAAATCGTGGTGGTCCAAAAACACACCAAAGCACCACAGAAACATGCAAAAATAGCTATTTTAAAACTGCCTGAATTTTTACAGTAGCAGCAGTGGGTTTTTCTTGCAACAAAACGTCTCCATTGATTTTATTTTATTTTATTTTATTTTTATTTTTTTACACCTGCGCAGTGCGCAATGATGGGCTGGCCATGGGAGTGGACCATGCAAATTTTTGGAGCCATTCCAACAATTGCATGGCCACTTGACCAGGTTTTGACCGAGACTTCTGGGATGTGCCATTCGGGCATAAAAAGCCCACTAACCCTAACCCTAACCCTAACCCATACGCCAGTACACTGTCCTTCTTAGTGGGTCAGAGAGGCACCCAGAGGTGCACCCCACGAACTCACCCTAACCTTATCCGTAACCCTAAGCCTAGCCCTTGCGCTAACCCTAACCCTAAGCCAAATCTGTACTCGCATTGCACTATACACACGCAAGTACAGTTCCCTTCTTAGTGGACCACAGAGCGCCCAGATGCAATAGCAGCAGTGGGCCTACAGTCTCCAGAGAGGCACCTAAAATAGGTGCCTCCACTCAACTTGGTATGCATATCCAATTGGCTATGCATGCCATTTTATAGCGGGCCAGAGGAGGCATCCACCCACAGAGGTGCCTCCAGGAGCCCGCTTTCCCTTCATAGCGGGCCAGAGGAGGCACCCACCCCAGAGAGGTGCCTCCAGGAGCCCGCTCCCCCCCAAACCAGTACTAACGACAGACGAAAAACCGACAAACGAAACGACAATTTTTTGAAAAATTTCGCAAAAAAAAGGAAACGAGCCGAAACGGGCCGGCTCCGACACACGACAACTCGAAAACATCATTTTCCCTGGTCGTGCCCATCTCTATTCTTAACCCTTTTTTAAAATATCGTAAATAAAACTTTTTTGATATTTCATTTTACTGGTCTTCTGGGATTTACACATCAATGCTACAGAATTTTCAGTGCTTTCTTTAATAAACATTTGCGCTGCATGGTGTTTCCCGTAGGGAAACTAATGTCAAATGCCACTTCAGCCACTGAGAACTAGGTGGACACTGGTTGTTGTGTGATAGTTGCTACCACATGGTCTCTTTTCTCAGAACAGGAACCGGGAACAAACCATGACAAGAGCATACCCCCAACCCAGTGCCAGGTACAGTATTGTCACTCTCTGATCCCGCTCCATGGGTGTGGTCAAGACAAATTTCAGCTGTTGCACGACAGAACTGAAGTAAGATTTTTTTTTGTACCAGTCCAAAGCGCAACACGTACAGAGACAAAATGGACATAAAGTAACCGCCAAAGTTTTGAAACTTCTTGTTTCAATTTCCTGCACTAGAAAGAAACTCTAACACCAAAGCAAGATAGCCTGAATTGGCAACAGAGAAATTATTTAATGAATTACTTACCGCCCAACTCCCGTCCTTCATATTCTATAGCATAGAGAGGAAGATAATAAATGAGGCTTGAGTTTAAAATGTACCCCACATTTTTCCTCTTCCTCTTTTTCCATGGGAGATCCAGTTTGGAGTTGAATAATAATAATCCCAAATCTATCCAAATTTGGAGGGCTTAAAGGGAAGAGTCCAAGGAAGCTACCTACCAAATAAGGTGCCTCTATGATGAATTGTTTCATTTCTAGAGCCCAAAATGGTAGTTCATTTCATTTCTTCATGAAACATGTTCTGCTGTTTCACTGCCTGTAATATTGCTTCCAGCATTTAAGGCTGTGAAGCAAGGTATTCAGTGGATGACTGTAGCCAGCCTTAGATCCATGACAGCCAAAGTCCCCAACCCCCACCCCAAGAGGGATTGCTAGACTGGAACTCCCTGCTACACTAACTTGGAGTTGACTCTGACACATCCCCCTTACATTGTGGCCAGTGGAAACATTTAAACAAAAACAAGTCTCCTAGACTTACATGCCTGACAAAACCATCCCTTACACCTCCCAGCGTGGCTGACACAAGGCAGAAGGAATTGGGAAGAAGCCAGTGTTTTATTTCACACTCCACCACCATCAGTCCAAGCTAGTTTTTTATTGTTTCATAAATCCAGCTGCTTAAAATATCGGGGGCAGGGGGAGGAAGCTCTTCACAGACATGTCATTGTCACCCTTTTCTTCCTGATGCATCTTTTATTGTGTTTGTTAGTTCTCACACATTGCCTCTTTTGATTGTTAGCTAGCTCTTTCAACACATTTCCTCCAGAAACTGCCTGGGAAAAGTCTTGCTGCTGCTGCTGCTTTTGTTTTTGTTTTTGTTGTTATTAATAATAATAATAATAATAATAATAATAATAATAATAATAATAATAATAATAATAATAATAATAATAATAATAATAATAATAATAATAATAAAATGGCTCCAAGATTTTGAGAAGAAATTCTCCAAGTGCACAATGGACCAACTAGAAATAACAGCTGATATAATGAGTGGTTAACAACTGTCAAAACCTATTTGATTCAGAAGGATTCAACAAAAGGAGCAATACCTGAAAATTACAGGCCAATAACATGTTTACCAACTATGTATAAACTGCTAACAGACATCATAGCTGATAGAGTCCAGGATTATTTGGAAGCAAATAACATCATGCCAGTAGAGCAGAAAGGAAACAAACGGGGAAGTAGAGGCACAAAATATCAGTTACTCATTGATAAAATGATCCTAGAGAATTGTAAAGCCCGGAAAGCTAATTTATATATGACTTGGATTGACTATAAAAAAGCCTTTGACCCAGTACCTCATAGTTGGATTATTAAGTGCCTGGATGCCATTGGAATATATAAAAGTATTAGTGCCCTAATTGAAAATGCGATGAAGAATTAGAAAACAGAATTGTTTGTCAGGGATGAAAGCTATGGATTGGTTAGCATCAAACGAGGGATTTTTCAAGGTGACTCTTTGTCACCTCTGATATTTACTATTGCCCTGATTCGCCTCTCAATAATTTTGCAGAACACAAATTTAGCGTACCAAACTGCTAAAAATTCAGGGGAAATTTCTCATCTATTGTATATGGATGACCTAAAATGATATGGAAAATCAGAAACTGAAATACACTCACTGACCAACACAACCCGAATTTTCAGTACTGACGTTAGTATTGAGTTTGGACTAAACAAATGTGCCACAGTGGCACGGAGAAAAGGAAAAACAATTGAGAGTGAATGAATTGAAATGCCAAACGGACAAGCTATTAAGTATCATCAGTCTGAAGCCTATAAATATCTGGGCATACTGGAATTAGATAATATAAAGCATGGGCAAGTGAAAAATGTGGTCAGTAAAGAATATATCCAAAGGGTCAGAAAAGTATTAAAAAGTAAGCTGAATGGTGTAGCATCATCAATGCCATGAATAGCTGGGCATACAGCTGATATTATAAACTGGACTCAGATGGAGCTAGATATTCTAGATAGGAAAACAAGAAAACTTATGACCATTCACTATGCATTACATCCATGCAGTGATGTTGACCAGCTGTATTTATTTAGAAAATTAGGTGGTAGAGGTCTTCTGCAAGTGAAGCAGACAGTTGAAGAAGAGAAGCATGCGTTGGCAGATTATGTAAAAATAGTACAGAGCCAGCATTATTAGAGGTTAAAAACAGGGAGGTGTTTAAAGTAAATCAAACAAAGGGTCAACACAGGAAAACAACAATGCAAATACAAGCTGATAGCTGGCATAATAAAGCGCTGCATGGGCAGTTCCTTGAAAAAGTCAAAGGAAAAGTAGATGAGGAAAAGACTTGGTTATGGCTCACCAATGGAACATTGAAAAATGAGACAGAAGCCCTGATTTTTGCAGCTCAAGAACAAGCTATCAGAACAAATGCAGTTAAGGCTAGAATAGAAAAATCAGCTGAGTCCCCCGCATGTAGACTCTGCAAAGAGGCAGATGAAACTATCGACCATATATTGAGCTGTTGCAAGACAATTGCTCAGACTGATTACAAACAGCGTCACCATGTAGTTGCTCAAATGGTCCACTGGAATTTGTGTCAGAACATCTGCCCGTAGCAAAGACCTGGTGGGATCATAAGCCTGAAAAAGTGACTGAAAATGAGCATGCAAAATTACTTTGGGACTTCCGAATACAGACAGACAGGGTTTTGGAGCATAATACCCCAGATACTGTGATTGTGGAGAAGAAAAAAGTGTGGATCATTGATGTTGCTATACCAGGAGATAGTAGAGTCACTGAGAAACAACTTGAAAAAATTACCCGATATCAGGATCTGAAAATTGAACTTCAGGGACTCTGGCATAAACCAGTACAGGTGGTCCCAGTGGTAATTGGCACGCTGGGTGCAGTGCCCAAAGAGCTAAGCAAGTATTTAGAAGAAATTGGAGTTGACAAAATCACCATCAGTCAGCTGCAGAAAGCCACCTTACTGGAATCTGCTCACATAATTCGCTGATAAATGCTTGGGAAGCATTTGACTAGTGATTTGTAATACAAAATCCATCGTAGTTATCTTGTCTGCTGTGTGATAATTTAATAATAATAATAATAATAATAATAATAATAATAATAATAATAATA
>JAHTLZ010000122.1:2027237-2050779 GCA_023846285.1 Phrynocephalus versicolor
ATAATAATAATAATAATAATAATAATAATAATAATAATAATAATAATGTAGTTGCTCAAATGGTACAGCGTCATAATGTAGTTGCTCAAATGGTCCATTGGAATTTGTGTCAGAACTATCATCTGCCCATAGCAAAGAACTGGTGGGACCATAAGCCTGAAAAAGTGATTTAAAATGTGCATGCAAAATTACTTTGGGACTTCCAAATACAGACAGAAAGGGTATTGGAGCATAATACCCCAAATATTGTTATTGTGGAGAAGAAGAAAAAAGTGTGGCTCATTGATGTTGACAAAGTCACCCTCAGTCAGCTGCAGAAAGCTGTCTTACTGGGATCTGCTTGCATAATTCGCCGATACACCATGTAGTCCTAAACGCTTGGGAAGTGTTCAACTAATGATTTGTAATACAAAATCCAGTGTAGTTATCTTGTCTGCTGTGTAATAATAATAATAATAATAATAATAATAATAATAATAATAATAATAATAAAACAACGGTGGTGGTGGTGGTGGTGGAGGTGATGTTTAGGGGTGTTTGAACCCAGTGTTTGGTTTCCCTACAGCAAGAGGGTAAAGTTTGCAAAGATATGAAGCTGTGGCAAGTTGAGACACTGAGACTCTGTAAATATTCAGAAAACATATTGTTTAGGAAGTACGAAGGTACACATTGGTGTGAAGACAGGAGCACCATATTCTCAGCAGTATACAAAGGAGCAAAACACAGAAAGTGGCAAGAAGAGTTTAGCATTCCTGTGGCTTTTTTATTTTTATTTTTAATTTTAATTTTTTAAAATTGTAATCGTGGCTGAAACCATTTATTTACAGTGCTAGAGAAAGAAAATATTTTCCTGACCACAGCTGAGGAGAACTTGACAGAGTTTTCCTGCCTGCTCCTTCCCATGTCATCAGTGTTTTCTGGGAGAAGAATTTGAGGTGGTTTTCCACCTAAGTGGTTACAGCTGTTTCCACAAGATCAGTCAGATGCAGTTTCTGTCTGTGTTTATTTTGGCTCTGATTTTTTGACTGGAGCCCGGCAGGATGACAAAGTTTTCTACGGGGCTTGGGACTTTGGACAAACATTCCAAAGTTTCTGACTCCTTAACATTAAATGCTTGATGAATTCAGCTCTTAATTTCTTCTGGAAGAATGTCAAGGCCACTGGAGTGGGGGGTGGGATTTCCCATCATCTCACAAAGTTTGTTTTCAAACAAAGACTATGAATATACTTGCCTCTCTCCGAAAACAAGCAGGGGAGTGGGGGGGGGGGAACCGAGAGAGGAATCAATGTTTCTGTAATTGCAACTTTTGAATCAGTTGTGGTTGCTTGGTAAATTATGTTCTTGAAAGTTATTATCTATATTAGCACATGTGTGTTACATACCAGGAAGTCACATCTGTCTTATGGTGATCTTCACAGGGTCTCCAGAGTATGTGAGATGTTTAAGGGGCAGTTTTACTATTTCTACACACACCAGGGAAATTCCAAAGCTGAGAGGGTATTTGAACTCAGATCTTCTGAGTCCTGATCTATTAATTTACTCACTACACCATTGTGGTTTACATACTGGTACTGCATATGTTAAAGACAGGGATGAATTGAAAAACTAAACATGTTTTCTGATTAATTTGGCCAGTTCTTTAAAATTCATTTATTCATAGTCATCATGAAGTCCCCTGATGAATATGAATTGATTATTTTAGCAAATATTGGTTAGTTAATTCATCAGATAACAAAATGGCCCCCAGTTCATCTAGAGACACCAAGTTTGGGGGGGAAGCATCCCCTTATATCCCTCTACAATCCCTCCACAACCCATTTGCTAAAGGGCACATTCCTCAGGAGGCCCTCTTTAGGGATGCATAGCTCAGAAGTCTGAACCCCAAACCCCACCATACTTTCAGGGCTTGGAGAGTCAGAGGAAGCAGTCCTGCAAATTTGGGTCTCTAGGTACTAGGGCAGGCATGTCCAAACTTTGGCCCTCCATATGTTTTGGACCACAACTCCCACAGTTCTTTGCCATTGGCAATCTATGCTTAGAATGCTTGGAGTTGTGGTCCAAAACATCTGGAGGGCCTAAGTTAGGACATGTCTGCACTAGGGAGTTCTTTTTCCAACATGGAAAATATGAATGGAATATGAATCAATCCAGCAATTCATCACTAGAAATTCATTTATTCACCAATTCATCAATTTGTCAGCCCTGACGAATCACAAATCATGACAAATCACCATTTCGATTCATCCCCATCTAGTATATATAATCCTAAAATCTGTACACATTAAGAACTTTTGCACTAGCCCTAGGTTACTCTGTAAGAGAATATATTATCCCAGTTTGGAGTAGATTAAAAAAAATGGATGTGGCCTTAAATGAAACAGCATTTTAAACCAAGCTCAGTACACAAGGTGTATTACCAGCTGGCAATCCTCCACCAAAATTCCACCAGGAAAGTACTGCACAGAAAGAGTGGGTCAAAGTGATGTCCTCAGAAACATACTGTTTTTTTTAGTCATCAATCACTAAAGTGAAAAGTGAAATCAAGGTACTCTTTTCTCAAACCCACTGACCCCTCTATCAATCGTCCCCTACAGACTACCCTAGAACTATGGCAGGTGAACAAAGAATTTTCAGGTAACTGGGCAGAACCACGTGACTCTCTACAGCCTGGCTAATAACAACCTTGGCCTGTATGGAAAGCATTAAATGTACTGTAACCTGGGGTTGGAAGATCAAAGGATAATCTGAGAAGATGGGGGCTTCCCTATAGGTTCCCCCTCCACATGCATGCTAGTCATGTCTGACTCTAGGGGCGGTGCTCATATCCATATTCAAGCCAAAGAGCCAGTGTTGTGCAAGTCCATGGCCACGTGGCCAGCCTGGCTCAAGGAAACACTGTTTTATCTTCCCACTTTTTATGGTGGTACCTATTTATCTACTTGCATTTGCATGCTATCGAACTCCTAGATTGGCAGGAGCTGGGGTTATCAGTGGAAGCTCGCTCTGCTGCTTAGCACCTGGGATTTGAAACACCAAGCTGCCAACTTTGCAGCGAACAGTTTTTGGAGCTTTAGTCTGCTGAGCCACCACACCCCTATATACTTAAGGATAGGAAAAATAGAGGGTTTTTTTCTATTTCATTTCATTTCTACTAGCTGTTCATTTCATTTTGTTTTAAAACTTTTTTTGTAAAAAAAAAAGTTAATAACAAAACAAATCAATAACAAAATAATTTGTTACTCTACAAAATGGCTCTCTTGGGTCCTAGAAGGACCAAATTTGGTGGGTAGCTTTTTATAAGGGAGCCATTTTACAGAGCATTGAAACATTTCATTTTCAAAGGGAAAAGGAAGTATTTCATTTTGTTTTGTAACAAAATGCTGTTTCCCATTTCATTTAATTATGTAACATTTTGAAAGCTTACAAAATGATGAAACAGTGTGTCTTTTTTGTAAGGTGCCCATCTCTATACTGTATATTCTATCCTAAGGTATCTTTTTGTCCACAATACAAATTACACATGAGGACCATCAAATGCTGAGGCGTACTCATTTATCTGACAACAAACCATAGCTTTTCATGATCCGGACAGGAAAAGTTTTGCTGTAGGGTATACTCTGTAAATACTGTTCTAGATTTCCTATAGCAAATTAAATTGAAAATTAAATTAAAGAGTAAATTAAAGAGGGCACTCAATTAATGTAATACAGATATTTCATAAATTATCATAGCAGATTCAGTGTATAAAGTATCTTTTATTTTATGAATATAAAATATTATTATTTTTAAAAGTTGTTAACAACAAAGCCCTTGGAATGTAAAACAATAAATGTAAATACAAACCATAATCCAGATTATTTCAAACACTAGGTTTACTTGCCTACTTGATTTATATCAAGTTTTTAGCCTAAAATTAAACCCAAGGAAGGTCAAACCAAGATTAAGGCAAAATGTTATGTAAAACATAAACAAACTATGATATTAAAACAAAATTGAATTAAAAGCACATGAGGAAAGAAAGTAAATCACCCCCTCACTGGTTGACACAGAGAAAGCTTCAGACATAACTCATGAGAAATATGTAGTAGAGGTTCCTGGATTACTGTTGTAGTTTCATGCATATGTACTTCAGATCGAGTTACACTGAAGTAAGAGGGACTGTGTTCTGGATTAAATTTGCATACAGCTGTATTGCAAAATTATGCATAGATAGAACAGTATCACTTTTGATCCTGCTGGCATATACACTTATCTTTCTTAAGTCAGCTGATGACATTTTTAAGTAGATTGCTATGACATGAACATATATGCAGTCCATAAATATGAAAATAAAATAATTATGCTTTGTTAAGTGTACGATTACATGGGATCTGCTGTTTCAAACCATTAACAAAATATAATCTTCAACACAGAAAGAGCAGTATTAGAGTAAACACGATATTTGAGAGAGGGGAAAGACATCTTTAGCTGCATGACTGAGATGGAGGAAGCAGGAAAGTGAAAGGTGTATTGGGGGAATAAATCCAGGGCTTAAGGTAGAAACAGATGTTTCAGCAAATTTGTTATTAGGAGAGGGATTTCTTAAATGTTGAAAGCATTTAAGTGCACAGCAAGAGTTTTCTCATTTCATGTGCTTGGAGAATTAGCTTTAAAATTAGTTTCTAGGAGCTAATAATATCTATTGTCCTTACGCGGCATATATTTGTTTGTACAAAATTGAGCACAAGTTCTAGTACTGGTTTAGTCATGATGATGCATCATAGGTTGACATCACTGTGCAGCATGGCTATGAAGAACAGCTGCTTGTGAAGTGTGAAGAAATTTGAATCATATCGGGGTGGGCACGAAATAGAAAAAATATGTTTTGTTTCATTCCGTTTTATCCCCTACCCCTGCTACTTTGGAGCCCCAAAGTAAGTAAATTTTGATTGCAGTTTTTAAAAATAATTTTGAGTGTATATTTTATTTTTAAAAATATGCACTTAAAGTTTTCTTACCTTGGAACACCAAAGCAGCAGGGGTATCTTCAGAAAGCGATTTAAGTAACCCCTTGAAATTTAGAAACACTTGGGATAAGGGGGCTGAGCTATGAAGCCCCAAGGGGGATACCCCTAAGAAAAAACCTTCTAGTTGGAATCATATGGGAAGTGGAGGCAGCACTATCACTTGCCCAATCAGCTTCTGATTCCAATTAGATTTTTTCCCTAGGCCCATCACCTTTGGAACTTCATAGCATATCTCTCTGAACCCCAAAACTTCCCAAATTTCATGGGGTACACTAGAATTGCTTTCTAAAGGTAGCCCTATCATTTCCTCTAGAACAAATCATTTTGTTCTAGAGGGGGAAATGGTGTTTCATTTCATTTGTAATGAAACACTTCTTCCCTGTTTCGTTTTGTTACATCTTGTTTCATTACCTAACGAAATGACAAAACAGTGTTTCATTTTTGTTAGGTGCCCACATAAAGCTTTTATGGCCCTACTATGATTACACACAGCAAGTGAATATTGCTGTTCAATTCCGTTAACCATTTAACAGTTCAATTGTATTGATTGACACCACTCACCCCATCCATCATCTGCTTTCTTAGCAAGAAACCATGGGAAACTTAACAGAGTCATTCTCCAGGATGGAGGAAAATGCATTTTATTACTCAGTGACTCCCTTACAGACCATTCTGCAAAGGTCTTTTTGGAAGGTCTACTGAGACGTCTAAAAGTCATTGGGATTTAATTTGGCATAAGTACATTTAGCTGGCAGTGAACCGTGGCTGCAAGTCTCAGTTTGGACTCTGACAAATGTTACTTAGTTCAAATCAGCCAGAAGACGAGTCAACATTTGGACATCCAGAACTCTGTGTTTTACCTAGTTGTGGCAAAGAAAAGAACATGCCTCTGTTGGTTCTGTTGGACCTCTCAAAGAGCCTTTTCACACGACCCCTAAGATCCACTGGCCACTTAAATTCAGACCAGAGATCTTGGGGGTTTGTCGCTGTTCCTGTGTTCCCACCCCCTCTGCACTCCTGGCTGCTGTCTGCATGAGGGGAGGGAGAAAAAAATGAAGAAAAGAATGCCGGCTCTCCTCCGTTCTACTGTCTCGCTCTGCTACCGGCACCATTCCAGTCTCTTAGTATCTCTTAAAGGGGTGGGGGCAAAAAAACAACAAACAGAAGTGAGGAGAGCCTGGCACTCACTATGTTACATCCGCATCAGGAATTTTTCACCCCCGGAGAGCAGGTACTTGAAAAGTGCACTGGGACGCGCTTAGGTGGGTGTGGTCACACTTAATTTTTTGTAAACTCCGGAGCTGGGAGTCATTTGCCGCGGATTTTAGGGGTCGTGTGAAAAGGCCCAAAGTCTCTCAATACAATCAGCCATGATATCCTTCTGAGCCACCCTGTGGGGTGGGACCTGCTAGCCCTGTGCTGTAGTAGCTCAAATTCTTCCTGGAGGAGAGAGCCTAGAAGATACTGCTAGGGACACCAATCTGACAACTTGGCCTTGGTGCTCCAGGCCAATCTAAAGGTGGAATAGGGGACAGGTATTTAACCTATCCTGGATGGGTTACACACTCTCTGAAAACACAGGTGTGCACCTTCTGGATTCCTCGGTGTTCACCTTCTGGATTCCTCTCTGAGCCTGGACACTTATGTCTCAGTGGTGGACAGATAAAACAAATGTGCCAACCTGTGCTCCGCAACCTTTTTGTCCCCACGGACCGGTAAATGTTTGATTATTTTTCCGTGGCCCGGGGCTGGGGGTGGGGAGGGGGGAGATGGGGGAGATGGGGGTGCGGGGGGTCGGGCGGGGGGCAGGGGAGGGTGTGGGGGGGAGGAGGGGCAAAGGCGGCGGCGGCAGCTCCTCCTGCGCTCCTCCAGCCTTCCTCCTCCACTGGCCGCCCGCGGGAGAGAAGAGGAGGAGGAGGAGGGCGGTGGAGGAAAAGAGGAGGAGCCTCCCTGGCCTCCCCAGGCGGCCTGGTGCCGACCGGTCCACGGACCGGCACCGGTCCACGGCCCGGGGGTTGGGGAGCACCGAGCTACACCTCTTCCTGAAGAGACATAAAGTGGCTACAGTGACACACCTTTTGGTTGCCTTTGGATGCTACAGTGGTCTGTATATGGTGCTGCGTCTACAGATGGCTTGGAAAGTTCAACTGGTGTAAAGAGCTGCATCCAGATTGTTGTCTGGGGCTACATAAGGGAATTGTATGATTTCCCTGTTACAAGAGCGTTGCTGGCTGCCAGTTTGTCTCTAGGCCCTGTTCACAGTGCTGATCATGACCTTTAAAGCTTGTTGACTCCTATAAAGCCCCTTTAAAGGCCCTCTAGGGCTCAATTCCTGGCTCTCTAAAGACCATGTCTTCCTGATTCCCACACAAGCATTAAGATCCACAGGAAAGTGCCTTCTCTTGAGCCCACAATTTTCACATTTAGTGAGCACTCCAGAGAGAGCAATTTCTATGGCTAACTCTTATGTTGAACTAGATAGGAATGTTTATGTTTTGCCAGACTGTACCGTGTGTGTGTGTGTGTGTGTGTGTGTGTGTGTGTGTGTGTGTGTGTGAATGGATTTTGCCTTGCACTGTTTTTAGATCAGGGTTTGTCAGTGGCCTGGAAAAAAAGATAGAGAGGAAAGATTCTGGCATTTGTGGTTCTGCTCCCCTGCCAGCCTACTATGTGAATTTCCTACAGGGGAAAATCATCCACAGTTCCCAACACACCCCATCCTATTTAATCATGTTGAGGATAGCTAGCAATGAAGGTCTGCCATCGGAGGTATCCTCTAGAGATGGGCATGACTCAAAAAAATAATTTTTCGTTTGTCGTTTTGGGGTCCGTTTCGGTTCGTTTTCGTTTTTCGGGGTTTTTTTTGCGCATTTTTTGTTTTTGTTTTCGTTACAAAATGAAACAAAAAACAAAACGAAAACAATTTTTTTCATTTTCGTTAGCATTCTTTTCGTTGGGATGTGTCTGCCATAACGAAAACAAAAAACAGGGCTAAATTTTTCGTTTCGTTTTCGTTTTCGTTTTGTTTTCTGGAAAATTTTCGTTTTCATTTTTGTTGCATAATGGAAACGAAAAACGAAAATTTCGCTGAGTCGTGCCCATCTCTAGTATCCTCTTGTTTATAAATCTCTGCCTGGAGTTGGTGCCTGGATTCCCTTCAATGAGAGAAAGGAGTGATATAAATAACTTTTAAAAATAAATGAATTAAAAATATACCTTTTTGCTGCATTATTCCAGAAAACAATTGCTACACCAACATCATATTATCAACAGTATTAGTACTGTCAATATCTGTACTAGTAGATGCACTAACATTTAAAAATTTTGGAAGACCTCACAAAAGTACTGTATATATTCGAATATAAGTCTAGTTTTTCAACCCTAATTTTGGGCTGGAAAGGGGGCCCTCGACTTATATTTGGTCAATACTTTTAGCGACTGAGACAAATGCTTGGATCGGTGGCTAAAAGTCATTTTAAACACCGTGCACCACTTCTCCTGACCTCCCTCTGCATCATGGTGGAGTGGCGCACAATGTTTAAAATGACTTTTAGCTACCAAGACAAGCGCTTGCCTCAGTAGCTAAAAGTCATTTTAAACATCACACACCACTCCCCCAACTCACAAAAGAGGAGCTGCCAGGCTCTGCTGCACTTAGACTTATACTACTCGAGTCAATAAGTTTCCCCAGGTTGGGGGGGGTTAAATTAGGGGCCTCGACTTATACTCGGGTCGACTTATACTCAAGTATATACGGGTATCTTCATAATAGTAAAAAAAAGTTTTATTTATTTATTTGGTCATATTTACATCCAGCCTTTCTTCCATTAAATTGAAAGTAGTACACCTGTCTCTGCTTCTCCCTAGCATCCACACAACACCCCCATTAGCAAGTCTGTGAGGCAAGCAAGACTGAGGTAGTATAGTTGTCTTAAGGCAGGTATGTCCAAACTTTGGCCCTCCAGATGTTTTGGACCACAACTCCCACAGTCCTTTGCAATTGGAAATACAGGCTTGGAATTCTGGGAGTTGTGGTCCAAAACTTCTGGAGGGCCGAAGTTTGGCCACCACTGTCTTAAGGTCATCCTTTGACTTTCATGCCTAGGGAAGGATTTGAGATCCAGGCCATGCTTCCATCCACTACTTCACTCTGATCATTTTTATGCAGGTATCATTCACTGTTCCGGTGCCTTTTTAACTGCATTTGTTGGACAATAGGCTTTGAGAATTATTGGTTCACAACGCCAGCTTTTAAATGGTAATAAATCACAGAATATGTACCTGGTCTGCAAAAGAGAGGAAACCTGGTAACATTATGGCTGCTATAAGAAAAATATATAGCATTTCAGATATGATATAATTGTATGGCAACTTGAATTTATGGAAAGCTCAAACTATTTTATAAACAAGCTGCAATGAAATATCACATTAGTGTGTCATTTTTTCCCTTAGAGGGAAAGAGAGCAGCTACAAGTGTAGCTGTACAGTTTTGCAATTTCTATGATAAGCCAAGATAACTTATAGACAGTGACAAAATCATGAGGCATCCAGTGCTAACACAAAGCCTAATACTAACATGTCAGCTGCCATCATATCATGATGGGGGAAGTGCTCACCATGCATGTGTGATTATCTGTAGTTGAGGTGCCCAAACCTGCATTAAGAAACGTGCCTCTTCTCCAGCTCTTTCCTGCATATGAAATCATGGGAAATTTGATTTGCCATGTCAAACTGATGTATGAATCATTTCAAAAATAGCCCATAATTACGAACATGCACAGGCACACACACATTTCCTTCCATATGTTAATATCTATTTACATAATCCTCACCCTTTGGCTTGGAACAATCTGTTGTTGCTAGCTGCCTTCAAGTTGCCCACAGTTTATTGCAAACCTCTAAATGAGGAACCTCCAAAGGTTCTTGTTGTTAACAGCCCTGCTCAGGTCATCCACCTCAAGATCATGGATTCATTTGTTGAAGTAATGGATCTCATAGCTAGTCTCCCACTTTTCATCTTCCTTCACATCTGCCCCCACCCCCCGCTGCCCAGAATTGTTATTTTACAGGGGGCACATTATGTTTTCAAAATACAACAGTCTAAGCTTCTAGAGTGAGTTCAGGCTTCATAGCTCATTTGGGTTTAATAAACACACTAACAGCATGAATCTTGGGAAAATAAAGGCCACAACTTTTATTGGTTAAACAGACAGTATTCTGGCTGGCGATTGAGTCGGATCCAGCGTATCAGTGAGCCCTCCTGCACCACTGATACTCCATGTCTCCTCCGTTCTTCAGGAGACCACCACCATGACAGGTAGGTGGACCAACGGGGCGTATGTCACTTCGTAATTCACTGCCATTCCTCCTGGGTAAGGGTCCTTTCACTGTTCCACCCAATCTGGTACAGTTCATGGCCTCAACCCCACCCATTTGAGACCCTCCGTTTCTAGGCCCAGCAGGTCCCCACCTGCTGCGACCCCACCCGGATCCATCCCAATTCCTCCAAACCACCCTAAAGCTGTGACATATATAAACGAATAACTGTTAAACAAGAACCAATGTTAACAAAACAAAATAAACCCCAACAAAATATTATGAGGGTGGAAGGGAGAGACAACTATGAGAGCCGCACACCAACTGTGGCATGCTGCCAGTTCCATCCCCTTCAAAATTCTTTTCCCCCTTCCCCTCCGGAATACATCTGCACATTCCAGATACCCAGATAACATAAGAAGAGCCATGCTGGATCAGGCCAAAGGCCCATCTAGTCCAGCTTCCTGTATATCACAGTGGCCCCACCAGATGCGTCTGGGAGCGCATGAGACTAGATATCTCCTGATATCTAGTCTCCCCTGCATCTGGTCCTTGAGGTACCCCGGTTTTAAGCTTGGAGTTAATACATCTCCCTCATGGTTTGTAACCTGTGATGGACTTTTCCTCCAGGAATCTGTCCAACCCCCTTTTGAAGCCATCCTGTGCCTGCCCTCTTACAGGTCAGGATCTTCCATGTGATTACTGATGCCTCAGCCCCCAAACATGTGGTGGCTGCCATTTTGAGGCTGCCTAGCACCATTTCCTGACTGTTGCACTGGTCCTGCTGATCCCGGGTAAGTCAAGTTCCTTCCTTTCTGGCAACCCATGGTGTATGAGAAGAGGTCTGGCAACACTGTATTGCAAATCAATCAACTAAACAAACTTTCTTTCCCTTTTTGCATCAGATTTCCTAGTTCACCCTTAGGTGCCCCTCTTTATAACCCTCCACTTTAACAAAGTTTCACATAAATTATTGTGGCCCAAGGTGATCAAATTTAAGACGACTGGAGGCCATTTTTCTGTGATCAAGATATTTGGGGGCACACATCTGATACTGAACTAGAGAAATGGCAAAAACTTTGGAATACAGATTGCAAACTAACAATAGCAACATCTTATAAAGATAATTTATATAAACTGTTTTATATAATGGCAAATGGGAAATATATATATGATCATCCTACAATGGACTGCCATATCCCTTAGGGGATTTGGGAGGCATACTTTCAAGATCTATATATGGATACCTTGGTAGAATGTCAGTACTGTCTACAAGACATAGAAAATCTACCAAAGTGGCCTCCTGTGACTTGGACAGAGATTGAAAACTTGATTGCCTTAATTGAAACTAGGAAAGCCCCCAGATGAAGAACTTATTCCATCAGAGGTCATTAAAAACAATTTGGACTTTTGGACACCCATATTAGCCTCACTATTTACCTGCATCAATAGATATGGCCGAAATTCCTAGAAATTGGGGTCTGGCAATTATCATGCCAATATACAAAAAAGGCAAAAAGGACGATCCCACAAACTACAGACCAATCAGTCTCCTCAACACAATCAGTAAACTCTATTCATGGTACTTACAATGGAAACTGCAGGATTGGCTGAAACAAGAAGGCATACTTGAGGAGGAGCACGTCAGATTTAGAGAACACAGATCTAGTATAGATCAGTGCCAGTATCTCAGCATCTTATAGAAAATAATAATTTTAAAACCAGAAATTCAAAATTTTGTAATAATGAGTAGTGGACATGATTTTTCCTTCCCTTCTAAATAAATGTCAATTGGCAAGTTAATTTTATCTAGCAAGACTGATGGGATATTTAATAGAAATGATTTTCATATCTGCCAATGAGTTGGCACAACTGTGCTTGTTTTCCTAATTCTCCAAAATGGAAAATTTTATGTGATTGCCAATAAAATAAACAAATTGTTTCCTCTTCAAAATGCACATTTCTCCCCTCTGTGTATTCTTCAGGTAGTCTCTTTGGCTCCATCTTGTGATGTGTAAGGCATAGAGTTTTTTCTCTATAATATTTGCTCTTTCTTTGTAATGCCTTTGCACACTGAATAAATACAGTCTCTTGATTTTAGCCTAGCTCTCTCTCTGTGTGTGTAACAGTTTGATACCAGAATGAATTCACACCCAGATTATTTCATATTCTCCCCTGAATACAGAGGAATAATATCTTGCCTTGAGTTTGTAAGCTATACCAAAAATGGTTGGCCCATGTTTTAAACCATAAATATGCCAACAGGATAGTAAGGATTAAATACATATCAATGCTTTGTGGTGCCATGAAGCAAAAGCTCAGTTTAAGTGAGCAGAACTGGAAGTTGCAAGGGTGTAGTAAATCCTGCACTGTGTAAGTTCCATGTTAACGTATGTTCATGTGAAAACTTCATACACTGAAATAAGCAAAAGGGAAGACATCCATCAAAATAAAATAACATTTGGTTAATTAAATTGTTTTGCCATTCCTCTAAAAATTGAAATGCTACATTTTTTATTTATTTCATCTTTCTATGTATCACCTTTCATAAGTGATCACAGTGTTGAAATGGCAATAAAACAGATTAAATAAATACATAATGCAGTGGGTATTTTAAAAAAATATATTCCCAGAAACTAAATGCAGGATTAAATTAGAGGCAGAAGCAGATTTCTCTGCATGCTGTGTACAGCCCTGGGCCTCTAAATGTTTTATTTTTATTTTTTTTAATTATTTTAAATATCTGTCAATATGACACACATCTGGGGAATGCTAAGAGACTTCTTAAATTTGACATAGTTTAAATCCTTAGCATTTATTAGCACTAGATGTGATATTAAGCTATACCTTTATACAGGTGAATGTTTACAAATGTCAAATAGCATCAGTGGGGATTCTGGCAGAGAGCTGCTCACCATGGCCTATAAAGCCCTACATAGCTTGGGTCCATGCTATCTCAAGGACCCTTATCACCTTGTATGAGCCTCTTTGGGTCTTAACCTTCTGGGAGGGACGTTTTTCTCTAATTTCAAGGACCCTTGCAAGGCTTGTTGGGTAAAGACAATCCCCTTCCTCTGCCAGGCAAAGACCATCCATTTAAGGATGATGATGATGATGATGATGATGATGATGATGATGATGATGATGATGATGATGATGATGATGTGCCCCTCAATGAATTCTGACTGATGGTGACCCTTTTCAGGGTTTTCCAGGTAGACAATACTGAGAACTGGGTTACCACTCCCTTCTTCTGGGGAGGGAGAAAGGTCAAATGAAGCAAAGCAGGGATACCTTGTATTTATATGTTACTAAACTATACAGAGAAAAGTTCTAGAAGATCCAACTCATGCTCAAATTCAATTATACAAGTCACTGAAACATGCTCCAGTACTTGGGAGTTTAAAAATTGCTGAAATTTGAACATAAATGCTTCACGCTAGTTGCTGTACAAAAGGACAAAAGCTCTGCCAAAGCAGAAGGAGATTGACAGCTGAAGTCCTAGTGAAAGCCAAAGTCTCTCCTGGAACCTCCAACTGCCAAGCAATGGGAATTGCTCAGATCAGCCACAACAGACTCTGTGTACTTGCTCCTCATCCTTTTGACTGGGCAGCAGTTTCACATTCTGGTATGACAAGGGTGTCTTCTAAAGAGAAGCCCCATTTTCTGATAATAACCTTTGATCTGACCTTGACTTACAAAGCATTGTATGAGCTGGGTCCTAGCTACCTCAAAGATCAAATCCCACAGTATTAATCAACTTACTTGGGTGTTAAGGTCATCTGGAGAGGCCCTTCTCTCTATCCTACCACCCTCACAGATACATCTTGTGGGAACCCATGAAAGGGCCTTCTCAACTGCTGCACCCAGACTCTGGAATTTCCTCCTACTAGAGGCCAGGACTGCCTCATCTCTGTTGTCCTTCTGGAGTCAGGCAAAGACCTTTCTCTTCAGGCAAGCTTTTCCTGAATGATGGTCTACCATTATGTGTCCATAGGTTCACATAGATTTTGTGTTTATAACTACTTATAACCTCGTAGCTTTAATGTAATGTTGTCTATTAATGCTGTAAGATGTCCCTCAATTCCTTGTTCTCAAAATACTTGAACATGTCTTAATTGTATTGGACTGTATATTATCTGTCATTACTGTAAGCCGCCTTGGGACCAAGGAGAAGGGTGGGGTAAAAATACTCTAAAATAAATAAATAAATAAATAAATAAATAAATCTTCCAACCCCAGGACACAGTCTATTTAATCTAGGACAGAACATTTGTGTTTTGGAAACACAAAACAGGCTGGAGTTTGTTTTTTCATTTTTATGTTTTCTCATTGATTCCTAAAAGAGAGCCACTTAAATACAAATGGTTTATATTAGCAAAAACAAAGCTGTCTTCCATACATGCCTTTTAAAGGAAATCCAATGAACATCATCTTCGGAGCAAGCCCATTGAGCACCATGGGAGTAAAATTTGTCTAGGTAGATGTCATTTGAATTGCACTATTAGTTTACATGTTTGTAAGTGATACCAAATAGGAGTCTTCACAGGACAGGCAGGAGAATCCCTTATTTCTAGGTGGTAACCTGAGAAAACTCTTTTAGGACTGCCATTTGAACATCAAATTGATTGAATTCCTTGAAAATCATAAGAGGGCCTCTTTCTCTCTTTCTGTTTTAATTATAAATCTAAAACCATAGAATCATAGAATGATAGAGTTGGAAGAGACCTCAAGGGCCATCTAGTCCAACCCCCTGCCATGCAGGAACCCCCATCACAGGAGTCCCGACAGATGGCAATCCAGCCTCTGCTTAAAAACCTCCAAAGAAGGAGACTCCACCACCCTCCGTGGCAGCATATTCCACTGCCGAACAGCTCTAACTGTTGTGAAATTCTTCCTAATTGTTCAAATTGAATCTCTTTTCATGTAGTCCTGTAGATAACTATATTTCAAAAAATGTGTGTGTGTGATCACAATATTCCTGTGGTTTGACAAAGTAGTGCATCCTTAGAAACCATACCCTGGCATGAATACCAGATTTGGTCATGAACCTAGCTTCAGTTTCCCTTCACCCACATCCTTCTTTTTTTTATTTTGACCCTAAGTTTTGGATGAAGTTGCCATTGTTTTCATTCACAATTTAGACTGTGAGGCAAAACTGTTACCTTTAACTGCATGTTTGTAGCTTTAAAACATTATCCACTGTTTCCCCAGTGAATGGATGTAATGCAGATGTCAGAGCCAAGTATTTATAACCATCTCCATGCTCGCTCGCTCTCTGTCTCAATCTCTCTCTCTCTCTGTTTCCTCTTGGCTTATGCATACACCCCTAAGGAAGGTAACAAAGCACCAAAAACCATTAGCTTAGACCTTAGTGGATGCAAAAAGCAACAGATTTATATAACCTGTCAGCACAATTCATTGCTCAGTGCCAGAAAATATTTTTTTCAATTGGGTTGTGGCCTAGTTGTTAAAATTAAAGGAGTGGGATTTGGGAACCTTCAGATTTCCAGTCTCTGATGATCTTGAATAGTTTGCAAATATTTCTGAACCCCCCTCTCGCCAAAAAGCATATATAACTCTTTGTCTTACCCCTTTTCTAAATGAAGCTCTTGATTGATGCTGTGCTGGGTTAAAGTAAATCCTAAAAAAGAAAAAAAAGTGAAGCTTCAATTTAAAGCAAAACATTGCCTCCTTTTCCTTCCTAGTGTTTTCCTACAAGTGTGAGGTCTGCTCCTCAGATACTGAAATGCCACTTTGCTCAGTCGACCATGTCTTCAGGGTGCAGGCCGACACTTTGCATGTCCTTATTGACAGTGTCCTGCCATCTTTATTTTGGTCCCCCCCCCATGGCCACTGGCCATCAATTTTCAGGTGCTAAGCAGTTTTGGCATGAGTGAAAGGTGTCAATCTGGAGACATACATCACACACAAAAAGGAAAGCTACCTGATTTTCTCAGCATTCTCATACATTGAGAATGAACAATCCAAAACATCCAGATAGGCGTGCAAAGGTGGAGGCAATCATTCAAGCAACTAAGAAGCAAGTGATATAGTACTTAATGCAACATACAAAATAATTAAATTGAACCTCAGAGTGGACTAAGTAGTCAGTGTAGCTGTCATAACCTCAGAATATTTATTTATTTATTTATTTATTTATTTATTTATTTATTTATTCATACATACATACATACATACATACATACATACATACATACATACATACATACATACATACATACTAGACATGGACACTACCAGAAAAAAATGACGTTTCGAGTTTTCGTTTGTCGGAACAGGTCCGTTTCGGGTTGTTTCTGTTTGTCGCGAAATTTTTCAAAAAATTGTCATTTCATTTGTCGTTTGTCGTTTGTTGTTTCCACTGCGATTTAGCGCGATTTGACTTCCCAGAACATAGGGGCGTCCCGCAATCAGGGCCGGCGCTAGGTGTTTTTGCGCCCTAGGCGGCGGGCGGGGCAGGGGGCGGGCGGTGGGGGGAGGTGCGCGCAGGCGGCGGGGGCGGGGGGCCATGGGCGGGTGGCGACAGTGGCAGGGGAGGCATGGGCAGGTGAGCGGGCGGGCAGTGGCGCGGGCTGCAGGCGGGTGGCGGCGCGGGCGGGCGGGCGAGTGGGCAGTTAGGATATCACTTAGGATAGAGGTTCTGTTCTTGGCTTGCACCCCAAATGTGTGTGTGTGCAAGCAAATTGAAGTTGGGAAAATAGAAAATAAATGGTAGTATATACTATATTTGTAAAATAAATCCACACCTTCCACTCCCAGTCGAACCTCCCCCTTTATCCAATATCAGAAAAAAAATCCTCACAAACTGCCAGAGAAGAAATAAAGAATAAACCGCTATTCCCTTCAGCAGACAAAGCTGCAGGGAATCAAAGAAATTATTTTCTAAATTCAATTCCCTCCCTGCCTGCCTAACTTAAATCCTAAAGCCTCCAGCCTCCCTCCTCAATCTCGATCGGATCACACCAGCACCAGCAGCCAGCCCTCCTCCCTCAACCACATCCATACACCTGACTGCGATTTCTGGAAGATGCCTCGGCTTTTTATGCCCTCCGAGACATCCAGAAGTGTCAGTCAAAACCTGGCCATGCCATTGGTGGAATGGTTCAAAAAATTTGCATGTTCCCATCCCATGGCCAGCCCATCATTGCGCAGGTCTAAAAAAATAAGAAATAAAATAAAATAAAATAAAATCAGTGCGAGCTTTTACTGCTATAAAAAAACCCACTGCTGCTACTATAAAAATTCAGGCATTTAAAATAAATAAATTTCACATGTTTCTGTTGTGCTTTGGTGGGTTTTTTGACCACGATTTAAAAATAAATATTGCAGTCGCCATTTTGGATCCCCACCACCGCATGGCATGGCGAGACGACGAGGATGACCCCCCCCAGCCTGGTGCAAGCAGCCCAGGACAGGAGGGGGGGGAGGCCAGGGAACCCCTCCAGAAACCACCCCTCTGGTAGGTGTCCTCAGGCAGGCATATTTTCGCCTGCTTTTTTGGCCGGGAGTTGGGGTTTTTTTATTTTTAAAACTTTTTTTCTGTGCTGCTTGGCATCACGTGATCACCGCAATGCCATTAACGACAACGAAAAACCAGACCCAATTTTTCTTTTTTCGGGTCGGGTTCGAGCTAGAGCGGCGTAATTATTGTTACCTTTTCCGTTACCTAACGGAAACGATAACCGAAAACGGAAACGACAATTTCGCCGCTCCGTGCCCATGTCTAATACATACATACATACATATATATATACATATATACCATGGCTTAAAAAGACCCAAGGCAGTTTACATGATAAAAAGACAACATTTTAAATCACACATTCTGTATAAACCACCCAATCCAGCAGAATTCTGAACCAGCTTGTCTGCACAACCATGAACAATTTCAGTGACAGCCCTATATGTAGAGGGCATGGCAGTAAAACAAACCATACATAATTAAGGCATATCCCAAGTACTCCAAACAGTAGAATTTCAACTGACAATTTTGCTTAGTGTTGCAATATATTGTTTTCATGGACAATGGGATGGTGAGCAGGTTTACTTAGGAATAAGCTCTGCTTAGAGTAATGGAATTTGTTCCATAGCAGGTGATCTTAGTGCAAGAACTGTGATATATTTAATTATTCAAGTGCCATCAAGTCAAACCTTTTTCAGGATTTTCCAGGTAGCGAATATTCAGAAGTAATTTACCATCCCCTTCTTCTGAAAGAGAATCTGGGAGTATGCAGTTTTCTCAAGGCCACACAAGTTGTCTTGACTTGCAGGAGGCACAGTGGGGAACTGAACTCTCAAACTCTGATTCTGCCCATTTACCCCATCTTCAACATAGGACATCCTTCAGGTTTCAGAATCCTGATGGTGAGAATCTAGCACAAAGCAAAAGTATTCTGCTTATATGCCACCCCATAGCGCTTCAAACACCCTCTGGGCAGTTTGCAATTTAATTATGCAGGCTACACATTGCGCCCCCCCCCCAATAAGCTCATTTTACTGACCTCGGAAGGATAGAAGGCTGAGTCAACCATGAGTCGGCTTACCTGGGATTGAACCCCAGATTATGAACATAGTTTTAGCTGCAGCACAGGCATTTAACTACTGTGAAGCTTAATTCAAAAGTAAGCTGCAGTTTGCCCACCACAACCATGATTTTATTGTTTGCATATGTTCTGGAATATGGCTGTATGTACTTTTCTACTATTGGATGTATGTCCCTCTACCCGGTTCTTATCTTGTCATGGCAGCCACTGGTACAGTCGTGTTTTAATTTTCAAGAGGAAAGGCCTATATAACTACATAAAACAATTTAATTTTCAGTTTTGTCCTATTGAACTACACAGAACACTGGCAAGGGAAGTGCAACTTGGACTGGGAAGCATTAAGGGGAAAACACCCCTACACTTTATGATGTGTCTCATTTGGAAGCACTCCATTTCTGTGGTTTTGCATGTGTGCTAATATTACAGAAGGATGGTAGAAAAACACATGTGAAAGTGTCTCCTTTCCCCTTATGCTTCTAGAGTTTCAGATTTCCAATCCAGGTTGTTTTGTTTTGTGTTGTTTTGGTGTGGTGTGGTTTGGTTTTTTTGGTTTTTCAAGCCATGTTCCATGCCATGGAAGAAGAGGTTGCAGCACCAAGACAGCTGTGAGCAAGGAGAGTTACATTCTGTGGTCTACTTCTTCCTTACAATGTAAGCTGGCACCCTGGCAACCAAGTTCGGGACCTGTCAGAAATGGGTATGTCATAATATCCATACTGTGTAATGCAAGGCTACATTTGCAATGAGCAAAGTTCAAGTTGAACTGTTGCATCCGTTCTGGGACCACATTTCCTTTTCAGGGTATTTTTTTAAAGGTTGATCTGATACTCAGAATTTGTAAAACATAAAACGATCCCCATATTGTTTTTAAATTATGCTGCAGCCCAAAGAATAAAACACGGTGAGAATACAAGTTTAGAGTTTTTTGTCTTTCATGAACAAAGAATAATAATAAAAAAGAAAAGCTTTAAGTCCACATGTTGTATATTAATTAATCTCAGAGTAAGGAATTTATAGCTCATTCTTCCCTTTCTCCTTGTGTGTTTATAGAACTGAATATCCTTTTCCAAAATAAATGACCATTTCCTGAAATCGTACCTGGGACTTTCACAAAAGTCATGGAAAGCTACTTCCGCTTAGAGGTAATGTCATGTCAACTAATATAAGCTGTTTGTTTGGCAAGAAGCTCTGTGTGCGGGTGTGGAAGGTCAAACATACAGATCCATGCTTGTATTCCTCCAAGAGGAGGAGAAAATACAGACTTCTTCTGTTTGACCTGTTTTCTGTCAGTCTTGATGGGAATTTTCACAGTGTGGGAGTGTGGTTTAATAAGGATAATAAGTGGTAGGCACCTCCAGAGTACAGGGAAACAGATTGAACATTCCTGCCACTATTGGAAGATTGTGTTGTTCCAGAGGAGACAAGGATAGAGATTATTGCCGGCAAAGTGGAACTGAAAACATCAAGGATGCAGTGAGACCAATACAAATGGTGGTTCCGCGCCAAACCAGTTTTGGAGGTGGGGCATCTTTGCCGCCCAACCAAATGAGGCACTGAAGTGGAGCGGCATTTGCGTAGGTTGTGGCGCCGTGAATGCGCCTATTTAAAGCCCTGGTGCACTCCCCATCCCCAGCCTGCGCAGTCTCCGCCCCCCCCGCCCACCCTATATTGCAGATGGTGATGCTTGGCTGGTCACTACGGGGCCGTATGGGAATTTTTTACTATCTCTCATATTGGCCAGGAGAGACAGTGCATTTTCACCCATCCCACCATCCCCAACACACGATTGAGCATTACCAAAATCCCTCCGTACCTGTCACAACGGTGGGTAGTGCAAGTGGTCTCTTAATTTAAGCAGGTCCCTCCATTGCACGGAACCTTTAAGGTGCTCAATTTTCCTCATATATAATTAGTAAACACAGGCACAAGCAAAAGGTCTACCTAAACATCAGGACCAGTCACCTAAAAGACGGCTGCTGATGGTCAATGAGATCAAGGCACCTCACCCACTACATCATACCAGATGCCTGATGAATCTCTTAGAAAGGGGAGGGACTGAGAATTTATAACATCCACTACAGCTAATACTTGTGCTACAGCACAGTCCCTCTTTAGTTTCCAGTTACCTAATAAATTAAAGAGTTAACTAATGTTATCAATAAATTGTGGCCCTTGTTAAAACCCAAAAACTTTGTGTCGCCTCATTATTTCGATATGGGTGGGCAAAGCCTGTGCTGGATCACAGTTGGAAAGGGTCACTTTAACAGAAGTGATCTCCATTAAAACAACCTTTCTCTCTACCGGGGAATTAATGTTCCAGTCCCACTCCAAAATGTTGTGACGCCCTACAACTAGACCAAAAATTACAGCTTGGGCCTAGACTGGGGTTGTGCTGGAGAGCATTTCTCAGTGCATGGTGTGATTGCTGGGCAATAGATCCCACCAGACTGCTACACAAGCATTCCTTGCTATTTCTCACCCTTTGGGGAGAACTGGTTGGTAGTTATTTATGTTAATGTTTAATACAGAAAATGGTCTGGCCTAATTTGCTCAGGCGAAGCTCCTACATAACACATCTAAATTAATGCATGAAGGTTAAATTTGTTGATTATTATTTTTTTGTCCAGTGCTGGGGGAAAAGCTCTCCGAATGCAATCTCGTACAGCCTCTCACACTAACAGAAGGATTTGTTTTGCTTCTGATAGCTTATTTATCATTTTATCTTTGTTCTTAGCCAAACAGGCAAAGTTGCAGCCAGCCATCTGTTGGATGGACAGTTCTGCACAGCTTCAATCAGACGTGGGGCCTTCTTTTCCAGTTTACAGAGATCTTTAGGGAAGGGAGCATGCAAATCATGCCAGTCTTTTCTTCCACACAAGCTGCTATGAGATTTGTGGTTTTGCTCCCAATAATGTATTTTTCCAAACATAATCCATGAGCAACTAGAGCCAGAAATCTTCTTTTCAGCTGTTTAACATGCCTGTTATTCTGATTTGGCTCCAAGAGGAATTGGTTGCGATGAGCTCAATATCCATTTGAGAAGGTACAGCAAGGTTACGTGAAACCTTCCAATAAGTCCTTTGCTTTCAGTCAAAACTGCATGTAGTGTTAGAAGAAAAAATGTGATTGCAAGTGATCATTTGGCTCTTTATGGAGCAGTGGTTTGAAATGTTGAGGCTCCTGATAGGAAAAGGTTGTGTCTGACTCTAGGGGTGGTGCTCATCTGTTTCCAAGCCTAAGAGCCAGTGTTGTGCAAATTCGTGGCCATGTGGCCGACATGGCTGAACACATTTATGTACATGGAACACTGTTCACCTTCCCACTTTTTTACAGTGATACCTATTTATCTACTTGCATTTACATGTTTTCAAACTGCTAGGTTGGCAGGAGTTGGGGTTAACAGCGGAAGGTCACTCCGCTGTATGCCACCCGGGATTCAAACTGCCAAGCTGCCGACTTTGCAGCTGACAATTGCAAAGCTCTAGCCTGCTTAGCCACTACACCTCTGATAGCCCTCAAATAAAATTCACCAGAACAATCTAGTACCAACCCCTGATAGCCCTCAAATAAAATTCATCAGAACAATCTAGTATCAATTAGGCATGTACTCTGTCTATAGAAAAATGTACAAAAATGGGATGAGTCAGGGTACAGTGGACCCTCATATAACAAATTCTTTGTATAACATAAAATCTGTACAACTTTAAAAATTCTGGAAATAGGGAAAATTTGCTTAACAGAATCACCTATGGGGCATATCCGTACAACATAAAAATGGTTGTGATTAGGGATTACTCTGTTTTCAATGCATTCTTATGGGAAATTTGTATAAAGGAAAATTTGCTTAACATAATTTCATTTGGAATGAATTACGGTAATTCCTTTATACAAGGTACCACTGTACTTTTCAATTTGGGGGTCAACAAAGAGTGACTATTCAGTTCTGAAAGAGAGTTGAACCCGAAAAGATTATTCTTATTCCTTTTACGGAGTAAAAACTTTTAGGACTTATAGATGAGAGTTAGTGAAATCATTACTGCAAATTTGGGACCTCTAGACACTAGGGGGTTCTTTTTATATCATTTTAAAGGTGAGATGATTGATTTGTCAGATTGTGGATTCATCACTGAAAATTCATCAATCTGTCAGTTTGTCAGACCCAATGTCAATAATGAATTATGATGAATCGCCTTTTTAAAATTTGTCCCCATATTCTATTGTTAGGGAGAGTATCTCACGCTTTTTAAATTTTATTTTATTTTACCAATTCAAGAATATGAAACAAACTTCAATCAAACGTTAAGAAAAAAACAAAAAACAAACATCAAAAGACACAAAGGTCATATGTGTTAAGGTTGCAGTTTCCATATTATGTCTCCAGCTTCTAAGTTGGAAATATTTGGGGATAAGGGGGCTGAGTTATGAAGCTCCAAAGGGAATGCCCATAGGAAAAAAAAACCTTCTACTCAAAAGCTGATCAGACAGGAGATAAGGCTGCAGCTGCTTCCCACATGATTCTAATTAAAAGGTTTTTCCCCTAGGGGCACCCCCTTTGGAGTGTCACACCTCAGCCCTCTTACCCCAAAATGTTTCCAAATTTCAGAGGATTATCAAAAATCACTTTATGAAGGTACCCCTGCTACTTTGGTGCC
>JAHTLZ010000122.1:2072997-2092019 GCA_023846285.1 Phrynocephalus versicolor
TCCCGGCCTCCCCCCCTCCGTCCTGGGCTGCTCTGGTGGGACTCGCCACAGGCTCGCAGCAGCAACAAGCCGCACGGCACGAGTCTCGCCGCTGGCTCAAGCGGCACAGACGGCACAGGAAAAAACTTTTAAACTCTCCCCCCACCCATTCCCGGGCCAAAAAGCAGGCGGAAAATGCCTGCCGTGCCTCAGGGCACCTACCGGAGGGGGGGTTTCTGGTCTGGAGGGGGGGTCCCGCCTCCCCCCCGTCCTGGGCAGCCGGACTCGCCATGCCATGCGATGCGGGCAGGGGATCCAAAATGGGGCGGCGAACGCAATATTGTTTTTGAAATCGTGGACCAAAAACACACAAGCACAACAGAAACATGCGAAAATTTATAAACTGCCAGATTTTTCACAGTAGCAGTGGGTTTTTTCTTGCAACAAAATGTCTCTCCTCTCCTCCTCTGTCCTCCATTTATTTTATTTTATTTTATTTTATTTACACCTGCGCAGTGCGCAATGATGGGCTGGCCCAGTGGCCTGGCCAGCCATGTGGGAGGGGACGACCATGCAAATTTTTGGAGCCATCCCACCAATCGCATGGCCACTTGGCCATGGAGACTTCTGGGATGTGCCAAAAAGCCCCCTAAAACCTGCCCTAGTCCCCTAACCCCCTAACCCTAATCCTTGACTCCTACCCATACGTCACAGACTGTCTTCTTAGTGGGTCAGAGAGGCACCCAGAGGTGCAACCCAATAGCCCACCGTAACCTTACCCGTCAGTAGCCTAACCCTAACCCTTGCACTAACCCACCTTAACCCTAAGCCAGATCTACTTGCATTGCACTACACGCAAGTACGATTCCCTTCTTTGTGGGACATGGCAGGTGCGACCCACTCCTCGGAGGGTCGTACCAATGGACCAGGTGGTCTCACTGTCTGCAAATGGTATGCATATCCATATGGTTATGCATGCCATTTTGCAGCAGCAGGTGAGGAGGGGAGACCCCCATGTTGTGGGGTCTCTTGGAGCCTGCTGCTGCCCCTTCCTAGTGGGTGAGGATAGGAGGCACCCACGGGTGCCTCCAGGAGCCCACTTTCCCTTTATAGCGGGCCAGAGGAGGCACCCACCCCACAGAGGTGCCTCCAGGAGCCCGCTACCCCCCCAAAAAAAAAACCAGTATAACGACAATGAAAAAACGAAAAAAACGAACCGATTAATTTTTGCGAAGTTTCGCGGAAAACGGAAACGAGCCGACACGGGCTGCCTCCGACACACGACAACTCGAAAACGTCATTTTCCCTAGTCGTGCCCATCTCTATCTGAGAGTGTTTAACTAAATTCTCCAAGAGATATCTTGGATAGCTGCTTTGTTTAATGGTTAGACTGAAGGTAATAATCATTTGCAGTCTTTGATGCCATGTAGCTGATATCTGGTTGCTGTGGATGAGGTGACTAGTGCTAAGAAGAAGAACCATTTTGTATAGAAGACAATGGCCGCAGAAGTATAGCTTGGAAAGGTTACTTTGCAAGCAGTGGCAACAAGGAACATCTATGTTTCTTTTTCTTGTAATGAGAATGTAAGATTCCCTCACCATAAACAGGGTGAGGCCTGGGATTTTATGCTTAGTACTCTCTAAAACTGATCTCTTGGCTCTTTCTTTAAAAAAAAAAAAACCTCCAAATTTAGCAGTGCTTCAGAAAAAGTCACAGACATGTACATTATATAATTTTCAGAAGCACATTGATCTATAGCCCTAGGAAAACTTCAGATAGAGCTATCAATTGCTTTTGTGCTATACATATCTATAGTAGAGATGTTGCCCCAGCCCCCATTTCGCTATTCATTATTCATTTCATTACCTTACGAAATGAAAAAATTCATTTCTTATTTCATTTGTTCCATTTTTAAACCTTTTGTTTCATTTTTTTCTGGCCTGGCCTGGCCGAGGGACACTTTTTTGGTGTGGGGGGGTATTATTTTAAATAGTCCCCATTGCGAGGCTTCCCCCCCTTTTTTTTTTACAGTTGAGAAGCGCTGTCTGAGAGGTGCTACTGCCTCTGTTGTTTTTTTATTTCTCCCGTGGCCTGGCCCAGGAGAAAAAGGTACACTAGAATGAAAAACGAAGCAAACAAAATGGAAATGAAAATTCCATTTTGTTTCATTTCATTTTTCTTTCATGGGTCCCTTCATTATTCGTTTTGTTCCCTAATGAAACGAATAACAAATAATGAAATGAATAAGAAACTCATTTCATGCCGATCTCTAATCTATAGCTTTATAAAGCTATGATTTATATACACACACACATACCTGCACACACATATATACTGTATATATAACCATAGCTATATATCACCACATATATATAAGTAGAGATGGGCACGAAACATTTCATTATTTGTTATTCATTTCATTATCTAACAAAATCAATAACAAACCCCAGAGTGAATTTAGAATGAAACGAACCAAACTGAAAAAAAAATGGTTCAGTTCGGTTTGGTTTGTTAATGGTGGTGATGTCTCCTACCTGGTGCTGGTCTTTGGTCTTTGGCCTGCGCTATAACTGTAGCGCGGGCCACGTGGACGGAAGTAAAAAATAAAAATAAAAAAATAAAAAAATAAAGGAACGCCGACCCAGCCCCAAGGGTGGCCAGGTCGGCACCCTAAATTAAAGAAAAAAATATTAATAATAAAACCAGCGCTGAGCGGCCCCCAGGGGCTGTGCAGTCAGCACTTGAAGAAAAACAACAACAAAAAGCCCCGCGGTACAGCTGTAGCATGGGCAGGAACCCGGAAGTAAATAATAAAAATAAAAATAAAAATAAAAATAAAGGAGTGCCAACCCAGCCACATGGGTGGCCGGGTCAGCACTCTAAAATAAAGAAAAATATATTAAAAATAAAACCAGCACTGACCAGGTCCTAGGGGCCATGCAGTTGGCGCTTGAAGAAAAAACAAAACAAAAAGAAGGCCCAGCGCTACAGCTGTAGTACGGGCAGGAACCCAGAAGTAAAAAAATTAAATTAAATTATATTAAAATTAAAATTAAAAATGGAGTGCTGATCCAGCCAAAGGGTGGCTGGGTCGGTCCTCTAAAATAAAGGAATATATATATCACTTACTTTGAAATTCCTATCATGGTTGCTATACGTTGGTTCCAACATGACAGCAGATGGGACATCAATAAACATGGTACAACAGGGTTCCCAGTAATGGTTGCAATAAGAAAGTGATTTGGCCCAAAAGAAATGTCCCTTTTAAAAAACAGCATTCCACAATATGATCTAATATCTAGCCCAGCATTGGCGAACAGTGTTTGATGGATGATCTGCAAGGCCTCAGAAAGAGATTGTTTATAGCACAATAGCTTGAAATCCTTCTTTCAGTAAGGATGCTAGGGACTGAAATGAGGACAACACATATTCTACCACATAATCCCTCTTAAATAGAACTATCTCCATTTGACCAGATAGCTTGGAGAGAACAGACATATGGCCTCAAAACTACTGGTTTTAATTCCCATCTTCTCCGACTGTTTGGTCAGGATGACTTGGACTGATGGCAAATGAGATGCAACATAATAGGGAAGTCTAAAATTGTCCTCCCCTACATAGGTAGATTTTTTTTAAAAAAAAATGTGTTCACGTGATGATGCATCTGAAGTAGTTACATATTTACAAGAATATATACAGCCGTTCATGTGCTCTACATCTTGAGCAATTAAAACTATTGAGCCCTCTTTTTAAAAAAAAAAACACAGAATATTAGCTGTGCATGAGCTTTTCAGAAGAAATCTCTTCCTGTTTTTACATTTTTTTAAATATATCTTGTAAGCAATTATAGGTAACAGGAAGAAGAAAATTAAAATGCCTCATTTACTAAATACCAACCTAGGAAGCAAGACTAGAGCCTTGAAGTTATGATTACTGGAGTTCCACAGTCTGTCAGACATGCAAAGGACCTCTGAGGAGATGATTGTTTCACAGGCTGTAGCACAAACAAATGCACACAAGAAAACAATGACTTTCAGTTTTAATTAGTGAGTCTGCATAGCAGGAAACTGTGTGTGTGCTAAGGAACATGTTGCCCCCAAATAATCCCATTCAAGTCAATTGAACTATTCAAGTCAATCAAGCTAAACCATGTGTATGTGATTGCAGGATCAAGGCCAGAGGGTGTGTGTGATTATTTCTGAATCTTATTTTTTAATGAGCAGCGGTTCCTAGAAAGTCTTTCGCAAGATTATACCCAACATACATGTTGGTGGTGAGGTTCCTGACAAAGGGATTGAAGGACAGACCTAAAATAATCTTTGTTGACCTGAATCCCTGCCAGCTACACAGGGAAGTGTATTTATATATTTAACTTAATTATGAATTGTGCCTCCGTCCCATGAGCAGCTGAGGCAATGTAGCTGAAACGAAAACAACAATAAGGCGTAATTAAAAGCTAATGCTGTTGGAAGGATTTGGAATGGGGTTATTTCCTTTTAGGTGCAGAGAAAATCACAGAGAGATTTGTTCAGTCTCACCCCACTTCCTTAGAAATGGGGGGGGGAGAGATGAGTTTGGTTGATTCTCAGTTAAAGCAACCAAAAAACCCCCTTATACTTCCAATTCATGGCTTTGTTCTTTTATGTATATAGTGCAGCGTGACATCTCCACCTGTCGCTGCGTTCACATGACCACTAAAATCTGCAGCAAACTCTGATCAGGATCACCCCCCGGAGTGGTCACATGGTTGATGTTACAGATTGGATGTTCCCATGGTTGTGTTTTGAAAATCCGCAACCGTTCTGATCCCACAACTGAAAACTGCAGCAGAGACACCATAAGAGGGGCAAACACATTTTGGTCCGGATTTTCCATGTTCCCATGGACTCGAGTAACAGTTTAAAATCCACATTGGAACAGCAACAAGGATTTTACCACCTCGAGACCAGGTACTTGTAAAATGCGCTGGGTAGCACTTATGTGGGCATGGTCGCACTTTTTTTTTAAGTCCGCTGCTTGAGGGAAAATATTTTGTGCTCTGCATCTTTGAGCACTTTGCAGCAGATTTTAGTGGTCGTGTGAAAGCAGCAATTATGTGGAGAAAATTGAAAATGGACAAGGAGGAAAAGTGGCTAGCAAAGAAGGACGCTGTGCTGTGGGAAGGAATTTAGTAGCAGGTTCACAGCAAGTTCCCTACAGATACTAATTATATATATTTGTTTAAACACTTTGTGTCCTCTTGAGAAGGACAAAGGCAGGAATTAAATATTGTAAATGCAATGAGTAAATATAAGAAGCAAATAAAAGAGGTTGCAAGATTGTAAAAATCCACTAGAACTTACGCATGGATTGTTTCGCTGTGGCACAGACAAGGAACAAAACTGAAAGGCCCAACGGTTGATGGTGCAATCTAGTCTGTCTGTCCTTCTCAAACAATGTATGGGTGTGAATATCCACAACATTCAAAACTCCAAGACGTTTGTCTGAGTTTACTTTGAGGTGTTTCTACAAACCATAAGGATGATGATAGCTTAGCTAATGGAACAATCCAAACCGATGATGGAATAAAGAAAGGAGGTGGGTTTTGCAGCTCGTCCACAGCCTTGCTAAGGTTACAATAGCCAGAACAGAAGCTAACAGTGGTAAATATTAGACATGGGCACGACTTAGCGGAATTCCCGTTTCGGTTTCCGTTCCTCATTTCCGTTACGGAACGGAAAAGGAAACGACAATTACTCCTCCAGAACTCGAACTTGAACCAATGAACGAATAATTGGGTCTGATTTGTCGTTGTCGTTCCTGGCATCGCGGCGATTGCGCGATGCCAAGCGGCACAGAAAAAAAGTTTTTAAAATTAAAAAGTTTTTTAAAAAAACTGATTCCCGGCCAAAAAAGCAGGCAAAAATATGCCTGTCTGAGTGAGGGCACCTACCAGAGGGGTGGTTTCTGGGTGGGGTCCCCGGCCTCTCCTCCTCTCCTCCTGTCCTTCTGGGCTGCTCTGGCCGAGTGGCAGGCATCCTTGTCGTCCCGCCAAAGTCGCCGCCTCGCCAGCTCGCCGCCATTCAAGCGGCACAGAAAAAAAGTTTTTAAAAGTTAAAAAAAACCTGATTCCCAGCCAAAAAAAGCAGGCAAAAATATGCCTGCCTGAGTGAGGGAACCTACCAGAGGGGTGGTTTCTGGGGGGGGGTCCCCGGCCTCCCTCCCTCTCCTCTCCTTCCTGGGCTGCTCTGGCGGAGTGCCGGGCGGGCATCCTCGTCGTCCTGCCAAAGTCGCCGGCTCGCCGGCTCGCCGCCATTCAAGCGGCACAGAAAAAAAGTTTTTAAAAGTAAAAAAAAACCCAATTCTCGGCCAAAAAAGCAGGCGAAAATATGCCTGCCTGAGTGAGGGCACCTACCAGAGGGGTGGTTTCTGGGGGGGGTCCCCAGCCTCCCCCCTCTCCCCCTGTCCTTCCTAGACTGCTCTGGTGGAGTGCCGGGCATCCTCGTTGTCCCGCCAAAGTCGCCGCCTCGCCGGCTCGCTGCCATTAAAGCAGCACAGAAAAAAAGTTTTTAAAAGTAAAAAAAACCCGATTCCTGGCCAAAAAAGCAGGTGAAAATATGCCTGGCCTCTGAGAGTGCACCTACCAGAGGGGTGGTTTCTGGGGGGGGGGTCCCCGGCCTCCCCCCCTCTCCTGTCCTGGGCTGCTCTGGTGGGGGGGGGCATCCTCGTCATCTCGCCAACTCGCCATGCCATGCGGAATCCAAAATGGGACGACCGCATTTATTTTAAAATTGTGGTGGTCCAACTCCAAAAACACACCAAAGCACCCAGAAACATGCAAAAATTGCTGCTGCCTGGTGCTACTGCTACTATTTTAAAACTGCCAGAATTTTTACAGTAGCACACTAGCAGCAGTGGGTTTTTCTTGCAACAAAATGTCCTCCTCTCCATTGATTTTATTTTATTTTATTTTATTACACCTGCGCAATGATGGGCTGGCCATGGGAGTGGACCATGCAAATTTTTGGAGCCATTCCAGCAATCGCATGGCCACTTGGCCAGGTTTTAACCAGAGAGACTTCTGGGATGTGCCAGTGGGGCATAAAAAGCCCACTAACCCTAGCCTGGACCCAAACCCGAACCCGAACCCGAACCCATACACCAGTACACTGTCCTTCTAAGTGGGTCAGAGAGGCACCCAGAGGTGCACTCCACTAACTCACCGTAACCTTACCTGTAACCCTAAGCCTAGCTCTTGCGCTAACCCTAACCCTAAAGCCAGATCTGTGTACTCGCATTGCACTACACGCAAGTACGCTTCCCTTCTTAGTGAGACACAGTGGGTACACACTGAGAGCCTGCAATCTCTGACTGACTGCTGCAGTGGAGGCACCCCAAACAGGGGTGCCTCTGCCAGTCCACTGCTGCAAGCAAGTCTGCATGCAACTTGGTATGCATATCCATATGGCTATGCATGCCATTTTGTAGCGGGTGAGGAAAGGAGGCACCCACGAGGTGCCTCCAGGAGCCCGCTTTCCCTTCATAGCGGGCCAGAGGAGGCACCCACCCCAGAGAGGTGCCTCCAGGAGCCCGCTATCCCCCCCAAACCAGTACTAACGACAGACAAAAACGACACGACAAAACGACAAATTTTTGGAAATTTTCACGAAAAACGGAAATGAGCCGAAACGGACCCGTCCCGAAAAACGACAACTCAAAAAAAATTCCTGGTCGTGCCCATCTCTAGTAAATATTGTACTCTGCTTCTCAGCAACATTGTTATCCCCACAGCAAAGCCAATTTTTTTAAGGCATATCCACCACCATTCTATGTGACTAGTGGTTTTTTCCCTATGCCAGTGTTTTTCTAAAGGTGGTGTAGCTCTGATTTGCCCCTAAAATTCCCAGTTTCAGGGCTGTCTACTTACTGCCACTGACTTTTCCCTCGTGGAGCTATATCTGTGTCTTCTGCTGCAGCAGAAATGAACCAAATAGCAAGCTATCTGCTCATCTGATCACCCCCTTGCAGTTGCGTAAGTCCCACTACAAGTGCACAACTGGCAGAGAAAGCGGTCATCCCCCTTTTCCCCTATAGCAAGTTCCTAACTCTGATGAAAGGTTCCCCACCAATGCTCTTTCTAGGCAATGTTCTCCGCCAATTGTCCCATCCACTCTATGGTGTAAGAAGAAGAGACATTGACAACGGAAAGGCTATTCAGTTTTGATGGCTGGCCAAGTAACAAATGAGCGACCCAAATCACATTTAAAGCATTGAAATGGGTGTCACATTTCTGCTTGCTTTGTCAGTCCGTGCTTTCACGTGGGAAGTTCTGTCATGGAATGCATGCGTTTTTAATGTTTGCTTTCCCTTGAGCTGGGATTTGGCCATCGGCTATGACCAATAGTGATGAAGGATGGGCATTGTCATCAAACAGAGAGGGGAGAAGGAGAGGGAGTCATGTTTGGCATGCACGGAATGGAAAAGAGACAGGCTTTGCATGTTGCTTCTCTCATCTCTGCTAGGAAGTCAGTATGAATCAAGATGATATTAATTAACACTACTGTTTTCTGTCTGCAGCACCCCATGCTGTTTTACAAACATGTCACCCATTGATTTCTACACAGAGAACACCACTGTATCACTTGTGATTTCAGCTCCCAGCGTTCTTTCACTGCGAAGGACAAGCTAAGCTCAGGTGGAAGAAATACAATTATGTTTTAAACATAATCAAGGAAACAAGAGCGTTCATATGTACACATGTGCTCACATGCACTCTGAGAGACAGAGATAGATAAAAAGGTTTTTGATGGAAGGGAACCACAATTAAATAAGCTGGCTAAGCCTTTGCATACAAAACATTTTTTCCACTACTTAGATTGAGAGCTCCCAGTTGGTAACACAATGGAGAAACAGGAGATGGTGCTTAGAAAACCAGGATAGGGCAAAAAAAATGACAAATGCTCCATTGTATCAGTAAGTTTGATTGATAATTACATTTATGTACTACTCCCCATACTAATTTTGACTGCACTTAGTAACATAATAATGAACCAATGATGAAGTAGTTAAACTGCAGTACTGCAGTCAAGGCTCTGCTCATGACCTGAGCTCGATACCAATGGTTCAGGTAGATAGCTCAAGCTTGTCTGGGCCTTTCATCCTTCCACTGTCAGCAAACTGAGTACCCAGCTCTCAAGGGTGGGGACTGGGGAATATATAGTCTACAAACTCTACATAATTACATTGCTTTAAATACTATGGAGTGATATATAAGCAACAGCACACTTTGAGACAGTAATACTGAATGCTCTGATTCAGCTCAGATTTCATAAACTAATTTATTGGCCTTAAATAAAGACCAGCAAAGTGGTAAAGCCATAATCTAGGTTGTATCAGTGCTATTCAGAGAAGTGAGTGGGAACTCAGATTCACCACCAGCAGCTACCTAGATTTCCAATTTAACACACAATTAGGAACAGTAAAACATCAGTTCAAGCATGTCCCCCATGCCTTTGGTAAGTCACTGTTATGCTGGTACCATTTGCAGCAGTGAATCAGTAACCCCAGCAGGTCTTTCAACAACAGTGGAAGCCTATATTTCTGGGTTGCCAGTGGCTGATGATCTTGGGGTGCTCCACAACTGAGCTTGGGTATGGATTCCTTTTACTGTTAGGTTATCTATACCAGTTCTAAAAATTGACTTAGTAGCAAAAAATTTATTGGTGTCTATGTTCAGGTTGGCATAGCTTGCCACAGCTACTTATGGCTAATTGATGAAGTGCTCATTCATGACTCATCAAATTATCAGCTGTGCAACCAAGCACCCGGCCAAGTACCTACAATTAGCTGTAACATGTTACAGAAACATGACGTGATCCAATAGGATTCAAACCACTTTCTAGGTACATTGGGAAATAGTAAAATACCACTGAGATCTTGCAGCCTTTGTGTGTTTGTGTGTGTGTGTGTATGTGTGTGTGTGTGTGTGTGTGTGTGTGTGTGTGTGTGTGTTTAAGCCGTAGGTAAATAGTATTGGAACAGTGAATGGACAAAGAATCCTGATGGCTGTCTGTAGTGAATGAAGTGTGGTGGCCTCCTTGACTAAAGAACAAAACTATGATGAAAGGGTTGAAACAACAGCCAAAGTTCTCAGTCCCTTCAGTAATGATCAATATCTCTTCCAGTTGGTCTTTAAGTGGGACGACAGTTGGAAAAGAAGTCTATGACGAAGACAAAGAGTCATAGAAGCTTGAATGATTTCAGACTTTGGTTAGTCTAAGAGAGTTGAAGCCAAGATGAGTAAGGAAAAGGTCTGGCCTATAGTGATATTGGCTGCATGGAAGACAAATTGATGGTTCTATGCTTGTTGTATCCCTGTCTCTACTCTCTTCTTTGGGCCAACACACCAACAAGTTGGGCATCATTTAAAGAAAGAAAAAAGAAAATTGTCATATATTTTACTGCTGTTGATTGACTTGCAGTGTATCCCAGCACCATGTATGAATGAATACCTGGTCAATAACAAGTACAGATTCTTCTTTGTCAGAATACAAAAAGATATACAGTGGACCCTTGTATAACAAACAGCTTGTATAACATAAAATCTGTACAACATAAAAAATTCCGGAGATAGGGGAAATTTGCTTAACATAATCGCCTATGGGGAAAATCCATATGACATAAAAATGGGATTACTCCATTTTCAATGCATTCCTATGGGAATTTGTATAAAGGAAAATTTGCTTAACATAATTTCATTTGGAACGAATTAATTCCTTTATACAAGGTAACACTGTATAGATTAATTGTAATTAGAGTTGAGTGCATGTTTTTGTTGGACAAACCAGACTCCAGATGAGCCCTGTGCTTAAATCCTGTAGACCAATCACAAAACACAAGACAATTTTTGAACTCCAAATGCAGAGGAATCCCTTATGTAATACTCATAAGCAATAGCATTCAACCCTTAAAGGTTTTTAAAAGTTCTTCTACTTAGTTATCTATACTATCTACCTGTGCCCTCAGACATGAGATTGCATACATATTTAGGCACAAGCAACAGGGATGACAAAAGGATAACTCATCCTAACCCTGCAGCATCTTGAAAATGCTACCAACAACCCTGTTGAGTGGGCTGAGCCGTTGCACTGGGGCAGTACAAGAAAACTCTATATATGGAAGCATCTTTTAAAAAGGAAAAAACACTTGGAAGGGGAAGACAGATCTTAGATCCAACTACTGTAGTCTGTATTCTAGATTCCCTTGTTCTCTGTTGTCCTGTCCTTCCAAAAGAAGTAGAGACCAGATATTTTGGGAATAGTCGATGTGTTGAAAAACAGCTCCTTTGATGCCAAGAAATGCTTTTAACACCGTGCACGGATGGGTATAATACGATACCAAGTTCTCAAAGAAGGCAGAAAAGTAAACGTATTGCATTTTAACATATTTTAATTGCATTGCATTGTATTCTCTTTTAATGTTTTAATGACTTTTAATTGTTCATTGTAATTTTGAATTGTAAGCCTCCCAGAGACCTTTGAGTTGTGGGCAGCAGATAAATTGTATAAATTGTATAAATTGTATAAATTGTATAAATAAATAAATAAATAAATAAATAAATAAATAAATAAATAAATAAATAAATAAATAAATAAACAAACAAACAAACAGGATTGGGGAGAACATTGCCACAGCCACTCCTATGTGTTTCTGGGTGTTGGGAAAGAGAGAATCACATTTCAAAGCTCAACACAGTTAATGCTGCCATCAGAAGAATTGTGTATTATCTTCTTCCTTTCTCAGTGCTAAGCAGCAGGTAATCTTGTTCACGCCAATTCTCAAATTACTGTTTCCAACATTGTGTTCATTTGCATCATGTGAAAAAGGAATGTGAGAAAGACATCATGCATATTGGGGTGTTTACTGCTGTCGGTACCTCTGAATAATCTCAAGGGTTAGGATTGCTGGGCTCATCTGTGTATGTTTTTGTGCACATACCCTCTGCTATTCTGAGACAAATGATGGGAAACTTCTCTTAATGCCAGTGGCATTTGTAATGCCCTGAGGTTTTTCCATGGAAATTGCAGTGTTGCCTTGTCTGTAGCATTTGCTTTCAGGGTGGAAAAGCAAAGCTAGAATATATATCAGCACAATGACTGCACACTCAGTGTGGCATCTCTTTACCCTGAAAAAGTCCTCTCCCATCAAATGTAATGCATACTACAGTAAGCATTAAATAAGCACATGTACTCATATATTATGTGCGCTGACTGGAACTGTCATTCCACATACTGTCAGCTTAGTGTAATAACTGCATATTAAGCAGCATGCAGGCTTCTTATCATTCCATAGACTAGTAGTTACTACCTTTTTCCGTGCTTCAGTATTGTAAAAATATGATGCATTCTGAACACAACATAGACATAACAATTATAGCAAGGTTTCTTTCTATGTTGAAATTTAACCGTCATCTAGGTAGCTTCTGAACTTTGCATTGATTTTTTGCAGGACTCAACAAATAACAAGGTAGCTAGAATGAAATTTTGTCAAAATTATCCAGTTCTGAGAGCTTTGCTTTCAAATATCTTTTGCCTATTAAGTGGCCAACAGGAAAATGCTAGAGATGAAACTAGTGGGTACAGGCAATGGACATTTCAAGCAAAGTTTCCTTACAAACTGGCTTGCAAAAACCCATAGTTCTGCTGTGTTTCCTCACACAATGCCATTTATGAGTAGAGATGGGCACGAAACAATTTTTTGTATTTGTTTTGTTATTCACTATTTGTTTCATTTTGTAACAAAATGAATAACGAACTTCACATTAAAATAGAAATGAAGCAAAACAAAATGAAAAAATATTCAGTTCATTTTGTTTCGTTGCGTTAATGGCTGCGATTCTTTATGGGGTTGCAGCCACTCTACTGCCAATGTGTGACTTGGAGCCCTTTATTCTCTGCCTGCCTGCCTCAGTGGGTGCTGTCTTCTATGGGGTTGGAGTCACTTAGCTGCCTGACTATGGGTGACTTGGAGCCCTTTATTCCCTGCCTCAATGGGTGTCTTGCGGGGTTGGAGTTACTCTGCTGCCTGTGGGTGGGTTGCTTCTTTGGGGGTAAAACAAAACTGCAAACATGAAAGAAACTTGGCTGATCCAATCATTCAGTTATAATAATGTTGTCGATGAATGGACGGTGGATGATGTGCCTTGTTGTCCAGCGTGTCCAGTTGTCACCCTCAGCTTAACAGAACGTTCTGTATTCTATTTTTTGTTTTTCTTAATTTTTAAAAATGTTTTCAAGTATTTATTAATTGATTTGAGAGAAACACAGATGGAATACACAGTCAAACAGTGTAAAGGGGAAAATGAATAACGAATCGTAATGAACCAACAAAATGATTTTTTTTTAAAAAAGTTGAAAATGAAATGAAACAAAGCAACAAAACAAAACGAAATGAAACAAATCACCATTTTTTCAGTTCGTGCCCCTCTCTATTTATGAGTGTTAAATATAGGACTTCATAGAGGTTGGGAGATATGCAAGTATTGCATTTATTACATTACTATTTAACACAGAAGCGCCCAACTATCAACCCATTAGCCTACCACCCATATAAGGAGACTCCCAAGTAGCACTGGTAGAGCCTCCTTTCTAAACAGGAAGCTGAAGGGTGGGGCAAACTAGACCTATGCTAAGCCACAAAGCCTTTCTAGGGGTAAGCCATAGTTAGGTTTTGCAGGTACAGGTCTGTTACTTGTCAGCTCCCAGAATGGAGAATTGGATACATAAACAGTTATCAGGAGAATGAGGGGAGAACCACTAGTAAATATTATTTTAAACCTTTTCCGTCTTATGGAGGAATAGCTCTGTATTATTAAAATATTGTCTCCAAATGCACCCAGAAAGCATTCTATCCAGAAAACATCAACATTCTGCATATACACACTTGGTGCCATATAGAACCATGGGCTTTTCAATATTTACAATTGTCATAGTATCCAAAAACATAATTTGGTAGCAATTACTTTACTTCGCATTAGGTGACTGATATAACAGAAATGACATATAAATGTCTCTCTTACTAATACTGCCTTTATTCATGTTATAGATGCTTGTAATATTATTGTTGTGTTATTGAATATTTAGTTGCTATGAAACAACTCTGATTTCTCTTCAATAGGAATTACGATTATTCTGTCCTGGTTTATCATTAAGCTCTTTAAGCATATTGTTTATGAAAATGAGATGTGCAATTAAAATAACTGACTGATTTCTATTAATGTAGTTATCTGCTATAACAAAATAATTTAGCTCGATAAGTAATGAGGTGATCACTGAACACATGAATTAGCTAATTTGCGTTGTTAACCAAATTTGGAGAAAAGAGGAGTAGTGAACTGAGCATTTTTGACACTTTGAAGAGATTGTTTAGCCTGACTAGGTTCAGTATTTATATATACCAGGCTATCTATGCTTTTTAAAATGTTGTGTTCAAAAATGGAATATTTTGCTGCCCTTGGAGATTTGGTAGCTGGAAAATTCAGGTTGTGCAGACTATGAAAGCATCATGAGAATGATCCCTCAGTGCTTTTAAACATATAACAGTTTGTGAGCAACACCAAAACCCAGTAAATGAATTAATCTAACAAATTAATGGTCATACCAAAACAGCAATAAAAATTTATCAGGCTTTTTAGTACCACATGCTTTTAAAAACAAACAAAAACCTAACTGAAAATGCACGAGAAAAAAAAATAGAGGTTCATTATTACACTGTAAAATGCAAAACAGTGGTACCTTGTAAGATGAATACCCTATAAGACAAAAAACTTGCAAAGCAAAGTGTTCTGCTTATATACTGCCCCATGCCACTTCAAGTAGTCTCTGGGTGGTTTATATTTTAATTACAGTATGCAGGCTACACATACATCGGTATGAATGAAATTTCCAGAAATAGGCAAAATCCATAAGACAAATTTTTCCCATAAGGGATGCCTTGTAAGATGAATAATGGTCGCAAAATTTTAAAAAATGAAAATTCAAAAAAATGCTCCCAGGGTGCTTAGCAACCCCATAGCAATACAGGTATTGAGTCCTCTAAAAAGAATGCAGGCAGGATGCATTGAAATCTTGTGGCAAAAGATTTTTTAAAAAGGCACTCAGTACCTCCCTATGAGGAAAGGCTAAAACATTTGGGGCTCTTTATTCTGGAAAAAAGGCGCCTGAGGGGGGATATGATTGAGACGTACAAAATAATGCAGAGCATGAGTAAAGAAGATAGAGGGAAGCTCTTCTCCCTCTCACAAAATACCAGAACTAGGGGACATCCCTTCAAATTGAGGGCTGGGAGAGTAAGAACAGACAAAAGAAAATATTCTTTCACCGAGCGTGTTGTTAGTCTGTGGAACTCCCTGCCACAGGATGTGGTGATGGCATCTGGCCTGGATGCCTTCAAAAGGGGATTGGACAGATTCCTGGAGGAAAAGTCCATCACAGGTTACAAACCATGATAGAGATTATTATCTCCAGGCTTAAAACTGGGGTACTTCAAGGGCCAGATGCATGGGAGTGGTATCAGGAGACAGATATCTAGTCTCATGCGCTCCCAAACGCATCTGGTGGGGCCACTGTGAGATACAGGAAGCTGGACTACATGGGCCTTTGGCCTGATCCAGCATGGCTCTTCTTATGTACTCGTTGTGACCCAGTGACTTGTGGTTAGCACGAGGCTTTGAGTGCAGAGGTGTGCACAGTGTTTATGCACAGTATTGCACAATGTTTACGTATTTGAAGTGCACTTTATAAAGAGACTTTTACAAAAAAAAACCTGGTGTTTCTGTCTTTTTCCTAGTCTTTGGAATGAATTAATCAGTTTCCCATTCATTCCTATGGGAAACCACATTTTGTAAGATGATTTTTTGTTAGATGAATTGACCCGTAAAACAAATTAAATTCATCTTACAAGGTACATCATTATGTGCTTATTTTATCCTTCTGTATGACATATGATTTTGTGTGTGTGTGTGTGAGAGAGAGACACATGTGTGTGTGCGCACACACACACACACACACGCACACCTCAAACACAGCAGATCATAACAGCAAAACGGTGCTCCACAAAGTACTAAAGATGCTTGGCCTTAAAGGGTTGAATAATTTTGATGCTGCAGAATTCATTAAAAGTTGCATTTTCAGGTGAATTCGGGGAAATTCAGTGCCAGGTCTGCCACAAATAAGACTCAGCTCAAGTCCTGGATGGAAAAGCAGACCTGGCTTGCATCACCAAGACCTGGGTGGGCACTGAGGGAGGACCAACCTTCTCCCTTATCTGCCCACCTGGGTACTCCATCTGGCACCAGGGTAGACTGAAGGGAATGGGAGCAGTGGCCATTGTGTATAAAAACACCTTGGAGGCTAACAGGCTCTTGGCATTGTCAAACCCAGATCTTGATGTCTTACACATGTCTATAGGGGCTAGGGAAGGATTTGGGATTGTGTTGGTGTAGTGTGCTCCCCATGGCCCAGTGCTCTCCCTTCTGGAGCTGGCATCCAGCTCCACAGTGCTGTTGAGGTCCCCCAGGCTTATAGTTCTGGGTGACCTCAACATCCACGTAGAGGCACAGGTTACTAGGCCTGCTCCTGAGTTCTTGGATACCATGGCCTCCTTGGACTTGTCCCAGCTTGTCATTAGCCCCACACATGTGGAGGGCCATACTCTAGACTTGGTGTTTTCAAATGTGCAGAGAAAGAGTGGCCTGATGGTAACCAACCTTGTTTCAGTCCCCTTGTCATGGTCAGACCATCACCTGCTAACGTCCAGCCTCACAGTGGCACCTCTCTGGAGGGAGTTTAGACCCATTAAGATCATCCACCCATGCAGGTTGATGGATTCCCTTTGGTGCCAGAATGTCATGCATGGAATTCCTGATTATCGGGTTGGCGTGCGTATTGATGCCTTGGTGGAAGGGTGGTATTCCACTGCCTCCAGGGCAATCAACATGCGCACTCCTGAATAGCCCCCTTCGCCGCTGGGTCTGGCTGCTCCTTGATTTAACCAGGACTAGCAGGCCTTGAAGTGGAATAGTAGGAGGCTAGAAAGCACGTGGAGGCAGGTCCCAACAGAATATAATTAATCTGCTGTCAAGATCTCATTTGGGGCTCTAGAGGCTTGTTACTGGTGTTGCTTACTGATTTCTGATTAGTAGTTGCCCCATTCTTTCACCATGAGGTTAGATATATTAGAAAATGTAGGTAGGTGTAATAGAAAGTATTCTATCTTAATTTTTATCTCCTTGCTATTGCTATTGTATTGTATTATACTGTTTTATTTGATGTATTCTGCAATGGCCTGTCTGCCATGCAATAAAATTTCTGGTTCCGATCTACTGCAGCCAGACTGTTAATGGGTACAAAAAGATACCACCATATTACCCCTACACTGGCCGCACTGCACTGGATGCCGATCTGTTACAACATTGACTTCAAGGTTCTAATATTAACATACAAAGCCCTAAACGGTTTAGGACCTTGCTATCTGTCAGAACCGCTCCAACCCCAGAGTAACACTCATTCTTCACAAGCAGGTCATCTGAGGGTACTGACTCCAAAGGAACCCCGTAAAATGGCAATGAGGAATTGGGCTTTCTCAGTGGTGGTGCCCCAATTATGGAATCGGCTCCCCTCGGAGTTCTCTCAGGCTCCCACGCTGTTGGTCTTCAAAAAATATATGAAAATTTGCCTATTTAGAATGGCTTTCCCCGGTTACTAACTACTAGCTGATCTGTGGATATTGCTATCCATTTTCCATCTGTTTCTCGCCTATTTTTGATCTTGAATTTTATGACTGACACTGTTGATTTAATTATGTTTCATTATGTATCATTTGTTGTGTTATTTTATCCTATTGTATATTGTATATTGTATATGATTTGTTTTGATTGAATCATTGTAAACCACCCAGAGTGGCACTCATGCCAGATAGGTGGTATATAAATCTAATAAATAAATAAATCGATAAGAAAAAAACCAGTTGGTGCATTTCTGTGTTGAGTAATTTTAATAGGTTTTCTTTGATTTGTTCATTGCAAACATCTGAAATCTTGATCAAATAATAATAAGCCTGATTTTCAGTGAGGATTGAATAATTTGGATTAGAGCTTTATATAATTTTTAAATAAATAAATGGCACAGTCCATAGATTTCTATGCACCTTGTGCAGACATTTTACATGTTCCTAGCCACACACCATTCTCTTCTCATACACATAGGAAACTGGCCACTCCTCCAAGACAATATGCCAGGAGTCCTACAATCTTGTGGTTGTAGATTACATATCCTTTGTGCTATTGTTATCAGCCCAGCAAGAGGAGGGTTCTCTGAACTTGTACAAGCTATGCCTGGAAACTACAAAACCGTAAGAGCCTTCATAGGTTGCATACCTGTATCTCAGTTACCATTCCAGCGATCATCATGATCCATGAAACTGTTAGTTGGAAAGTTGCAGCTTCTCCCACTAGCTCCAATATACTTTTACAAATCTCTGTTTCAAGTCAGAATGTGCTGACAGTGCACTGTATTAAAGAAAAGCTCATTGACATGCATAGAAAGCTGTTTTCCTACTCATCTTAAAAACTGTTTCTACTCTGTGGTTCTCCCTCACCTTAGGAACCTACTACTGTACAATCACCTTATGATATAAAAGTACTGTACGTATATAACCTGGAAGGCTAAATCGTGGAGTACAAATCACTGCAGTGCTTTCTTCAATCTCTCAGTGTTTCAAGAGCAGAGAAATTGCATTCGTAAGTGCCATCACTGATTTCTCAAATGTTTTTATCAGCTTAAGGCGAGTTCATTAAAGCAATGTATTTCTAGATATGTGATAGGGACAAGTATCTCTGCATGAATTCTTTTGTAGCTACAGAAAACCTCTTTTAGAGGTCCCACTCCCAAATGCATCTGGTCTGATCGAGATTTTTGCATGTCACATATTACTTCTCCCTAGCGAAAAAGAAAGAAAGAAAGAAAGAAAGAAAGAAAGAAAGAAAGAAAGAAAGAAAGAAAGAAAG
>JAHTLZ010000122.1:2092029-2138223 GCA_023846285.1 Phrynocephalus versicolor
AAGAAAGAAAGAAAGAAAGAAAGAAAGAAAGAAAGAAAGAAAGAAAGGGAAAGGGGAAAAGGGAAAAAAGCTCACCAATATTTTCTCATTTCATTTTGCTGCCATGTGGTCAATACTGGCTAAAACCAAGTGAAAGGAAATGAAGGGTTATATGACACTCAGAAAAATGAAGGCATATGGACATTCTGAAGTGCAGTGTGAATGATTTAAACACACCATCACTTCTCTAAAACATATATGACTCAGAAAGAACTTAAGTGGTGGCTAAACCCACTGACATCACACTTAGAAGGTCTGGCTGCCTTCTTTCCAAACTACTCCGAAGAATGGGGGAGGGAGAGGGAAAGAGATAACTGGGAAGACATCCAACTTAAAGTCACCTTGGAATCTGAATTGTGGAGCCAGATGAGAAATCCCACAGACATCATTCTTTCCTCCTCTCCACCCCCCCCATGACTTTTGAAAAAAATATCTCCATCCTTTTGAAGAAGAGACAGGGCAGAAATGTCCCCGTGCTGGAGCAATGCATATCCTGTTCATGATAAATTGATTGATTTTGCCAAATGTATGTGGTTTCCATATTACATTCATGCAGACATGGATCAAGATGAGTTGGCTTGCATTTTAAGTCTCCAGCCATGGCCAGTAGAAATGGAGAAATCCCAATCAGTGAATGTTCAATTTAGTTTGTACACTGAAGGCACTTAATCAGATCTGATGTGAGCACAAATTTAAATATGTGGGATTTTTTTTTAACTTTTCTATATACATTACAGACTTTTAACAGATTTAACAGGCATCTCCTCCCCCTGGCCCGAGTCCAGGAACAGACTTTTTATAAAACATGGCAGGGAATTCTAAAAAAAAATCAACATGCTTGCCAGACAATAATTCATAGATGCTGCAGCGGTATAAGCTATCAATTTATAATATGCACACATCAGTGTACAGTACTGTATATGTTATACCAGAGATGCTGGGAAGCACCCAAAACCATGTGTTATTTTTCTAAGGCTTCAGTCTAGTGCACACTTACACAGGAGTACGCCTTGTTGAATTCAATGGGATTGATTGCTAAACTAACATATGTAGGATTGTATTGTTACTCTTGTCATCATATATTACAAATGGTTTAAATCAATTTGCAAAAGAAGCTACAGCTTAAATCAAGTTGCAACCTGATTTTAAAACCAGATTTTTCTTTGCTTGGGAGTCGATTGTGTTTTTATTCTGAACAGAAGAACTGGGTTTGAAAACACAGCATAAATATGTAAAGAAAGGGGAAAAAACCCAAAATATAGCCAGAAGTGGACAAAAGAGAGGTTTTCTTCCTTCTCTGACTTGCTGTACCTCATACCTTCCGGATAGGAGATGATGTGTCAGAAAAAAAGTTGTGAAACCTGGAAGTCTCATTATCGCTTCATTCATGTGTCGGAGCCATGAAAATCTGTCGACTCCCCAGGCCCTTTGGCTGTTATATGACTCCTGCTGTGAAGGAAGTCCTGCCAGGGTGCTACCGACCATTCCTTTACACTTCCCCTTTGATCCAAAGGAAACTAAATGCAGTACCATTTTCCATAGAACTCTTCGCTGTTCAAAGGTGTGCATACATTTATTTAGACTCTCCTAAGTGGGAAAGGTTTGCAGATGGGACGGCGGGCAGCCAACACACTGAAGACGTCCCACGACATCCTTCAATTACATGGCCTTCTTTTTTAACTGTTAATTATTTTCACTCAAAAGAGAAGTCTGTATGAGATTCTATTAATGTTTTCCATTCTTAACCAAAGCAAGTTTGGAAGTTTGATCACCATCGATACTGCTGACAGAGCTGAATAGGAAACAACTGAAGAGGAAATAGAGAAAAATCTGAGAAGGTGGGGGTAAAATAACTTTTTAAAAATCAAGCCATTTTGCTATTGTCACTTTGATTTTTTTATTGTTTACATTGTTTTATTGTGCTGTTGTACTTATTTACCTATTGTTGTATTGTTGTATTTTCCTTTGTTGTGAACCGCCCGGAGTTCCTTTTGGAAGACGAGCAGTATATAAGCACTAAAATAAATAAATAAATAAATAAATAAATATAAATAAGCTGAGACTTGGAAAGAAGCTACGAAGGAAGTATAAAGTGTCAAGATATTACATTGGAAACAAAGGCCAGGGTCATCCATACTGTAATATTCCCTGTTATAAGGTTCAGATGTGCAAACTGCACATTGAAGAGCGCTAACGAGAGAGAAAAAGTCCCATTCAAAATGTGGTGTTGGAGAGCTTTACAGAAACCATGCCTAAACTGATGATGTACTTTAGACATACCACGAGAGCAGAAGACTCATTGAAAATGACAAGAATGCTGAGGGAAAGTGAAACACAGTAGGAAAAGGAAAAGACAAATTATAAGAAATAATTTGTCTTTTTCTTTGGGTTTGCAAGACCAAAGCAGGGCTGTTGATAATCAGACGTTTTGAATGAAATGAACTGGTTGTAATAATAAATAATTTCAGGCTGTCAAGTACATTTCAATTTATGGCAAATGCTTCCAAGTCTTTCTATGCCTTGAGAAGCTATTCTCCATAGGGGCCATATCACCCCCCCCCCTGTGGCACATTGGATGTGGGGCACAGACTGAAAAATGGGAAATGTTTCTGAAAGTTATATGTCTTGTGTGTTGTATGGTTGTTTGACAGTGGGCTCTGGGACCCAAGAAGAGCTTCTAAAAGGGGTATGGCCGAAAAAGTTTTAGAATTGTTGGTTTAGAGTAGTCAGAAGTGGTTGTCTACTGCTTTCATCTGCACCCCCCCCCCCGACTGATTGTGCAGATAGCCCATGTTGACACAGGCTATCACATCTTCTGGGAGACATAGTGGGGGAACTCACAAGCTCTGGTTCCATACAACTCAATAAGCTATCCAGCCATATGGTAAATGTAAATTAGCACCTTGATAGTGCACAATAATGACATCTAAGGGATATTTTTAAAAAAGGTAAAGATTCCTCCAGCACTAGGGATGGGCACTAAATAAAAAAATAATGTTTTGTTTCATTTCGTTTCATGCTCACCCCATTTTGTTTTGTTTTGTTTCTTATGGATTTTTTTTTAAGAAAAATCGTACGAAACGAAATGGCTCACCTGGGTCCTAGAGGCATCAAATTTGCTGCACAGAAGCCATATTTAAAGGTCTCCTGCTGAGTACCAGGGATCCCCTCTAACTGACTGGGACAGGTATAAAGGGAACCAGTGATTGACAGCTTGGCAGGTGCACTCTGAAATTGGTGGGAGGGCACAGCAACGAGCGGAACTGCTCTCCCCACCATTCTCAGAGCATTCCTGCTGAGCTGCCCATGGCTGGGCCCCTTGGTGCCTATGACAGCCTGGCAGGAGCGCTCTGAATATGGTTGGGGGCAGTTCTGTGCAATCGGGCTGCCCTCCCCACAATTTTCAGAGTGCTCCTGCTGGGCTGTCAGTCGCTGGACCCCTTTAAGCCTCACCCACTCAGCACCAGGGGGAACCCCTGGTGTGGACTGGACAAGGTTTAAAGGGGTCCAGCCAATCACAGGAGTGCTCTGAATATGGTCAGGGGGGCAGTCCCATGTGATCAGACTGCCCTCCCCATTTTCAGAGCAATCCTGCTGAGCTGTCAATCACTGGAACCCTTTAAATCTGGCCCAGTCAGCACCAAGGGCCAGGTTTAAAGGGGTCCAGCCATTGACAGTTTGGCAGGAGCCCTCTCAAAACGATGGAACAAAACAGTACGTTTCAATGCAAAAAAATGACTCTTTCGTTTCAACTATAATGAAATGTTCCTTCCTTGTTTTGTTTCTTTTTTTATTACGTAACAAAACAATAAATCAGCATTTCATTTTTCATTTCCTGCCGATCCCTACCCAGCACAAATGTGCTTGTCATGTCCGACTTTCGGGGCGGTACTCATCTCAGTTTTCCAGCCAAAAACCCAGCGTTGTGCAAGTCCATGGCTATGTGGCTGGCATGGCTGAATGCATTTCTGAGCATGGAACACTGTTTATCTTCCCACTTTTTATGATGGTACTTATTTATCTACTTGCATTTACATGCTTTCAAACTGCCAGGTTGGCAGGAGCTGGGGTTAATAGCGGAAGCTCACTCTACTGCATGGCACCCAGGATTCGAACCACTGAGCTGCCGATGTCGCAGCCAACAGTTTCAGCGCTCTAGCCCATTGAGCTACCACACCCCTTTTAAGGGATATAAACCATGCTACAAAATATTGAATTAGAAGCATCTTATAAGGCCATGGAGTCTCTCTTCAATGCAGGAATCCAAATCAAAGCTATCTGACAGATGATTGTCCAGTTTTCTCTTGACGGCCTCCAGGGGTGGAGCACTCACCACCACCTTCCAATGCAACTGGTTCCATTGTCATACTGCTCTAAAAGTAAAGAGGTTTCCCCCAATAGTCAGCCTAAATCTGCCTTCCTGCAGCTTGAGCCCATTATTGCATGTCCTGCATTCTGGGATGGTTGAAGGACAGATACTGCCCTCCCTGAAGAACTGTTCATTCTTAGTCCATTTCTGTATAGCCAGAAGTTACAGCATGCATCTCCCCAGCCCATGTTAACATTTTCCTCAATGCTGCACTGCCATCCATGCCAGAAAACAACAGCAAAAGGGCTTTGCTCATAGCAGCTGTCTGCATTTTGGACTCTCCTTGGGAGTGCAGCTTTGAGTGCATTAGGCTGAATGCTTGCATTTCAGAAAATCTATCCCCAAACTGTCTTTGTTTTGGGGAGCACATTGCTGGAGTGGAGACTCTTGTTATCTGCTTCATTTTAAAGCAAGCAGTCAGTGCAGGCAAGCATGTTTCTTACAACAAGAGGCAAAAACATTCCAAGGAGCAACTCATGCAATCCTCCCCAAAAGGTAGCCTTGCCAAGAGGTTTTTCAGCTCTCCCTCAATTTCTACCCAGTCCTACTGCAGCCTGTTTCTCACATCATTGCTTACCATTGTGTAGCAGTATTCCACAGAAGCAATCTCTCCTCAGGAAGATCATGGCCTGGCCTCACAGAAGGTTAAGGGGCGGGAAGGACATTTTTGGCCATAAAAGAAAGAAAGACCTGGACAAAATGGACAGGTACCTTATATCCACAAAACTCCACCTCTATTCCAAGAGGTATCATGGTTTCTTCTCTCCCTCCCATCTCAGAAGATTGGCTCAGTCTCTGGGGAGTGTTTCCTTGCCATCTTCAGGAATTGTATAATAGATAAAGACAAGGCTTTAGTGAAGTTTTCAGGGTAGTTTACAAAAGCTAAAGCTCAGAAACTTCTTTTCTAAGTGTAACATCCAGAACTCCAGGTGTTCTAGGAACTAGAGATGGGCACGACTTAGCGGTATTCCCGTTTCCGTTTCCGTTACTCATTTCCGTTACTCTACGGAAACGGAAACGGGAATTACTCCGCCAGACTTTGAGCTCGAACCGACGAACGAACAATTTGGTCTGATTTGTCGTGCTCGTTACTTGCATCGCGCGATCGCGCGCGGTGCCAAGCGGCACAGAAAAAAAGTTTTTAAAAGTTAAAAAGCCCGGTTCCCGGCCAAAAAGCAGGCGGAAATATGCCTGCCGTGCCTCAGGGCACCTACCAGAGGGGTGGTTTCTGGAGGTCCCCGCCCGGCCTCCCCCCTCCTCCGTCCTGCTGGGATGCTCTGGTGTGGTGGTGGGACTCGCCCGCCGCAAAAAGCCCAGTCTTGCCGCCGGCCGCCAAAGCGCAAGCAAGCGGCACGGGCGGCACAGGAAAAAACTTTTTTAAACTCTCCCCCGGGTCTCCCCCCCACCCATTCCCGGCCCGGGCCAAAAAGCAGGCGGAAAATGCCTGTTTGACTAAGGGCACTCACTAGGGCACCTACCAGAGGGGGGGTTTCTGGTCTGGAGGGGGGGTGTCCCGGCTTCCCCCCCTCCGTCCTGGGCTGCTCTGGTCTGGTGGGACTCGCCGCAGGCTCGCAAAAAGCCCACTCTCGCCGAGACGCCGACGGCCGCCGCAAACACAAGCGGCACGGACGGCGCAGGAAAAAACTTTTTTAAACTCTCCCCCGGGTCTCCCCCCCACCCATTCCCGGGCCAAAAAGCAGGCGGAAAATGCCCGCTTGACTAAGGGCACTCACTCAGTAGGGCACCTACCGGAGGGGGGGTTTCTGGTCTGGAGGGGGGTGTCCCGGCTTCCCCCGTCCTGGGCAGCCGGACTCGAGTCGCCTCGTCGCCATGCCATGCGGTGCGGGCGGGGGATCGAAAATGGGGCGGCGAATGCAATATTGTTTTTGAAATCGTGGTCCAAAAACACACAAGCACAACAGAAACACGCGGAAATGTATGAACTGCCAGATTTTTCACAGTAGCAGTGGGTTTTTTCTTGCAACAAAATGTCTCTCCTCTCCTCCTCTGTCCTCCATTGATTTTATTTTATTTTATTTTTTTTACACCTGCGCAGTGTGCAATGATGGGCTGGCCCAGTGGCCTGGCCAGCCATGTGGGAGGGGACGACCATGCAAATTTTTGGAGCCATCTCACCAATCGCATGGCCACTTGGCCACTGAGACTTCTGGGATGTGCCAAAAAGCCCCCTAAAACTTGCCCTAGCCCCCTAACCCGCTAACCCTAATCCTTGACTCCTTACCCATACGTCACAGACTGTCTTCTTAGTGGGTCAGAGAGGCACCCAGAGGTGCAACCCACTAGCCCACCATAACCTTACCCGTCATTAGCCTAACCCTAGCCCTAACCCTAATCCACCTTAGCCCATAGCCAGATCTACTTGCATTGCACTACACACGCAAGTACGATTCCCTTCTTTGTGGGACATGGCAGGTGCGACCCGCTCGTGGGACAAGGTGCTTGAGCAGGTGCAGTGGCACTGCCTGGCCTGCAAATGGCGACACGCTCGTACCAGGGTATCAGGTACTTGAGCAGGTCTCACTGCCTGCAAATGGTATGCATATCCATATGGTTATGCATGCCATTTTGCAGCAGCAGCAGGTGAGGAGGGGAGACCCCCATGTTGAGGGGTCTCTTGGAGCCTGCTGCTGCTGTCCCTTCCTTTATAGCGGGCCGGCGGAGGCACCCACCCCACAGAGGTGCCTCCAGGAGCCCGCTACCCCCCCCAAAAAAACAGTATAACGATAACGAAAAAACAAAAAAATGAACCGACTATTTTTTTCGATTTTTCGCGAAAAACGGAAACGAAACGAATCGGACCCTAGCCGAAACCGAAACCGAAAATGAAGTTTTTTTTCTGAGTCGTGCCCATCTCTACTAGGAACTATAGGCCAAAGACAGGAGGAAAACTTTTCAAAGAACTGGTCAAAGCAAAATAGAATACAACAATGTGAAATAATAAGAATGGTGCGCGTATTATGTGCCTTGTGCTTAAAAGGAAAGGGCATCTGGAACAACATTTTGTGTTCACAAACTACATGCGTTCAGGTTATCCGTGTCACAGTTTGAGGAACATTTCTTCTCACTTTCAGAATTCAACAATGTATAACGTAGCCTCATTAGGACTGCCAGTCACCCCAGGACACATGGTTTAAGATCAAAGAATTCTCTTCAAGCCTTTTCAGCTTTGTACTGCACGTCTTTATAAAATCCTCTGTTGCCAAAATACTTGCCTCCACAATTATTTCCATCAAATGCCTGGAAGTGATTCAGACTATGCTGCATACCTGCAAAATGAGAGCCATACTCATCGGCCAGTCGGAATGCACGAAAACGTCTGATAAGGAGAAAGGGGACCCATCCAGCATTTCCCATGGAGGAGGAGGAGGGATGTGGGGAAGAATCTGCTGCCTCATTGGTTCAGCCAAGCTGCTGATTGATGGATTTGTAGGAGGGATGTGTATTCAGACTCAGAAATATTCAAAATTTGCTGAATAAAGCCATATTCAGATAGTTCCAAACTATATCTGAATCCAAATTTAATAGATCAGGAATCAAATACTGTGTTTGAAGTCCCATTTACTCATATAGATTAGAAAGCAAAAGGCTAGGTTTCTGTTTGCTAGAGGAAGAAGTGAAAGAGAAACGTCTTTCTCAGGAGTTTTGGAGTGAGTGCTTGAGAAATAAACCATCAAGATACTTTGGCGCCAACTGTAGTGGTGGCAGAGAACATCCTGTCTCCAGGGTGCGCTTCCCCTGGGTTTCCCAAGGTGGGAAGGAGACTGAGGGGGAGCAAAAGCTGTAAATGAGGTCTCTCTTAACCACTGAAATATAGAAGCAATCAAAGTCGTTGGGAGATATCTTTTCACAGTGATCATTCTCAATTGAAAGATGGGCATCGCTGCTTGTAAATGCCCTCGGCATTTGACATTAAGATATGGTCTGGTGCAAGCCTGCCCTGCAGCAATTTCTCTGTGTCCTTTTCGGAACCCTTACGCACATTGACTATTGTAATGCTTTCTGCATGGGCCTTCCCTTGACCCTTGTTTGGCAATTGCAGCGGGTGCAGACTGCGGCAGCCAGATTGGTGGTTGGTGTGAGCAGGTATGGTTGCATTACCCCAATCTTGGCTCACCTGAATTGGCTACCCATTGCCTCCCGGATTATGTTCATGGTACTGGTTTTGATTCATAAAACCCTCCATAGCTTAGGACGAGAGTATCTGGTGGACAATATCCCCCAAAGATCAGCTTCAGCCTGGCCCACCAGAGCATTATTTATTTATTTATTTATTTATTTTTAACTCTTGTATACCGCCCTATTCACCACAGTGGGGACTCAGGGCGGTTAACAACAAAATAACACAGATACAGATAAAATCAAAGAGAGGCATTAAACAACCGATTTCCTAAAAACGATTGAGTCCAAGATTAAGTAGGCGGGAAAAAAAAAAAAAAAAACAGAGTCCCTAACCCTCGCCGTAGGCCTCCCGAAAAAGGATGGTCTTAAGGCTTTTCTTAAAGGCCGTCAGCGAGGGAGCCTGCCGAAGTTCACCTGGGAGTTTGTTCCACATTGCCGGTGCCACCACCGAGAAAGCCCGACCGCGAGTACTCGCTTTGCGGGCTTCCCTCGGGGGGACCGTCCGCAGGGAGAGGGCCACCGAAGCACGGGTGGGCCGGGCCGGATCTAATTGTCGGGGAAGACGCTCCGCCAAATAGGTTGGGGCCAAGCCATGGAGGGTTTTGTAAACCAAAACCAACACCTTGAACCTTATTCGGGAGGCAACGGGTAACCAGTGTAGGCGAGCCAGGATGGGGGTGATGCGGTCATAACGACGCGCACCAACCACCAGCCTGGCCGCCGTATTCTGGACCCGCTGCAGTCGCCGAACAAGGTTCAAGGGAAGCCCCATGTAGAGAGCGTTGCAATAGTCCAACCTCGACATGACCAGCGCCTGTACCACTGTCCTCAAGGAGCCCTCATCGAGGTACGGGCGAATCTGGGCGATAAGCCTTAGATGGTAAAAGGCCGACCTGACCACGGCTGACACCTGAGAGTCCAGGGTCAGATCCGGGTCCAGGACGACGCCCAGATTCCGCACTCTTTGCGCCAGCTGGAGGGCGGACCCACCCAGACTGGGAAGAGGGCCACAGTACCCCTCCGATGAGCCCCCGAAGAACATAACCTCGGTCTTGCCTGGGTTGAGCTTGAGTCTGTGGGTCCTGGTCCAATCCAGAACCGCAGCCAGGCAACGATCAAGGGTACGGACGGCCTCCACTGCACAGGTGGAAAAGGAGAGATAGAGCTGCGTGTCATCAGCGTACTGATGACAGCAGACTCCATAACTCCGGATGATCTCGGCCAGCGGCTTCATATAGATGTTAAAGAGCATTGGGGAGAGCGACGACCCCTGAGGCACCCCGCAAGAGAGTGTCCAGGGCGTCGACAGCTCACCACCCAAGCTCACTCGCTGGATACGGCCCCCAAGGAAGGACCGGAACCAGGCCAAGGCCTGGCCCCCAATCCCAACCTCCGAGAGCCGCTCCAGCAGGATACCGTGGTCGACGGTATCAAAAGCCGCTGACAGGTCGAGAAGGACCAGCAAGGAAGAGCAACCCCTGTCGGCCCTCCTCAACAGATCATCATGCAGCGCGACCAGGGCCGTCTCCGTCCCATGACGCGGCCTGAACCCGGACTGGAAAGGGTCCAGGACATGGTTCTCCTCCAGGAACGACTGGAGACGCAGGGCGGCGACTCGCTCAATCACCTTGCCCAAAAAGGGAACATTGGCTATGGGACGATAGTTGGACAAATCGTCCACAGCCAAGCCGGGTCTTTTAATAATGGGCTTCACCACCGTCTCCTTCAGAAGACTAGGAAAAATCCCGTCTCTGAAGGAGGCCGAAGCAATCAGTGAAGCCCATTTCGGCATGCTCCCCCCTGCGCTCTTAATTAACCAGGAAGGGCAAGGGTCGAACGGAGAAGCCGCAGGCCTGCAGTGTCCCAGGGCCCTGGAGGCGTCCACAGTTGTTACAGGCCCAAACTCAACAAACCGAGGCGACCGAGGCGGCCCGACACTGGCCACGACCGAGGCCGAGCTAGGGCAACCGGAGTCCAGCTCGGAGCGGATGGCCTCTATCTTAGATTTAAAGTGGGCTGCAAATGACTCGCTAGTGAAATCACTAGGAGGAGGCCCCGGCGGACCGGGATTGGTGAGGTCTCGAACCACACGGAAAAGTTCCGCTTGACGATTCGAGGCCTCACCAATTCTCAGGGCGACAAAAGATCTCCTGGCCGCCCTTATCGCACGAGAGTAGCAACCGGTCAACGCCTTAACCGCAGCCCAATTCTGTGCCGTCCGAGCCTTCCGCCATCTGCTCTCTAACCCTCTCCGCTCTTGCTTCATCGCCCGCAGCTCCTCAGTAAACCAAGGAGACGAGCGGGCTCGGCATCGGATCAGGCGCTTGGGGGCGATCCGATCGACAACCCCCGCCACCTCCTCAAACCACCGTTGGACAAGGGAGTCGGCCGGATCGTCATCCAAACCGTCTGGAACATCCCCGAGGGACTCCGAGAACCGCACAGGGTCAAGGAGCCTCCGGGGACGGGCCCAGATGGAAGGGCCCAGCTCCCCGCGGGGCGGGGTGGCTACCGCAAGAGAGAAAGTCAGCAGATAGTGATCTGACCATGACACGGGCCGGGTCAACAACCTCCCGACCCCCAGATCCGAACCCCGCGATGTGGAGGCAAAAACCAGGTCCAGGGTGTGTCCACCCTTATGGGTAGGTCCGATGACTAATTGGGACAGGTTCATGGAGGCCATGGACTCCATGAATTCCAGAGCTGCTCCCGACAGTCCAGCCTCGGCATGCACGTTGACGTCCCCTACCACCAATAGGCGAGGGGACCTCAACAGTGCAGCCGAGATGAACTCGGAGAGCTCCGGAAGGGAGAGTGCAGGGTCGCGGGGAGCACGGTACACAAGCACTACCCCAAACCTGTCCCTTTGACCCACCATAAGGTGGAGACATTCCAAACCTGGACTCACCAACGTCGCGGATCTGCTGACATGAAAAGAATCCCTAAAGACCATAGCCACCCCGCCACCCCGCCCCTCTGACCTGCCCAGCTGCTGCACACGGTAACCCTGGGGGCAGAGAAGGGTGAGGGAAGCCCCACCCCCCTCACCCACCCAGGTCTCCGTGAGGAAAGCCAGGTCGGCACGCTCATCCACGATCAGATCGTGGATGAGAGGGATTTTATTATGTACCGACCTGGCATTAATCAGCAGACAGGACAGGCCAGAGAGGGAACAGACGGGTTGGATCCCTACCATTTGGCGGTGAGCCGACGGGTCAGAACGGGGGACAGACAATAATTGTCTGTCCCGAGTTCTCCTTATCCGATCGACCCGCCGGCCCAGAGCGTACCTCCCACGGCCCGACACCACCCTGATGGGGCACCCGGCAGGCTCCATAGGTCTCAATAGTTGGGGACCCAGTACAAAGTAATACAAAACACAAATAAAACAAGCAAACAAATAAATAATAACCAACAGGAAAAAAACAACTAATAATTAATAAGCAAGATACAATACAAGCAAAATATGGGTACAATACAAACAAAATAAAATAGAAAACAATAAAATAAGGTAAAAAACAAAATTAACATGTGGGGCTCTCACATGGCCAGTGATGGAAAAAGGGGGGGGAGGGGGGGAAGAAAAAGGGGGGGAGGGGGGGAGAGGGAAGATCGTTGCCGCCATCTATGGCCGCCAGTGAAGGCTAATCCGCAGCCTACAAAGGCTGTCGGGCCTCCCAAACAGCCAAAACAGCGGCACCAATTCAAGTCTCACTCCATGGGGCTACGATGGCATGATGGAATCAGTCTTGTCCTTCCGGTGTCCCAAGGCATGATCAGATAGATGGAAAAACGATAAGCCACAGTTGCCCCCCCCCAAGGCTAACGCCGACGGCCTAGCCGCCGCCCTCAAGGGCGAGTCCCAACATGGACGGAGTTGCTCCGGCGGCCGGCCTGCCGCCCGAAAAGGCCAGGGCCCGCACCCCACCGACGCCGACAACCAAGCCGGCGCCCATGAGGGCGAGTCCCAAACGGGATGGTATCACACCAGCGGCCGGCATGCCGCCCGAAGAGCCGGGGCCTGCGCCCCACCGGCGCCGACGGCCGATCTGCCGTCCGAAGGAGAAAAACCCCCGGGATCCAAAGCGCCGGCGACCGGCTAGCCGCCCGAGAAAACCCCCGGGATCCAAAGCGCTGGCGGCCGGTTCGCCGCCCGAGAAAACCCCCGGGAAACAAAACGCCGGCGGCCGGCTTGCCGCCCGAGAAAACCCCCGGGATCCAACGCGCCGGCGGCCGGCTTGCCGCCCGAGAAAACCCCCGGGAAACAAAACGCCGGCGGCCGGCATGCCGCCCGAGACCAGGGACCCACACCTTCCTCCTCCAGGCAGCGCAGCCAGAATAAAACACCACCCTCTCCGAAGTAGCATTCCCTCACCGGGGAATGCTACTCGCAGCCGAAGATGGAAAGGTAAGGGGGCTAGGGCGGGAGAAATGGAATGACCATCCCCAGCCCCCCACCGAGCGGCAAAGGAGCGGGGAAAAAACAGCCCCGGTAGGAGCAGCTCCGGTAAGCCGCAACAGCACAGCAGCCCCCCCTAAAAACCGATGGAAATGAGAGGGGGGGACGAGGGGGAGGGGGGAGGGTCGCCCAGACAGTTACCCACAAGCCGGGGGACAAGATGAAGTGCCTCCACGACGGCAACCCGGGCAAGAATCTCAATGGCGAAGAGGAGGCAGCGTCTCCAGCGTCTCCAGCGTCTCCGAGATGGACAAAGAGGGGGGGGGATCCGCCAAATCCGAGCCCCCAACCGCTCCAAACAAACCCCTCTAAAGCCCCCCTAAATCCCCTATGGCACCAGAGAGCCCGCATGTCAAAATAAAAATTAAAATAAAAAGCATGGCAGCGCTAGATAAAAAACTTTAAAAGCGCTAAGGCGCAGACAAACAGAGTAGCTGCTGCCGCCCGCCATCTTGGAAAACAAGCATCACAAGCCTTCTTGATTCAAGTTGCCACTCCAAGGGAGGCCCATAAGTCATCTACCCAGAACAGGCCTTCCCTTCCCGGTGGCTGGCCTGATCCTTTGGAATCAGCTCCCTAGCAAGATAAGGCTTGGTGAATCCCTTCTGACATTTAAAAAAGACATTTTAAAGGACCCACACTTTCCCTCCCAATCGGGCACATTTGGGGGAGAAGCATGGGTCCTTTAAAATATCTTTAGCCACTGAGGCAAGTGCTCCCCCCCAATCAGGCATGTTGGGGGAGAAGTGTGGGTCCTTTGCAAGCAGCAATGGCCACAGTTGCCATTTGCTTCAGGGGCTTAAAAAACTTTTAAAACCCATGCCATTCCCTCCCAACATTCCCCAAAAGCAGTAAAACAAACACATAAAACACATGAACAGTTAAACACATAAAACACATAAAAACACAAAATGAAAATAAAACAAAAACAAGATGATTTTTTAAAAAAATCATTTCAAACAAAAAGAAAAAAATCAAAGAAAAATGAAATGAAAAACAAAACAAAATGCCATTTTAGCATTTCGTGCCCATCTCTAGTACTTATATTGACTGTAATGGCATTCTAGAAGTGCAGAAATTCTGAATTCATAAACTTCTGAATTCCAAATCTGAATTCCAGTGCACATGCTAATTTACAGTAAGTGGAAATAATTATCAGATTTTGACAGCTTCACAGGAAGAGTTTAACCCTTCTCTTTCTTCCTCTGAAGCTGCCAGTTGTTCCCTCCCACCTGCAAATAGCAGCTTCTGGAGAGTGATCTTCCTAAGAAGCACACCAAAATGACAAACCGATGGAAAGGGAAGAAGAAATCAGGCAAGCACAGAGCTTTGTAAATCTCAAAATTACCATATTCTGGACAGAAAAACACAATGGAGTGGGTGTCCTAACAGAGCCCATGGACTGAGCTCTTCTGTCCCAGAATTTCCTTCTGCTGTCATCTAACGTAGTGTCCAAAACAAAACAGGCTTCCAACATCTCAAGAAAATGTCATTCCTCTTCCAGATACTGGTGAGGGCATGGTGAGACTGGAGCTCGGGAATCTTTTCAATCCACTTCTCAATCGGTGTTCAAAACCGATTTCAACACGGAGGCAAGTTCACCTCGGCTCGAGGAAGGACGTGAAGTAACCACCTCTATAGAACATGGTATTTAAGAAGCTCACTTGCAATACCTTTTGTTTCTTTTTTGTAAAACAAAAATAAACGTGTACATTTATATTTAGAGCCCATCTCATAATCAGAGGCTCTAAGACATAGCCACCCCATCTCTTACGTAAATCTGATGAGATGACCTTCTTCCTCTGTACAGGTTCCTGATCATTAAGATTTGAAATCAAGATGGTGTTCGGAATGTCTTTGTTTTAAGAAGAATGATCTGCACAGAAACAAGGACTTCTCCATGATGAGTTATTAATCATAACAATACATTACGTTTTTGCTCTTGAGAATATGAGGACCAAGCTGAAAGGGGATTCCTTGGGCTTACTGTCCACCTGCAACTCTGCTAGGTAGGATGGTTTTGAGCATCAGGCAAAGTCTCCTGTATTGGCAGTATGTCAGTAGTGTAGTTTTTGTTTGGAAATCACTGTGTCATTAGTGGAACAAGACTTTGTGATCTCTGTGGCTACTGTAGGTCTACCCGCAAAGGATATTAAGTTCCCATTAATGTAGCAGGACACTCTCTGAACTTGGTCTCTGGTTGTACCTTTTTTCCGACTGAACAGGAATGGGAGTGAACAACCAGTTAAGAGCCATGTGCATTAACTGGTAAGCATCTTAGTTGTTATTAAAGTAATCCATTTGTTTTATACTGTGACTTTTAGCTGTGGTTTGATGTTCCAAATTCTGTTGTGGATGAGTATGAGTGCATTCTGTTCCCAAAATACTTAGCTGCTGCATTCAATGGCTCTGCATTGTTCCATATATTTTGTAGTCCAATAACAGTTCACCTTCATCTTTTTTTTTTCCTTTTCTGAAAAGTGAAGTGACAAAAGGGCATATTGGCCATCTGGAACAAAGGCAGCACTCACGGTCGTGTTCTTGCAAAAGAAGAGTCCCAGATCTTCCTTTTAATTTGCAACTGCTTTGAATTACAGAGGGCATCTTAGCTATTTGGGTGAATGTTCTATGCATTCAAAATACATTTGCAATTGATTTTGCTACCCCTAAAAAAGATGTTATCATTGCCCAGTGTCATGATTCTTTTGTACTATGATGCAACAGTCATTGCAGGAAGAGTTTCCAAGCTGAGCTATTTCATTTTTGTATGGATAGAGTCCAAGTCCAGAAAAAGCTCTAAAATAATTAACACATACCTCTTTCTGCCTCACTGGACTGCTTGCTTTGGCTGTCAATCACATCAACTTCACTAAGTTCTTCTATTTAAGAAGGTAAGAGCCAATGAACAGTCAGTTTGGGTCAGGGGGAGTTGACAATTAATGTACTTGAGAAGACAGACAGCATCCTGCCTGCTCAGAGGGTTGCGGCAGTGGTACCCATTAGAAATGGGCACGAATTTAAAAAATGGTGTTTCATTTGTTGTTTGTCATTGAGAGGTCCATTACATTTGTTTCCATTTTTTGTGAATTTTTTGGAAAAATTTTGTTTTCATTTTTTGTTTTTTCGTTTTTCATTTCTACCCGCTTTTTGCGCGATTTTTAAAAGCATTTCCGTGTGTGGGCGTCCCCCAACGCCCCAGACCAGAGGGAAAACACTAAAAAAAATTGATGCTGGCAGAGACACAGTATAGACTAGGTTCCCAGGGAGGCTGCAAAGTCAGCGGCGGGCATTGCCCAGGGTGCAAGGCAGCCACAGAGTGACTTCACTGCAGGGCAGGGGAGGGTACTCACCAAGAGGTATGCACACACGCACACAAGGAGGCTGCAGGACTGAAGCTAGAGTCGCAGAGACAGCAATCCCACCCTAACTCCCACCGGAGACTTCAAGGAGGACGGGGGCTGCCAGAGCTTTTTATGCCCTCTGTGGCTGCCAGACCTGCCCAGTCTGCAACCTGGGCATGCTATTGGTTGACGTTGTCCAAGAATTTACATGATCCCATTACATGGCTTGCCTCCATGTTGTGGCTGGAGTGGCGACATCCATTTTGTCATCCTTAAAGGGGAAAGAAAAATACATTGCGATGGGAGAAGACAAAAACAAATGTTTTAAGGATCCCAACCCCCTGGTAGGTAATAATTTCAAATAATTATCACATTATTGCTGCATTTTTATGGATGTCCAGGGCGTTTGAATACCCACGAAATCAATATTAGGCATCTGGGAGCCATTTTGGGTCGATGTCCCCTAACTCCCCTTAAAGGAAAAAAATACAGTGATCTGAGAAAAGACATAAATGCATGTTTTAAGGACCCCAACCCCCCTGGTAGGTATTATCAGACAGTATAAATAATTATCACTGTGTTTTTATGGATGTCCAGGGCGTTTTTTAACATTTAAAACAGCTCATTTCATTGCACGTCGCCAGTAACGAAAACGAAACGTAACAAACACAATTTTCGTGTTTCTGTTCGTTTTGTTCCATTTTCATCACAATTTTCTTTAGTCGTTTCGTTACGTATGTTCGTTTCGTGCCCATCTCTAGTACCCATAATCAGTGTCATTGGGTACTATTGCATACCCTCTGTCTCCCACATGCCATTTTCCTTTGCCTGGCAAATCCTTGGCTTATGACTTTAAAACTAATGCTCTGTAGCTACATACAGTTACTCCTATCATTGCTAGTCCGCATAACCAGCGGTAAAGGATGTTGGGAAGTGTGGTCCCACAGTACCTGGAGGACCGCATATTTCCCCTCCCTAATATACAGTAGCAAATATTAAACATTATAACCAGATCTGCATGAGGGGAAAGGGCCATCAAACTTCAGAGCTCCACCGAGCTTCCTGTGTGTTCTAGGCCAGGACTGCCCCATCTCTGCTGTCTTTCCAGAAGCAGGCAAAGACCTTCCTCTTCAGGCAAGCTTTCCCTGAATGAGGGTCTATTTACTATGTGAATTTTATAATGATTACCATACATGATTGCATTGACTGATTTCATAAGAACAACAGTGATTTCCATGTTAGTTTCCATTGCTATAATGGATTTTTTTTCTTTCTGTGTGCTCTTTATAGCTTTAATGTTACATTTTAATGTTCTAAGATGCCTCCCCTAATTCCTTGTTCTTAATTAGAATATGTCTGAAATATTCTGGGCTGTATATTGTCCCTCTTTATTGTAAGCCATCTTGGGTCTTTTTCCAAGGAGGAAGGTGGAGTAAAAAATATTCAAAATAATAATTATAATAATATTCTAGAGAAACAGGTTGGGTTTATCAGAAAATCATGAAGCTGCCATCATAAATATTGGTAACAATATAAAATATTACTACAGCCCCAAACCTAACTGTTATGGGCCTGGTAAAGTGGAAGGCCCCTACTAACTACCCCAGACAGAAGGTTAACTAGGTTAACTAGCAACCAAACCTTCCTTCTCCCATTGCCACATTTACTAAAGCAAAACTTGCAAGGATGGCTCAGATAATTCCCAAATTCCAGTATACATCTCACCTAAAGATTTTTTATGCTAAATCCAGTAAAGAAACTCTATCTATCATGGAGGTGTTTTGGACAGTGTTTTAATTAGAATTAGATTGTAGCATTATAGCACCACCTACAGGGGAACTTTGCATTTCTAGGCTGTCAATTAAGTTAAAAAAAGGTTTTTCTTAATTATCGTAGACAATTACAAAACAAGTCATACCAGAAACAGAATACAAACCACAGTATAGCTCCAGCGAAAATTCAAGGTCTGATTGTTTATCTTCTGAAAGAAAATGCTTCAGAAGCGTTTCTGAGAATTCTGTTGGATATTCTTCACACATCTGCACCACACATGCATAGCATCTTGCCATTAATTTGCTGGATATTTAAATACAGAAATATAGAATCAATTCACTCACAATCAGTTCTGCTAGAAAATTCCATTTAGAGGCAACTGGGGTGTTTGTAGTAGTTAATACAGCAAAATTTTCTGGAAACAGCTATAAATCAGGAGGGAGGAAGTGATGGGCTCTCCTTTGGTTGTTAAAATATAACTCCCATCACTGCTAATTCCTTGGTCTGATCAGTCAGGGCTTTCACATATTTTACCCTTTCATATCCCAGTAGACCACTTTGTGCTCTTCTTTGAGTTACTGTACAAGTAATAGTACAGATACTGCATATATTCAAACAATGTTTTCTTATGGTATTCATCATGACACCATAAGATTAAGTAATGGGACATAAATGGAAGGAGATCTGAGTGAACAAATGTGTTATCACCCAACTGCTAGAGGGGCAACATCAACCATCCAGTTTGTTTCACCAAAGGATGTCAGATGATCTCTTACCCAGAGATGCACTTACTATATTTCCACATATACATTTCCCCAATACATACACATTGTAGTCTGTAACTTTCCCTAATCACATGGATTTTTTTCATTCAGAACTCATGAACCAAGAACCTTGTGAACTGGGCAATCCAAAGAACTGTGTTCTATCTGCCTAGTAGTCTAATTAATAATTATGTGCCATTAAGGTCATTCAAACTTTGGAAATATTTTCTTTTGCCATAGGCAGAAATTCCTCAAGTAACAGGACAACCTCATGCCAATCTTGCACTCTGGATTCTACAGGGAGCACAGACTCCCATGGCCCCGCTGTTCCTCCTCATGGCCTGGACAACTGGAAGGAAATGAGCCCAAACCAATAAGGTATGAGTCAGAAGTTAGACATCAAATGCCCTGTGAAAGTGTAGCCATGCTTGCAAACAAAAGCTCTCAGGGTTGAAACTTGTTTTCAAATTAATACATTGCCTCTAGGCCTGCCGCACCAGACAAATTTCCACTTCCTGTTTATGTTTATTTTGCTTTATCTTGTTTTTGGTGTTGTGTGACATGCCTTCGTGGTGTTTTCTTTGGTAAAAGAGGAAGAGCGGCAGATGTACTTAGGACTAGCAAGCTAATTTTGGCATTCAAAAGCATCTGTGATTCTGTGCAAAGTGAGATTCTGTCAAAGCTATTTTTTATTCCTTTGCGGTAAATTACTTCTGTGTTTATTCTTTCAAAACTGGTTGGAAGAAATAAAAACAAGACTGAAAAAGCAGCTTTTTTATACAAGGTTGTCAGTCTTGGTGTTCCTCAATTCAGTTCCTTCTTCCAGTCTCTCCTTCCCTGGTTTTGCCTCCTGTTATGTGCCCAAGCTTCCCTTTGCTTCCTTTCTTTTCCTGGAAAGTTGAGAAGCAGTGGATTAAGGCACAGCCTGTCTCAAAGCAGCAGGCCGGCTGATTCCCTTGGGCAGTCTTGTGCCAACTGGATTATATCAGTGCCTTTGTTTTTCCAGCAAAGAAGGAGAAAGTACAGCAGATTGGAATAAAGAGCAGCCAACCCTATAGTTTAACAAATTAACTCCGGCTATTAAGCACAATGGTCCTGGGTAGGCCAAAGAGGTCAGGTCTTAGTTTAATTATGCTGACCTTCAAGTCAGCCAGCAGGAAACATGCACCCTAATGCTTGTTGCCACCCTCACACATTCTTAAGGGCTTCTGATGAGCCCCATGTTTTTGTACAGTCAACCAAATCAATTAACACATTTTATAGCTCACATTCATTATGAAGTACAGAAAATCACGTAACCCCATATGGAGCTCAGTAAACTAACCATGCAAAATCTCCTCCATTACAAACAAGAAAACACATTGCACTTAATCTTAATCTCACTCGAAAATAGAAGTTCGAAAGGTCAACTGGGAAAGCAAGAATGTAAACACATAATGAACGACTATAGGCTAGGGGGAATTATATTCTAAACTAGCTGATAAAGAAAAAGCTTTCAGTACAAGTTGGTCAAAAGAGCACAGTGTGTTTTTGCTAGTCTCAAGGAGTATTCCACCTCAAGTTAGCATTAGTAGGAGCTGGAGTCCACCACATCTGAACGGCACTGGGTTCAGACAGATTGTGTAAATGTGAAGCAAGTTATCCTTTCTTTGGCTCAACTTATGCCTAACATTCATATTTAACTATCCTGCATGACAATACCACCTTAACATATCTTAATTGATGTCCATACTTCTTAAATAACTCTTCAAAATGACGTTGTTCCAAGATTATCTATGGCTGAGTCTGAAAACACAGTACATGAAAAACATAATGACTCAAAGGAAAGCTACTTTAACTATATATGGCTTGGCAAAATCACAGTCAAATGAAGATTTCAATTTCAAATATTTTCCAGATGTGGATACCCATCTGCACTGGTCCTTTTTTGCTGCAGCCTAGTTTGTTATTATTTCCATCTCCAATTTATGGCTACTCTGTGATGAACAGCCTCCCAAATGTCTTGCTGTCAGCTCTCCTGCTCAGCTTTTGGTAAACCCAAGTCTGTTGCCTTCTATAGGGCAGTGGTGGTGAACCTTCCACACTCCAGATGTTTTGGACCACAACTCCCACAGTCCTTTGTCACTGGCAATCTAGGCTTGGAATGCTGGTAGTTATGGTCCAAAACATGTGGAGTGCTGAAGGTTCGCCACCACTGCTATAGGGAGTCAATCCACCTCATATTATGTTCCTCATCTCCTGCGACCTCCAACCTTTCCCAGCAGTATTTGTATTTTCCAGAAAATCTTGCCTTCTCATGGTGTGCCCAAAGTAGGATAGCCTGAGTTGCATCGTTTTTGCTGTAGGACCCATTTGTTCCTCTTTCTGGTAGTCTAGGGGACCTGTGAAAATTAATGTCATATAAATCATGGAGCTTAACATGGGAAAGAGGTTGTGGTTTCTTCAGTGTGTACTTAAAATCTATTTTAAAAGTTAGTTGTATATTAGATTAGATGTCTTCAAGTATTGATTTCCTCATTTTTTAAAATATCCCTGAACCATTTAAACCATTAATTTATAATGCTTGAACTCAATAAGTAGCAGTGTTATAATAATGTATACAGCACTATAGTCAAACTGTAATAATGGCAAATTATTCCAATGAGCATGAATTTAAGATGACAAACTACATAATTTAATGCTACAAATGTAAAGGAATGCGAAAATGTCTAGCAACGGTGTCTGCTATGTTATGCAGTTTTATTTCAGTAATATTTCTAGATTCTTTATGGTACCTCTGCTATTTTAATTAGTTGCTGATTTTTAATTTTTTTGTTTATCTTTTTATTTATATGGATTATATATGACTCAAAAGATTATAATATTAAATACATTGTCATATACGTTATATTAAATATATTATTAATCTATTAACTATAAAGTGATAAATAACTGTTACAAATAAAGTAGAAATCAGGCAATGTACAGCAGCAGTGAGATTGTAAAACAAAAATAAATTTGTATAGTTAAAACGGAGTGTAAGTAAACAGGGACATTTGGAGCAGTTTGGGTTGTGTGTTTTTTATATTGGGAGCTGTGAAACAAGTAAATTTCCCCAGATGTGGAATCGATAAAGATTTATCTTATCTTATCTTAATTGCCCCCAATATTTCATATTCCTAAATTTGGAGATTCTATGTTTACAAATTGAACCCTGTTAAAAAAACACTTTTCTTTAAGAAGCACACATATGGGGGGGAAGCAATCTTTAAAAAGTCAATTTGCCTTGGATTTGGCAAAGTGCCTAACTGTCTAGATCAGGGGTGCCCAAACTTTTTGTAAGGAGGGCCAGATTTGGTGGCTGAGTATGTGTCAGGGGCCGATTGCTCCCCGACCCTGCCACCCCACTGCAAAAGAGGAAGGAAGGAAGGGGGGGAACAAGGAAGGGAGGAAGGGGGGAGGTGGGGACCAAGGGAGGAAGGAAGGAAGGAAGGAAGGAAGGAAGGTGGGGGCCAAGGGAGGGAGGAAAGAAGGAAAGAAGGAAGATGGGGACCAAAGGAAGCACAGGGAGCCGTGGCCACAGATCGCCCCTTGGAAGAGGCGATCTGTGCGACCTTGCACCCCCCCCCAAGCTCCCCAGTGGTGGTGATGGCTCGCCCGCCAGCCCACCCCACAGCTCCTTGGTGGTGGCAGAGGCCCGCTGGCCTGCCCATCCCCACTGGCCTGCCCGTCCCCACACATTCCCCTGAGGTGCTGGTGGCGGCAGACCGCCCGTCCACCCAAGCTTCCCAGCGGTGTCAGTGTTGGCAGATTTTTTTTAAAAAAAAGGGGTGAAGGAGGGGGGAGGGGCGGGCCAGCCAGCCACGGGCCACTCAGAATGGTCTGACGGGCCGGATTTGCCACCCCCCCGGCCGGACTTTGGGCAGGCCTGGTCTAGATACTATATGGCAGCCTATGTTCTCTCTCTTTACATCTGTGACTATGATTTGATTGTTGGAGGGGAGACTCCCTATTCTAAAACATAAAGGAGATGGGAATTTGCTTTGTTATGGGATTTGATTTTTTGTGAATAGATATTTTAAATCTACCCCTTCTGGAACTGGTTATAGACTTGGACAAAGATAGCTTGGACTGCATTTCCATATGTAGTAGTATAAATCTGCATATAACCCCAGTTGATGTAGGACGTTCTGCTTTTCCTCCCCGCCCAAGGACCTGTTCCAAAATGCTTGTCAGTATTCCAGAACACATATTTAGGGTGCACAGGTAGGAGGGGAGATACTTTATTTGGGTAGAAGTGGTGGGATCCTGGAGATGTAAACCCTGGATCTTGGCCCTAGATTTCCTAACTTCTGCTGTCTCCATGTAATGGGGAGAAAGCATACTCAGTTTTAATATGCATGCAAATACATTTTAGTGAGTGGCCAGACCCTGTGGCCAGACCCATGTCCCATTGGGGGAAAATGTACCTTAAAATCTACATATGGGGGGGATGATAGATTTCAGAGCTGGGTGTGTGCAACAAATCAAGACAGCATGACCTTGGCAGTGCAAAAATAGGGGTCAGCATTGCCAAAGCTTGGAAAAATACATTTTTTTCAGCTACAACTTCCAGAACCACAAAGCTAGCATGATAACTAGGCAAGTTTGCTGAGAGACAGTGGGAGTTGCAGTTCCCCCCCCCAAAAAAAAAAACTTCAAGCCTTGGTCTTATCCATCCTTACTCTTTATTTAACTGCTTGTGTTATCTTGTAGCTTTTATGTAATGCTGCCTTTTAATGCTGTAAGATGTCCCTCAATTCCCTTTTCTCAATACTTGAACATGTCTTAATTGTACTGGACTGTATATTATCCCTCATTAAATGGATTAATGAGTCCCTCATTATTGTAAGCCACCTTGGGTCCTTTTTCAAGGAGAAAGGTATGGGTAAAAATAGTCTAAAATAATTAAATAAATACTGTGGTACCTCTACTTACGAGTTTAATCCATTCTGAATACATGCTCTTAAGTTGAACTCTTAAGTACAGCAGCCCTATCTAAATAAATAAATAAATTAATTAATTAAAAATCAATCAATCAATCAATAAAAATTGGAAGTAGAGTAGACTGCATCTAACATTTGTAAGGCAGCAGTTAAAATGCCAATGGTTTTTCGCTCTTAAGTCGAATTGCTCTTAAGTCAAGCTGCTCGTAAGTAAAGGTACCATTGTATTTTGTTTTGAAACTTGTTCGCAGGAATCGTTTTTGTATCTTCTAGGGCTGGAGATTTAATTTATGATCATCACTGGCTTTTATTAATGTTGCTGTGTTTATTTGTTTCATTAAGACATCGGGAAGTCTGATGCAAGCCATCTTTATGGGGCTTAGCCATTACAGGGCAACACACAAATTGTTTTAATGAAATAGATAAAATCAAAAGAACTGGGGCAGCAGTCTTCAAATGCTCTGCTCTGCTTCCACTGAATTCCTCTCGGCACAAATCTTTATGAGCCCAACTTCTGCTCACTGGGTCTTTCCTGGCAGTTGTCCAAGCTGACACTCAAAGTCCTAGCCTCCCGCTATATGATCTATCTTGGGGGGGGGGGTATGACCATGTTCTTACAGTAAGTCTACCTGAAGAAACACCATAACAGATGCTGAGTGGATTATTTGGCTGGGCTAAGAAAAGAAGATGCTTCCCTGGGTAACATTCCTTTCATCCCAAGAGGCTGTGAGCAGAACAGAGCTTTGTTTTTCTCCACATTTGTTTGCCCCTTTGCTGGGTGGGTGGAAATCTGCACAGCTCAATAAAAGCAATACTTAGAAGTTTCAGCAGAGAAACACATAAGGAATATATTAATTTTTAATACTGTTTTAAGAAACCTTTCTCTTTTTCTGGCTCAAAGCCATCATGGCTAGTATATTTATACAAAGGAGCCTGTAATATGCTCTAGTTAAGGATCTGTCAGTGTTTCCACTGCAAACGGTTATTTCCTTGGATTCATGTTATAATTATAAGATATACCTTCTAACCAGGCCAAAATTATAACATAACTTTGGTCCTCTGAATGATTATGTCTGTCATATGCTTGCAACAAACAGCTGTCATAACTCAATGTATCTCATTAAACATATGGTTTTAGGCTTACAATATCTTAAGATGCACTCTATTATTAAACTTTATTTAAATCATCTACACTGGCCTACCAATCTATAGTATGTCATATCTCTGTTGCATATTTCAGAAGAATGTTTCTTTATATATATAATTTGCATATTCTGAAGATTAAAAACCTGAACCCCTATGGGAGATATGCAGCTGGGAAATTTAAGGCTCCTGTCACATTTCAGATCTGGGGCTACATATGTAGTGTGAATTTGGGCACATCCCAGTATTGCAGTATGCATTCTTATGTAAGCTTTTTGGACACCCTCAACACAGCACTCACAAATAATTTTGAAAGCTAATCAGGATTGGATCTGATTACTGTTTGGATTGAAGACCAGGGGAGGCATGAAGCCTTCTAAAAGAACTGGAGAGTAGTTGCCAGTTAATTTTGACAATACTGGGCTATACTGGTCTCACTTCCCCCCCCAAAGCTTTCTACCTGTCTCCATTCTTTGTATCAATGACTATACATATTTTCACCCATTTCCTTTGTATTAATGCACACCTTACTGTATTGATGTTTTGGGATATCAGTTCACTGATTCTAATTTTCCAGGCTTTCCTAAACTTACCCATGACCTATTACGGAATCAGAGGCTTTCTGTTTCTCCATATCCTGGATATGATTACAATTTGAATATAAACATTTTCCCAGAATCATTACATTCTTCATCATAACAAACCTTTGTTGTTAAGAATAGATTGAACAAGGGCTATACTGGGATGAAAAATAATTCGGATGGATTTGAAAGTAATCTTTCCAAACTGCTTGACACATATGGTGAAGCAAAATATACTTCATCTTTAAGAGTCACATATTATTGGGGCTTATGAACCATTTTTGAGAAATAATGTGGGCAGCTAAACAACTAAACATGTGCACAGACTTAAATCTGTGGGAAATGATGCAAAATTTGTGTAAAATGCATGAATAAATATCGACCATAGGAAAATGCTTCCAAAAGTGCACACATTTTCAAATAAAATTCCATCAGGTCGCAAATGCTGATACACATCAAAGGCATGAAGAAAATGCAGGTTAGATTGGGTGCATCGATGAAATACTGAAACAGAGAACTTTACTTTATATGAATTTTATATACCACCATCTTGTAAAAACAACTCTACAAAGTCAAAACATGAAACAACAAAATGAGTAATAGAAATATATACAAACAGCAACACAGCACCAAAAGGCAATGAGCAATAAGATAAACACAAGATGTGTCCAGGCAATCAATTCAAGAATCACAACAGTAGGAATGATCACACAAAGGCCTCTTGCAAAAGCCTGGTCTTTAAAGCTTTCCTGAAGGTGGGCACAGATTGTGCCAGGTGGACCTCACTGGGGATGGAATGCTACAATGAAGGGCTGGCCCCTGAGAAAGCTCGATTTCATGTGGAAACTTTCCAGGATTCTCTGGGGGTGGCCATCCAAAGCACAACTGCCTGGGAAGCTCTTGTGAGACAGGCATTTGCTGATCTGAGGGAGATACACTCTGCCAGATAGTCAGGACCCAAGCCATGGAGGGTTTTGTAAACCAAAAACCATTACCAAGAACCTGATTTGGGAGGCAATGGGTAACCAGTGCAGACGACCCAAGATAGGGGTGCACAAACCTGCACAAACCACTAACCTGGCAGCTGCATTTTGCACCCGCTGCAATCTCTGAAACAGGCCCCAAAAAGCCCCACGTACAGTGTGTTGCAGTAGTCAGTCCTAGAAATCTCCAATGCATGCACAACTGTCCTCAGGGAGTCCTCGTCAAAGTATGTGCGAATCTGATAAAAGGCTGACTTGGAAACAGCCACCACCTGGGATTCCAGGGAGCAGGCCAGATCCAGTACAATGCCCAGACTTCTCACTCTTTCAACCAGCTTGAGGGAAGACCCACCGAAACTGGGGAGAGGGCCACTAAACCCATCAGAGGACCCACTAAAGAACAAAACCTCTGTCTTATCGGGATTCAACTTGAGCCTATTAGCCTGGTCCACTCTAAGACTTCATCCAGACAACACCCCAATGTCTGGACAGCCTCCATTGCAGAGGTGAAGAAGGAGAGGTAGAGCTTTGTGTCACCAGCATACTGATGGCAGCTAATCCCAAATCTCTTAACGACTAACCAGGATTGGTAAAGTTGCGAACCACCCGGAACAATTCCGCTTGGTGGCTCATGGCCGCGGAAATTCTCTGAGAGTAGTAAGAATTTTTGGTCACTCTAGTGGCTTTAACAGTTTTCTAAAAAGCATGCATAAACTCTCATGGCACACTGGTTTAACTGCTATACCGCAGCCAAATCTATGCTCATGAGCCAGAGTTCAAATCCTAGATAGCTGATTCATGTTTGACTCAGCCTTCTTTCATTCCAAGGTTGGTAAAAGGAGTACCCAGCTTGCGGAGTGGGGGGGGGGGAATGTACAGCCTGAATACTTAAACTGTAAACTGCCCAGAGAGTGCTTGCTGGGGGGGGGAGCGCAATGTGTAGCCTGCATAGCGTAATGAAACTGTAAACTGCCCAGAGGCTACTTGAAGTGGTATGGGGCGGTATATAAGGAGAACACTTTGCTTTGCTTTTGCTTTTCAAGCACTATGGGGTGATATATAGAGATTTTAATGCAGTGTAATTTATTTAGAAATGCAGATACAAAATAACTGCAACAAAAAAGCAATGCAATAATCTCTCTTTTCCCTATGTTATTGCTGCTGAAACAGGGCTTCCTCTTCAAAAAACAATAAAACTGTGACTGGAATTTATCTGTCAGGAAACTCCTGTTTGAAAAGAAAGGTTGTCAGCAAAGAAGCTAGGAAGCATAAACTGAGGGGGAAACACATTCCACATTATGGGAGTAGGTACACTCAAAGTCCTACTCCTAATGTGACCTCAGGCCTATGTGTACCTCCTCAAATGACATCAGGCAGGATGGACCTGGTTCCATGAATTCAGTGCAACTTCCTTTTCATTAAGCACAGATAACTCAGTAAGCTTTCTGAATCTAGAGCATGCCTTTCTCCTTTCCACCCCAGCAAACGCTGATGTAATCTAGGTATGTGTGCCCATCTGTGAAAGGCAAGGGGAAATATTGCACATAAGAGTTTTATAGAGAGAGACACAGAGAGGAAATAGTTCTATAAACTGGCCAAAGGGCTCTGTTGCTGGAGATTTCAGTTAGCGTATTTAAGCTGTTGCCTCCCAACCCATGCTCAGCCTCTGTAAATAAACTCAGCTCTTACAAAACAATGTTAATCTTGCAATAGTCCTTCCTTCTAAGGCAGTGGTTCCCAACCTGTGGGTCCCCAGATGTTCCTGGACTGCAACTCCCAGAAGTCTTCATCACTAGCTGTGCCGGCCAAGATTTCTGGGAGTTGCAGTCCAGGAACATCTGAGGACCCACAGGTTAAAAACCACAGCTTTCGGGGAAACCATACCAGAGGAAGGGCTGTGTCCCTAGTAATAATATGTATACCAAACCTAATAACACAAATAGTCATAACTATTATCGATTTGTAACCCATCATACACTTAAAAGGTTATCTGAATGCTTCAGGAGCCCTAGAAAAAACATTGGCATACCAGAATGGAGTTCCCTTTCCTCACCTTTGGACTTTTCATTCCCATTCCCAAAACTTCCACTGCCCTATTCAGTTTTACATGTGTTATAACTAGAGATGGGCACGAAACCAAAAAACGGTGTTTCGGTTTTTCATTTGTTGTTGAGAGGTCTGTTTTGGTTTGTTTCCGTTTGTCGTGAATTTTTTGAAAAATTTCATTTCCGTTTTTCATTTTTTCGTTTGTCCTTTCTACCCGCTTTTTGCACTATTTTTAGAGCATTTCCGTACGGGAGGGTCCCGCAACGCCCCAGACCAGAGGGAAAACACTTAAAAAATGGATGCTGGCAGAGACACAGTATAGACTAGGTACAAAGGGAGACTGCAAAAGCAGCAGCTAGCGTTGCCCAGGGTGCAAGGCAGCCTCAGAGTGACTGCACTGTGGGGCAAGGGAGGGTACTCACCGAGAGGTACGCACGTACGCACACAGGGAGGTTGCAGGACTGAAGCTAGAGTCACAGAGACAGCAATCCCACCCTAACTCCCACCAGATACTGCAAGGAGGACGGGGTCTGCCAGAGCATTTTATGCCCTCTGTGGCTGCCAGACCTGCCCAGTCTGCAACCTGGGCATGCTATTGGTTGAACATGATCCCATCACATGGCTTGCCTCCATTTTGTGGCTGGTGGTGACATCCATTGTAAAGGGAAAAGAAAAATACATCGCAATGGGAGAAGACAAAAACAAACGTTTTAAGGACCCCAACCCCCTGGTAGGTAATAATTTCAAATAATTATCGCATTATCGCTGCATTTTTATGGATGTCCAGGGCATTTTAATACCCAAGAAATCAATCAATATTAGGCATCTGGGAGCCATTTTGGGTCGATGTCCCCTAACTCCCCTTAAAGGAAAAAAATACAGCGATCTGAGAAAAGACATAAATGCACCTTTTAAGGACCCCACCTCCCCTGGTAGGTATTATCAGACAATATAAATAATTATCGCTGCGTTTTTACGGATGTCCAGGGCGTTTTTTAACATTTAAAACAGCTCATTTCATTGTGCATCGCCATTAACGGAAATGAAACGTAATGACTACAATTTTCGTGGTTCTGTTCATTTCGTTGCATTTTCATCACAATCTTCGTTTGTCGTTTTGTTACGTAACGTAACGAATAACAAATAACAGAAACAAAAAAATGTTCGTTCCATGCCCATCTCTAGTTATAACTGTTCACATATGCTTTAGGGATGTGAACTGGATGAGGTATCCAGTTTCAAACTCGTGGTTGACAGGTTTGTCTTTGTCTAGACTGCCCAGACAGACTACTGGAGAGAAAGGCACCATTTGCGTTCTGGAATCCTCCAGTGGACCTACAGCAGCCAAAGTGTTTGAGGAACACATTGGGGAAAGGGAGAACAGATAAATGTCAAGCACGCCCAGAATGCTGTATAAGCATGCTTTCATCCAAGTGGAAGTCTATAAAGAAAAAGGGAAAAGAAGGTACCATTAGAGCATGCTTCCACATATGCTACTACAAATTCTAGTTTTTCACCTTGTGCCTTGTCAGCTCACTTCTGGGATAATGCAAAAGCCAATTATGTGACATCACACAGTTTTTCCCTGGAATACCATATGTGGCACCTACTGGTCTCATTTTATGACACTGCAAGCTTAAGTAACAGGATTAGAGATGGGCACGAACTGAAAAAACGATGTTTCATTTTGTTTCATTTTGTTGAGGGGCTCGGTTTGGTTCGTTTTCATTTTTTGTGAATTTTCACAAAAAATTGTTTTGTTTGTTCATTAATTCGTTATTCATTTTTACCCGCTTTGCACGATTTTAAAAGCATTTCCGCGCGTGGGTGTCCCCCAACACCTCAGACCAGAGGGAAAACACTAAAAAAATGATGCTGGCAGAGAGACATTATAGACTAGGTATGCTGGGAGGCTGCAAGGCAGCGGTGGATGTTGCCCAGGGCACAAGGCAGCCGCAGAGTGACTGTGGGGCAGGGGAGGGTACTCACTGAGAGGTACGCACGCATGCTCACAGGGAGGCTACAAGACTGAAGCTAGAGAGCCAGGCTGCAGCCAGCAGGAACACAGAGACACACACCTGCCTGGCTGGCCTAAAGTGAAAATAACAAATCACAGAGACAGCAATCCCAACCCAACCTAACTCCCACCGTGCTCAGACTGCAAGCAGGATGGGGGCTGCCAGAGCTTTTCATGCCCTCTGTGGCTGCCAGACCTGCCCAGTCTGCAACCTGGGCATGCTATTGGTTGAAGTTGTCCAAGAATTTACATGATCCCATCACATGGCTTGCATCCATTTTGTGGCTGGCATCCATTTTGTGTCATCCTTAAAGGGAAAAGAAAAATGCATTGCGATGGCAGAAACACAAAAACAAACGTTTTAAGGACCCCACCCCCCCCGGTAGGTATTATCAGGCAAAATAAATGATCATCGCTGGGTTTTTATGGATATACAGGACGTTTTTTAACATTTAAAACAGCTCTTTTCATCTCACGTCGCCATTAACAAACATGAAACGTAACGAACCTAATTTTCTTGGTTCAGTTCGGTTCGTTCCAATTTCCCCGCCAGGTTTGTTATTTGTTTCATTACTTAATGAAATGAATAATGAATAACGGAATGAAAAAAATTCATTTTGTGCCCATCTCTAAACAGGATGTTGTTGCCATAATAACCCTTGTATGGAAGCTTGAATGTACCATATTTCTAAAGGGCTTAGAAAGCATATATTTAGGGGGAAATTCATTATTCATTACACATACAGAGAATCAGTTCATGAGATATGCATACATGACACTGGGATGGCATGTGTGCTTTAAAAAGAAACTAGAAGGTAGCCTTGTTGTTACATGCTGTCAAGTTGGAGCTGACCTAGAGCACTGCTAGCCAGAGTTTTCAAAGTAAATGAGATGTTTAAGGAATTATTCCAGTCCCCCAGTCAGTTTCCATGGCTCAGTGGGGATTCAAACCCTCTTCTCCAGAGTCCTAGTCCATCTACACCACTACACCACACTGGCAACCTTATCCGGGGTCAAAAACATGTCTCATTCAAACCAGTGCTGTCATCTCTACCAGGAGATGCTGGGAGATGAACCTGAAAACGTATGCCAATATAAATTTTTTAAAGATCCAAATGTGCCCCTTGCTGTTTGACATTTATGATGTTCATAGAAGAAAGTCAATAGTTTTTTTCAAAAATGTTATGGATGTGCAACAGAAATACTAGTGAGTTCTGGCTTGTATTGCATATTTCTGGTGGCTGCAGGTGCAGACTGAATGGGCCCCATCTACCAAAAAGAAACTTTGACCCACCATTAAAGTAGGCAGGCAGGCTTCCAGATATTCTACTACCAGTTCTGGGCCAGTTTCCTAACTTCTGACATAAAAGGCACGTGAGCTGCCCAGGTCCAAGCCAACAATTCAGTTTAGAGATTGTAGGATCTTCATAAATTGGATTCACATCTCCCTCCATCACCCAACAGTATTTAAGCCATTTGCTTCTTTCCACTCTGAGGCTATGGTGCAGTTCTTCAGCACTGCAGATGAGGATTTGAGTTTATCCAAGGAACAATAATTTTCTGCTAGGCTTCAGCTGTCCTTGGGGGCAGGGGATGCAGGGGAGAACAGCTAATAAAAAGAGAGGAGAAATTCTGAGGTATTTATTGTATGTTGTATTGCCATGCGTGAGCCCGAAACAGCTGTATTAGGATTAAGAAAATGTGATTACCCCCAAATATCTTAAATATTTGAGAAAGGATTTGGTGACATTTTCCCATTAAAAATAATTGGTTCCTTCTGTGCTAACTAGTGGAATACACATAAAAGGCCATTGGCAGTGGGACAGGATGAGGTATTTCAGCTGTTGTTCATATAGATGGATAACTCCAAGATGTACAGATGTGATGCACATTAAAAATGTAAAGTTACAGGCTTTCAAAACATTCATGATTCATAGATGGCCTAAGAGACAAGGAGCAACACACTGACATTTCACTGGCATTGTTCTGCTTTCAGTCTGTTATGGGGAAGAATGTGGTGGTCAAAAATCATATATTGTGTGGAACAAACCTTTTCCACATGTAACTATATTAGCAGAGGGAGCCTGGGCCTTCAGCATAACTAGCTGTGGGGGTGGGGAATACAGAGTCTTCACCCCTTGTGGAAAGAACTTTAAAAACCAAGACTGAAAGGAACTGAAAAGTGCAGAACTACCTACCAGCTACGTGCCGTTTCAGAATAAGGGATAAACTTGATGAGAAGCCAAGTGCATGGTGAGAAGTTGAGTTTTCATAAGAGACAAATGATGTTTGTTTATTCTGTTAGGTTACAATGACGTTTACAATGGTAGGCAAGCTGCATTTTTCTTTGGCAATCTGTCATTGGGAAGAAGGCATACACTGGACTTCATTTGCCACGTGACTGTAGCAAGTTGAGAGCTTTGGAGGAATGAGTCTCTGCCGCAATAATGTTATATCACATTCAAATTGCAGACCTGGTGTCTCACTCAGTTTGGCCCTGAGATATTGGACCAAAGGCTGAAATCACATAGGAGATGAAAGACTACCTCTCTCCCAAGTATAGATAGATGCTAATTTGTCCATGCTTTTAATTTCTCTTGTGAAAGTTGTTCTAGTGGAGGAGGAGGAGGAAGTCTTTCACAAAGACAAGGTGTCATTTGGGAAACATTCCACAAAATGCAGTGACCATGGTGGATCCATGTAAGCATCCCAAGACTGCCATCACATACTCGGTTGCCTGAGAAACAGTCCTACCAGTGGAAACAACCTCTGGGTTGACTGGCGTATATGAATATAAATAAAGTAATGGAATAACTACATTTGGCAAGACATGATTCCATTTTAGTTGTCATCCTGAATTAAGATCAATGTTTCCCCGGGTGGTCACACCAGGAGGGGAGGCCTTGTAACCTGTACTAGTCCTAAGCCAACTACAGTTCTTGTTTCTTTCCTTCTTCTGCTAACTTTATATCTCCTCTTTGCTCTTGTGAACTCAAGACAGCTTACATGTGTCTCCTTCTCACCATTTATCCTCACAATTAGCTTGCTGATTACCCAGCTTGCTGGGGTGGTGGTGAATGTGTAGCCTGCATACTGTGATTAAAACTGTAAACTGCCCAGAGACTACTTGAAGTGCTATGGGGCAGTATATAAGCAGAACACTGCTTTCTGAGGGCAGGTCAGTCTGAGGGAGACTGATAGTACAACCCCCACTTAGCCATGAATTTCACAGATTGGTGGGGTACTGAATCTCATTTGCCCAGGACCTAGCCCAACACCTAACTCACAGATAAGTTGCAATTTATTATTTGTCCAAACTTTTGCCCAAGTCGTAGCAAGAAAAATTACCCTTTAAGAGTCAGAAAGGGTGGGGCTGACCCAGGTCAGAAGAGTCAAGTTGTCCCTTTGTGAGCAGGAATTCTGCATTTTGACTGAGAGTAAACATAGGAAGAGTGTTGGGCCAGAAGCAATTAGGCTGGAAGAAAACTTCGTTTCAGCTGAAGTCATTGATGGTACAGTCAAACATACTGGCTGCCTTTCTCACTCTCCGTCACTGCTGCAGCTAAAACCACACTGCGTTTCTTATTTAACATCAAGAAATATCTCCATGTCTCTGTGCCTGAGGATCCCAGGGAGCAGTAAGAAATTATGCTAGAACAAGGCTTGATAACTGTACATTTTCTTCATATTGCAACATTATCTCTGGCACATCACTGAGTCCAATCCTGTAAATGTTGTTGTACAAGCGGGGCTGGGGTGGGGATAGAGATATTTATTTTGCACCATTACCACAAAGGTAATTCTGACTATTTTAGTTTGTTTTGGGTACAGGTTTTTGTGGATTGAAATCCAGATCAGAAAATGCACAGTGCAGTATCCTTAAGTCAGAAGTTAAATCAGAAAGAGTCAGTAGTTAAATCAGGAATTAAATGGGGACTTAAAGCAGACAGACAGAGAGACACGTAAAAGATAGGCAAGATCAAAGAAAAACAAAACAAAACAAAAGACACAAAACATGCGGCACCTTAAAGACTAACTTTTATATTTGTTTAACTTTAATATTTAATATTTAAATTTAACTTTCATATTTCATATTTAATGTTATATTAAAATATGAAAGTTAGTCTTTAAGGTGCCACATGTTTTGTGTCTTTTGTTTTGTTTTGTTTTTCTTTGGTCTTGCCTGGAATTCTTGAAAAGGCTAACACGGCTACCCTCTCCATGAAAGATAGGCTGGAGAGAGAAATTGTCATTTGGTTGAAGCACAAACTAGCCTCAATCCACAGTTGGCAAGTTAGCCTACTTTTGTGTTGTGATGGGTCAGCTGGTAGATAGCATAGCTTCCTTTGCATGGCTGATGCTTCAGGCATTAAACTCTAAAAGATGTGTGTGCCTTGAGGAATACTGTTTCCAGAGGAGAAAAGCCACATGTGTCTTAGCACGTGATCTGATCCTTACTGACAGTACAATGGGAAATCTTCATAGCCTACATAAGAAATGGAGCATCCTGTTTCTTTTCCTCTATCGCGAATGCTCAAATGCTCTGCAAGCAAAATTCAAAAAGCAACAAGTTAAAAGCACATCATTCAGATCCTCTTAACCAATAATATCTAGGAATTTATCTCCTCTGCCTCTTGTCATGTGTTTTTGATTTTCTTGATTGGTGTAGTTTAATTGTTAATTTTGTCTACTGTTTTTATAATATTACATAGATTATGGTTATTTTTGTCTTAAATTTGATATAATCTTTATATTATTTGTATATACTCACTGTATGTGTTTTATAATTTGTATTTTCTACTTTTCATCTTTGGCAAGATGGTCATGGTATATAAATCTAATAAACAAAATAAATACTCAGAGCTGCAGCTTTTGTAGCCATTCATATGTCTGACCTTGAAACTGGGTCAAATTACCAAAAGGAATCAATATACTACTGAGATTATGTACACTACCACTGAGGTATCCAAGTTAGTTCAATACTGACTATACATCTAGTCACAGAACAAGAAAACAAAATCCACTGAAATTTTAAATAAAATATTTCTATATTGTCTTAAAGAATTTAATGGAAAAGATTTCCCCCTCCTTTGACTTCCTGTATGGTCAAGTTCTATGCTTTAAGCTGCAATATAAATCAAACTTAGTTTGCATTTTTGAGCTATTCCCCCCACTGCCTTTCTCAGTTCTCATCTCGTATGACTCAAATATGGTTTTGTTTTAAACATTCCAACTTGGCACATGATTAGTCACCAATGAGAGCTGTATGCTTTGCTGACTTTCATAAAGTTGGTCAGAGAATAAAGTTGTATGTGTTTAATAAAAGAGAAAAAAAAGAAAACAATGAAGGCACATAGCATGCCTAATCAGTACCACCAGTCATTCTTCTTTGGATCTATGTATAAAGCTGACAAAGAACATGTACAATATTTAATGTACCAGATGTTAAAACAAGCCTGAGTATCCATACATGAGCTTACATGTTCATATCCATATCATCATATCTGCAGCCCTATTAAATGCAAAACTCAAAATGGACGTTATACAGAAGAACCGCTTTGCTTTGTTTTGTTTTGCACTCCACAACAGACACAAGAGCTCTGACTCTGACTGTATCGACATAACAGAATTTTTTCCCCTGAGGACCTGCTGAGATCAGAGAGGGAAGGTGCCTATGAGTCCCTTGCTTCTCAAAGAAGACTCACATGGGCTAAGTGGTACAGAGATCTGGGGTGCAACTTTTATACATTCACCCGGGAGTAAATCCTATTCAACTTCGAGAGAGACCTGCTTCCAAGCAGATGCGATTATTAAGATTTCATTGCTAGTCTGTAGAGATGGCATGGGGGAAAGTTCTGAAACTCTGCTCCCCATGCGTCTCTTCTCCAGTAAAAATCATAGACCCATTACTGCTGATCTCAACGAAGAACAAAATATTTAAAACATCCAAATCGAAGGCTCTATGAAGATAGTTTTGTGCTAGGAGTATATACTGAGTCGGTAAAGCTCAGTGGGTTGGAGTACTCCATAGATCACTGGGAGAGAGGGAGGCCAGCTAAAATGACCTGGAGCTGATGGGATTCTGTGCCCTGTCACCTGTGTGGTTTCGGGCGAGCTGCTTGGTTCCAGAAAGCCAGCAGAAGGGAGGATCCGGAAAACTGCTTCTGAGTTATTTAAACCAACCCTGGAATGGATCATCATAAGTCAAAATAGACTTGATGATGCATCATATTATTAAACACTACAAGGCAGTGTTTGGACTTGATTGGTGACGCTGACCCAAGGCAGATCTAAGGAAGTAAGGCAACGTTGACATGAGCTGCAGAAAACATGGAATCTTGTCACCTTATACAAGTGTCACCCAGTGCGCCTGTGCTTCAGTTTCCCTAGTTACATTGGCTTCTTTTCAGAACTTGGTATATTCCATGTGAAGGGCTGACAAGGGTTTCCAAGTGGGTGAGAAATAGAGACATGCCCACAGATAACGTTTGCCTAGGGAATTATGGGAACTGCGGTCCAAAAACACAAAGCTGCACATCTCCTTTTCAGGCCTTACATCATGTTTATACCCATTACCATTCTATGCATTCCATTCGGTTTTACAATGACACATTTACAGATAATGTCATTTTATATTGGAGTATGTCCGTGAAGATTCTCAGTCATCCAGGTGAGTTTATTTTTTTTCCCCGCCATCAATAGATAGGCTGCCTAAGATTTTATTTATCAGGCTCATCGCCTTTGGTGATGTTAGGGTGTGCCTGTATTAATTATTTATTAATTGTTTATATTGTGTCTTTATTGATCTATTTGTTTATTGTATATTGATTTTGACTGTTAGCCGCCTAGAGTTCATTTCGAAGATAGGCGGGATACAAATGCAATAATAAATAAATAAATAAATAAATCTAGATGCTGAGTCATGGCAACTGGACTTCTTTTTCTTGAAAGATAGAAAAGTAGAAGAGGTCAAAGCAGACTATAAGATGGAAGACTTGCACTATCTGTATTCAGACTGATGAAGCTGTTTGGATGAGAAGCGAAACATTTCTATCACTCAAGGAAAAGAAGACCAGTTGCCATGACTCAACTTCCAGTTAAATTGGAGTAAGTAAAATTTGCTCAGTACATCTACAACACTATTCTGGCAGTCATTTTGGAGGATTTTTCACCATTTTGAACTTCTTTTTCCTATCTCTAATGTACATTTAAGAAAATTAAAGTAGCTAAGAAATAACATTTTAGTAACATACTATGAACATGTGATTCTTAGGATAAAATCTCACATTAAGGCAAATGCACACTTTCTCCTCTTATACAATTACCCCTCTTGGCTGACAAATCTTTTGGTGCTGCGTTTCTGAAGCACTGGAAATGCAAACCAAGCTATGATCTTTTTAAAAACAGAGGCATTAACATACATGCTGGATAGCTCAGTGATTTAAGGATCTGGCTGTAGAGCCAGAGGTTTGGAGAGGGATTCCCTGACTGTGCCTCCCTGACAGGGGCTGTATTCAGTGATCCATAAGGATCTCTTCCAGCTCTCCTAAGTTCGTTATTATCGGCATCAGCATTCCAAGACTCATACTAGAACCAGCAGCCTCCTGCTTTACTTAACCTAAATATGAAATTAGACTCATATTTAGTGAGGCCCTTAAAGTAACAAGGAACTAGAGATGGGCACAAAATGTATCGTTTTTCATTTTTATTGGTTTTGCTTCATTTAAAATGAAATGATTTTTTTAAAAAAAAAATCATTTCATTTTTCATATGTTTCATTTTTCATTTTTCATTTTTTAATATTTTAAACTCATGCTGACCAGCTGGTCTAGGGGCCGAGTCGGCCCTTTAAAAAAAAAAATCTTGCACCAACCAGATAGCCTGCAGGCCAGGTTGGCACATTTTTATTATTTTATTTTTTTTAAAAAATTACTCACGTGCCAACCAGCTGGCCAGCAGGCTGGGTTGGTTTTTTATTTTATTTTATTTTTATGCACTGACCAGCTGGCCTGCAGGCTGGGTCAGTGCATTTTTATTTATCATTATCATTATTATTTTATTTATTTATTCAAATGCGGACCAGCTGGCCTGCGGGCTGGGTCGGTGCGTTTTGTAATTTTTTAAAAAAATTCAAATTTATTCACGCACCAACCAGCTGGCCTGTGGACCAAGTTGACACAGTTTTTTATTTATTTGTTTGTTTATTTTCACTTATCACACTGATCAGCTGGCCTTGGGGCCGGGTCGGCATATTTTTTAATTATTATTTTTTTAACTTATCACGCCAACCAGCTGGCCCACAGGCTGGCTTAGCATGGTTTTTTTATTATTATATCTATTAGTTTTTATCCCCCACCCGATTGTGCCTGATCGGGTGAGGGAAGGGGCAGGATTTAAAAACTTTTTTCCTGCTAAATCTCTGTGCTACAGCTGATCAGTGGTGGCTTCAGTGGGGGGAAAATGCCTGCTGTTTCCCCTGCGTTGGGGAGGGGGACCGCCGGCTTTCCCCCATAGGAATGCATTGCTTCCATGCGTTCCTATGGGAAAAAGAAAAACAAAGCAAACAAAATGGAAATTTCCATTTTGTTTCATTTCATTTTTCTTTGACAGGTCTCTTCATTATTTGTTTCGCTCCATAATGAAATGAATAGCGAATAATGAAATGAATAAAAATTCATTTTTTACCCATCTCTACAAGGAACCAAAACATAGCACCTAACAAATATACATACTGTTTATTTTTTTAAGTCATCTTAACACCTTGAGAAAGCAACACTTAATAAATGTGGTTCTAATTTTTTTTAATTGGTCATCTTAGCATCTTCTAAACAAAACACTAGAGTTCTGCCACTGATGTCTAATGTTCACAGTTTTGAGTGGTTCCTTTTCCATTAAAAGTTAAATTAATCAGGAATTTAAAGCATAATTAATCATAAACTTAAAGCTCTCCCAACTAGACTTTCACACACACCCCAAGCTAGGAGGCAGGCCCAACTTAGTGTTATTATATGCTGATGATACTGTAATACTTTCTCAGACTCCCATCAGTTTAAAGAGGGCACTGAGAGCCTTAGGGTACTACTGCCACAATGAAAATACCCCAATAAATTATTTTTAAAAAACCCCAAAGTTATGGTTTTTGCTAAAAGACCAAAGATCTACAATTGGTTGATAAATAATCATAAAATTGAACAGACAAGGACCTTTAAATATCTAGGAGTGGACCTACAATGTAATGGTTTATGCAAGGAGCATGCAGCATATGTTGCACAATTAGTTAAGGGAACTTCCACTGCAATTATAAAATTATTTTACACCAGGCCGGGTGTGTGTGCAAAATATTCCAGAAGCCTTAAAACTATTCCAAGCTAAGCCTCTCAACCAACTTCTTTATGGAGCCCAATTGGGTCCCTACTCATCTTTCACACCTCTGGAAGTAGTCCAATCAAAAATTTTGAGAACTATTCTTCAGGTACCCCACTGGGTGCCTAATGTAGCCCTGAGGTTAGAAGTGGGATTCATGAAAGTTGAAGTCAGAGCTTGGTTGGCCATTTTTAAATTGTGGCTGAAATTAATTTTCTCCCCAAGAAGCCTAACTTCTCTACTGTTGTTTGACAATTACCACTCAATATGGAGAGCAGCTTTACCTCTTAAACTTAGAACTTATGGTCTTTCAGTGGATTGCCTTATACAGGTGGGCTATGAGGCAGCTAAACAAATCCTAAAACAACATATTTTGGAGGTAGAGTGACACCATGATCTGGGGGCTACTTCTAAAAGCATATCAACAGATCCAGCACTAATCACCTTTAAGCCTGCTGATTATTTCTTTGCTTGTTTAACAAAGAATCAACGCAGAGCCTTCACACTGGCTCATATGAATTCTCTGCCATCTGCAGTACAAGAGGGAAAGTTTCAAAAGATCCCTTATCCTTTACGTAAGTGCTTTTGTGGGTCAGATAGAATAGAAACGTTGGCACATGTGTTTCTTCATTGCCCCTTATATCGCGGAATTAAGGAAGAACTTATTGCTCCATACATAAAACAATTCCCTGGATGTCCAGAGGCATTTTACCCCCGACATCTACTCTCAGGGCAAAATATAAACATCTCTGAACATCTTATTTTAAATACAGTGGACCCTCGTATAACGGAGGGTCCGTACAATGAAAAATCCATACAACGGGGAAAAATCCGGCCCCCCTCCCCCCCTGGGCCACCTCCGTCCACCACCTGCCGCCGCCCGGAAGAGGACGGGGGTGGTCGGGGAAAGAGGGGAGGGGAGGCAGGCACGGAAAGAGGGGAGGGGAGCCAGGGAGTCCCGTCCAAGGTCCCCCCCCACAGCTGCCTCACTCGCTCGCTCGCCTCACACATCCCACTCTCTGTGGCGGTGGAGGTGGCGGCGCCGGGTCTCTTCCTCCTCCTCCTCTTCCTCGTCGTCCGCTGCTGCCTCACTCGCTCGGTCGCCTCAAACAGCCAGGCAGCCTCCTCGGCGGCGGCAGGGTGAAACATTGACCCCTCCTCCTGCGGGAGGGAGGCAAGGAGGGAGAGCAGGCGCGAGCGAGCAAGAGGCAGGTGGCCTGAGCGACGAGCGGCGGCGAAAGAGGCAAGCGTGAGGAGGAGGCCTCGCCGGCGGCCTGCGTCGGCTTCCCCCGGCTTGGCTCTCCACCTGCGCGCGCCAGCTGAGCGTGGGGACGAGCCTGGAGAGCGAAGGCAGCGGTAGGTGGCTCCCCTCCCTTTCCCTACAGTGGCTCCCCCCAGCTTGGCCACCTTCCAGCACTCACCAGCTGGAGCGCGGCAGCCGAGTGTGGGGGGGGCGGCAGCAAACCGGCAGCTCTCCTCCCCGTTCCTGAGGTGCCCCCCCGCTTGGCCCCCTGCCAGCGCTCACCAGCTGGAGCGCGGGAGCCGAGTGGGGAGAGCGAGGCGGCAGTGAAGCTGCAGTTCTCCTTCCCGTTCCTGCGGCGGTTCCCCCCCTGGCCCCCTGCCAGCGCTCACCTCCTCCTCCTCCTCCTCCTCCTCCACTCCAACCCTCCTCCTCCTCCTCCTCCTCCTCCTCCTCCTCGACCACCCCAACCCGCTGCCGCCGCCGCTTCTCCACCAGCCCGGCGCTCCCCATCAGACGCGGGGCGGGAGGGGAAGCAGGCCGTCGCCGCCGCCGCTGGTGCGCGCACCTGCCTGCCGGGAGCCTCCGGGGCTCCAAGAGGTGAGTGGGGGGGTGTTTCCCAGCGAGGCCCCGCCAAAGCCCCCCGCCCCAGGACAAGCGGCGCACCCCACTCCCTCCCCCCACCCCTGCGGCCACCTCCGCCCAACCATCTGCGGCGGCCTGGGGAAAGAGGGAAGGAGGGAGGGGAGAGAGAGGGGCAGCAGACACGGAGGGGGGGTGAGCTGGGGAGGGGCAGCAGACACGGAGGAGGGGTGAGCCGCCCGCCCGCCCCCCACTGCCCAAAAAAACCACCCCCCGTCACCCAAAAAAAAAAACCATAGGAATGCATTGGAACGGATTAAATCCACTTCCAATGTATTCCTATGGGAAATGATAATTTGTACAACGAAAAATTTGTATAACGTAATTTAATCGGGAACCAATTAATTACGTTATACAAGGTACCACTGTATGTTGCCCAATGTAACTAGATTCTCTGCAGCGGCAATCTTAATTAATGCACAAAGCATTTCAACAAATGTTCAAGCAGCTACAGTTTAGTATGTCTCAATTTTTATGGTATCCTTCCTCCCCTGTTTCTCCTTGCCTTGTTTGAATCAGTATTATTTGGGTACATGCATTGTGTATACTGGTCATTGGTCATAATAAAGTTTTCATTCATTCAAAGCTTGTGTCTTACATTGCTCATGTTTGTAATTAGCTCATGTGATCAAGTTATTTATTCATTTGCTTGCAGTTTACCACCTATAAAACTTCTATCTTCCACTTTCCACTTTAAGACAACATACAGGGTGACTTACAGTACAAAAATTTAAACACACACACACACATTTGTACAACTAATTCAATCCTCAAATTTCATATATGCTGATTCACCTTCAGTACAGATACAGTCTTTTAGGGACTTGGCTTAGGTACCTTTATACATCCTTTTACAAAAATGTCAAACTCTATTAACTCCGTTAAGTGTGCTAGATTCACTCTACATTAGAAAAGTAGTCCATGATTTATCATTCCTGGCTATCAGCCTTCAGTATGTCAACCAAACAGGTCTGCCAATTTTTAGCCTTGTTTCAAATTATTTCTCATATCATACATCCTTTTGTTTTATGAGACATTGTACATGTTTTGCCTAAAGATGTGGGGGGGGGGGTGAGGTGCGGGGAAATGTGCATTTAATAAAAACCAGAACAGCAGGGGGAATAAATACATAATTTTGACTTGGAATAGGTAACACCTGCTGCTCTGTCTTTTAGGTCATTCCATTTGTCTTGAAAGAAAAAAAATGCACTTTATTGCATTAATTGACATTCTGCTCTAGCTTATGGAAGGCAGTTCTACTGTTGAATTCTCCACACAAAACAGCCACTAATGAAAGCACAGTGCAAATGAAAAATATTGCACTGTCCAAGAGCATATTTGGGTCTGACAGGCAAAGCCATTCTCCCTCCTTTTCCACTCGGTCTTTTGAGAAAACCATTTTCAGTTTCAGCTTGGGTTTAAGTCAAATCCTTGGCTATGCTGCATCTCAATTTCCTGTTTCCTTAGAAATGATCTCCTAATAGAAGGCTTATGAGCATGTTTATTTATTTGACTGTTCATTATTAATATATTGAAGGTTTGGTTTGCCTCTTGCCTTACAGCTCTTCCAATTTTACTACTGAATTAAGCACAGGGGCCAACAGAATGTTTGCCTGTGAAAGTAGGTTTTTGTGCAGAGTACGAAATCAGCCTAGAACATATGTGATATGAAAAATTGCATGCCGTTGATTAATTGTCTTCTGGTTTTTTAACTACTGTATCAACTGTGGCATCATTTCTGTAGAAAGCATTGACCTGAAAATGTGCAGAACTTGGGTTGAACCCAGGCAATGATGTAGTACATAAGGCTACAAGGAGATGGACAGAGCAAGTATGGAAAGGAATTTTTAAAAGAAAATGAAGATTAAGAAAGGAGCAATATAACTTCATAGAGAGTAAAGGCAACTTTGGTGTCTTGTTAAAACTCATTAAACTATATGAGGGATAGAAATGTAATAATGCATGGTGGAAAATGAATGTTGTAAGCGATACTGAAACATCTCTGTCTATCTATCCTTGACTGCCCCCACTGATTATATAGCCATGCAATGTAAGATTTGTAATGAGGCTGATAAGACCACCTATTACATTCTTCATTTTTGTACACAAACAAAAAATGAAACAAAATGAAAAATGAAATTGATTTTTTTTTTAAAAAAAGTTTCAAACAAAATCAAATGAAACAGAATGGAATGGAATGAAAAATGAAACCTGTTTTGTGCCCATCTCTACTCTGCTGTTTAGGTATCTGGCTGTGGAGACAGATATTGGGAGTTGATTCCCTGCTGTGCCTCCAGGAAAAGAGCCAGCCTGTGTGGCCTTGGGAAAGTCACATGAGCTCCCCCTCCCTCGAGAATAGAGGAATGGTAAACCACTTCTGAGCACTCTCACTGAAAAGTGTGGCCGTAAGAATTGACTTGATGGCATACAATTATTATTTTTACATAAGTGTTCAACCATGATGGTGTCTCTTAAGATTAAAGAATGGGGAAGAAAGAAGAAGACAGCCAGATTAAAATAGGAATTCAAAACTGCTTCCATGAATTTGGATATTTCAGGTTTACTAGTCTTCAAGAAAAGGTTTCCAGTCTCCAAAATGATATTATATAACTAATAACGGCATAGGAGAAATGAAATTACCACAGGGGCAGGATCATTAGAGTCTCTGCTGCAGTTTTTCATTGTGCATGAGTCAAGTGGCTTCATATGCAACCTGGAATTCAAGAGAGGGCTCATTAGTTATCAACGTTAATTAAGGACACTTCATGCATAATCAGGAATCACATGATGAGTTGCAGTGGGGTCTCTGAAGGGCAGCGATCTGTCTGTGGGTTTGAACCGCCGAGTTGCCGACTTAGCAGCTGACAGTTTCGGCGCTCTAGCCCGCTACTCCAGCCAAAGATTCAAGGTACTAATCTTGATCTTGGATCTTATTTGATGGTATCCAAATCCCAGACAAAAAGTTGAAGTCCCAGCCATATCACAGGTATGTTACCAGCAGGTACAACCTCCTTTTTCTCACATATTGAGCATGAGAGAGGGATTATGAATATCTCTATCACATAATCATGAATGCAGAGAAAGTCACTGGTTCTTTGAGTAGAATACATGTTTCTATCTTCTATCTCAAATGCTAGCTATGCTTTTATATTGCATATTTCATCTACTACCACTTTCCGCAGCAGCCGATATAATGTTCCTTTTTTATTATGCTTAAAAAAAAACTGCAGAGTGTTGTGATGAGCAGAATCCATACCATACAAGGACTGGAACATTTTCACCTTTGAACGTGGTTTGAACCTATTTGCTGACTGGGATCTGAATGACAGGGGCATTTTAAAATATTGTGCTAAATGTACCTGAAATACAGCTGCAATTCAGACTCCTTTTCAAATGATGAGGCATGAAAACATTGGGCCTGGGGAATCCATCTGAAGGTACAAGAGTTTTCACTTTTACTCTGCTCATGGCTTTCTGCTCTGGAGCACTCTGAATTACCTCTATCTTTGTGCATGTTGTTTCACTCCTGAAAGAAAATATGAAGACCCCCCCCCACCTAATAATGTATTTTTCTCAATTTTTTGCTAAAAGAAAATGCATATTTTATTATGTTATTGAAATTAAAATAGCAATAAAATCACTTCAGTGGTACCTTGTATAAAGGCATTAATTCATTCCAAACGAAATTCTGTTAAGCAAATTTTCCTTTATACAAATTTCCCATAGGAATGCATTGAAAACGGAGTAATCTCTAATCGTAAATATTTTTATGTTGTATGGATTCGCCCCATAGATGATTCTGTTAAGCAAATTTCCCCTATCTCCGGAATTTTTTATGTTGTACAGATTTTATGTTATACAAACCATTTGTTATACAAGGGTCCACTGTACACCCTAAGCCTTCCTTTAAACACACTAGAGACACCATCATTACCATGACCTCTGACAATCTCTTACTGTTATCTCTTCAAATAACCATCATCCCTGCCAAGAAGACACAAAGCATTATGTGAAAGTGTCTATGGTTTCCCATAGTCTGAGAATCACTCTGGAAACAACAGTCCCTGATACATCACTAATTTATTAAAGAAGATACAATGCTCTTGTATTACTGATTAGTTTTACTCAGAGGCTTAGGTCTCAGGCCGCAGAGGCAGAATTTGGGAGTGCAATTTCCTACTGTGCCTCCTTGAGAAGGTCTGGACTCAGTGATCCATAGGATCGCTTACAGCAGTGCAATTCTAAGATTATGATGATGATGATGATGATGATGATGATGATGATATTATTATTATTATTATTATTATTATTATTATTATTATTATTATTA